>JAVJIF010032935.1:0-169015 GCA_038442645.1 Agave tequilana
TTTTCGAGGCTTAACCTCTTCTTCCTCTTTCCTTAGACAACAATTTTTCAGGAGTATGATTCTTACAATTTTCACCCTCGGTTAAACTCTTAATGAGTCCGAAATGTCTCTAGGGCCAATGTCTATCAATTTTAGTTAGGCTTAGGATTGTGAGTGCACTGGGAGATAGTTTTTGGGCTAAGAAAGGGTAATGACTTTCCCACCTTATCTTTCTTATTGGGATTTTCCTAAATGTCAATTTGTGCAAGTGTACACTATATTCACAACAAGATAACACTCAAAGCGATAAATCACTCCAAAATATTAGTCCTATTCTAGATGAAATGCACACGTACCTTTCTCCAGCACTCTTCAACAAAAATTTAAATGAATTGAAAAAGGCACGTGCTTTAAATGTAAAAGTCTAATCAATTCTCAATTTAGCAACAAATGAATTTTTGTTGAGTTATTAACAGTGCATGGATGAGGCATACAAGAAACTAATATTTGTAGAAAGCAATTTGTGCAATTTTTGCAACCCTGCAGAAAATTTTTGTGAGTATATCAATTTTTCTGAGGGCAAAAGTGCTCTTCTTTTTCACGCAAAATGTAGGTTCACTGTAGAAATTAATCCCTTGACTCCTCCTCCTCCTGCACAAAAATAAAGAAAACTCTTTAGTAAGAGAAATAAAAATTGTTACCTCTTCCCGGCAACGGCACCAAAATTTGATAGCTAAAAGCTTGCACAAAGAAAATAAGTAAGAGAGTGATGGTCGATGTTATAGCTTTAGCGATTCTACCATAATAGCAAAGTGGCTATATGGGTCGTATCCACGAGGAGGGTGGTGATAGAAGCGTGACGTGTGGTTCTTCTCTTCATTTAAGTTTTCTTCATTTAAAGAATGAATTGAAAAAAAAACAAAGAAGATTGTAGAAATGATTTGAAATGTTTTGATTGTTGGAGAAGTGTTTTTGTATTTCAGAGATTGAAAAGATACATGGAACCTTCTACTAATTGCTCCCACTAACCTCTAGATTCTTGAAGACATAACCTCATAGTTGATTATAGGCAATCACAAGTCTTGTGTTGAAGAACTTTTCACGTGGTAGATCGAATGAAAGTTCCACCCATCACCTTGTTTCACACGGTAAAACTTGAACATTCCTCCATCAAGATCCAATTGAAGGCTAGCATGGAGGAAGAAACAAATGCACTATTGGTATCAGTAAGGATGCATGGAGTTTCACTAACTAAAAATAAGTAAAGTTATCAACTTCTATAAATCATCAAAAACTTATGAGTTAAGCATGAAGTATGAAAGTGAGTATACTTATTAGTAAGTTAGAGTTAGAACCCTCATCGTAAGATATCATAGCTCTTATTTGCACAAGGCTTATTTGATACTTATTGATTCATTTGGTTGTTCAAGTAAGTTACTTGAGATTAGTGAGTTAGCAGTTAGTTATCCATTCTATAAAGAAGTTAGGTAGACATGGTAAATGAAAGCAAAAGAGAAAATAGAGGGAGAGTAAACATACTAAGGTAGTGCAAGTAAAAGCAAGGTAAATACACAAGGAAAAGTTGATAAAGAAAGAACTTCACTTATGTTTGATTGTCACCTTCAAAATACAAGCTTCACTGTCTCTCTCTCTCTCTCTCTCTCTCTCTTAAATGGCTAACCTAATACAAGTAACAAAGTAATATATAAGAAAACAAAGGAAAATACAACAAACTAGTATAAAATCTCCTATTCTGTGGATATCTCCTCTCTGAAAATCCAGGGGAGTATTTAGAGACACAGAAGCATGGGGGAACAGAGTGAGGTGGATGGCCTCTGGCCCTGGCACTACGGTTCAAGGATGGTCGTGCATTGGTGCATTTAATGTGTTGACTTTTTCTTCTAGCATCAGCAGATTGGGCTTCAAGTGTTGAACTTCTTCTTAGTTCTAAAAGATCCTCAAATATATTAGAGTTTTGAGCCTCTTCTTTTCTTCAAGCTATGAACCTAGAAACAAGAAGAAGGACCTATTAATAAACAGACTTTTATTAAGATTAATGTGAAAATATGATAAAAAATATGTAAATATAAACACTAATCAGTTCACTAGAACTCAACAACTGGGATCCCGCAAGACTCGAGCCTCAACTCCAATCTCAATCCTCAACACAAAGAGGAGAGCATAAAATAGAAGAGAAATAGTTTCACTTGGTGACCACAAGATCACAAACTCTCTCAATACAACTTTCTATAATTTGAGTGGAGATTTTAGGCTCAAGAAATTAGTGAGAGTGAAAAAAAATCAGTAAGAGAATGGACTTTGAAAGCTTAAAACTTGTAAAAAAAATGATTAAAATTAAAGCTCTTTGAAAACTAGAAACTTGAAATTTTTCTTGAATTTTCAATCAATTTTCTAGGATTTTTCTTCAATTTTTCTTAGTTAAAAATTCTCTACAAATGACCTTTATTTTTATAAGTAGGGTAATCAATAGAAAGTTAATCTAAACATCAAATAGCTGATAAAACACTAGTAAAGTGAAATATACCCATTTAGGAATAAGACAAAACCATTTAAATCAGAAAATGTCTGTTAGAAATTCAAAATTTCAAATCTGGACATGTTGGAGAACGACTAGCCAGGCAAACTTGATTTATCCATTATCCATGGTCGACCGGGCGATCGACCGACTAGAAGGACTACTGAGCTATGTATAGAGCTTAGTGCTCGCGGTTGACCAGGCAATCGATTGACCAACAGGGCTCACGACTTAAACTCTGGCACCTGATCGATTGGGCAGTCAACCGAGAACTGAGCCAGCTCCTGGCATATCCGCGTGCACCAGTCAACCGGACAGAGCACACAGATGGCTCTGCACACAAGCGGTCGATCGGCTCAGCCCCAAAAAATGAAATGATGTTTTTCCTATAAAATTTTCAAATCTTTTATCAAATTTGTAAAATCAAAAATATATATATGTATTTGAGTAAGAATGAAACTATGGAATACATGAATAAATATGGATAAAAATTTGAGGGGGATATGTCATGTATCAATCAAAACTAAATTAAAACAATAAAACTAGTTTGTGAAAAATCATTTTGTGTGTGTGAAACTTGAGCATCCAATCTAACAATCTAAATTTAAACAATCAAAATCTTATAAAGAGTTATACTAGCTCTAAGTCTTCTTTAAGTACTACTACAAAAGAGCTAATTTGAATTGAAAAAATTGCATCAAAAATATTTTTGACCCAATATTTGCGTTGAATTGTCACAAATTCAACGCAATGTAAAAATCTGCCTTTAAACTTAAATAATTATGAAGAAATTTTTGCGTCAAAAAATCGACGCAATACATACATCTTGCGTTGAATTTTTGACACAAAATTAAAAGGGCAAAATTCCCGAGAAAACGACGTCAAATTTTTGATGTCGGGAAAATGACATCAAATTTTGACGTCAGGAAAATGACATCAAATTTTTGACGCAATCTTTACAGATTGCATCGAACGTTCTATGCAATTTGTACTAATTGCATTGAAAATTCAACGCAAACAAATTGCATCAAATTTTTGACACAATCTGTCTCTTTCTTGGCATGAAAATTTTTTTCTTCCTCTCTCCACTCCTCTCTCTCAAACTACCGCCCCAAAATTGACCCCCTCCCCTGCATTCTCCCCCCCCCGCATCCCCCAGCATCCCCTGACGTCCCCCAGGATCCCCCAAACGCCCATTTCCTCGCCTCCTCCTCCCCGGTCTCCCCTCCCCTGGTGATTGAATTTGAACCTTCACATAAAAATATAAAATTTTAAAACTTAAAATAAAGAGTGCAAGTACTCAATACTTCTGCTATAGCAAGTGGCTATGTGGGTCGTGATCCACAAGGAGGGACTAGCAATGGAAGCTTTTTTTAGCAAGTTTCCTTTTAAGTTACAAAGTATGGTTAAAGATCTTCTTTTAGTTCTTTAAAAGAAAAGAAAAAAATGGAGTTACAGTTAAGTTAGGAAGAAGGTGGTAAGTTGAGAAGGTGGAGAAAATAGAAAATAGATATATACAAAGAAATTGAAAAGAGTGATAAAAGAGTTGGGAGTTAATGGTGTGGTATTCTAAACTAAAAATTAAAAGAAAGAGAACTAAAACCTAAAAAACTTACTTACTTCTTCGGCGCCTGCTTACCTTAACCCGTATAGACGATGTACCTTTGTTTGAAGGCAAGCAAAGTATGACAAATAGGATCTTCCCCATTCCCAATTTACACTATGAAATGAAGGGGCAAGCCATACTACCATAAAAATGAATATCCATCACCAAAAGTCATCAACGGCACTTGCAAAGGCAAGACAACTTCGAGGCTATTGGATTCATTTGGATACACAAACACAGAAGAGGGAAGCAAACGAAGAGAAGAATAAAAATGAAAAGAAAACTTTGATTTGATTCAAATAACAATGAAAGAAAAGATCACTTACACTGGTGTCACCCTCAATACAAGCTTGTTCTCACCCTCAGTACAAGCTTGTTCTCATTCCTCCATGAAAATCTTCTCTCCTCTCAGTTACATAAAGAAAATAAAATTTACATAAAAGAAAACTAAAAACCTAAGTTACAAAGTATAGTATAGCCTAAATTCTAATCTCTGCTTGGTCGTTCCTTTTTGCCTTTGAGATTGCAAGTATTTATAAGAGAAATACAGAGGGTAGAGGAGTATGAAGATAGGGGAAGCTGGTTATTTCTGAATTTGAATCATTTCCTTATCTCCAAACTCAAATTGATGTGGATATTCAGTTCTGATCTGCAGCTTGTTGTCGTGTTGATCACTGAACATAACTTATCATATCACAGAATTAGATATAGTGATCAACTTAAAAGTTGTAGTGCTTTAGGTCTGTTTTCTAGATCATCTTGGATCATTAGATTTGAGTTTTGGTAGCAAACGTTATGACTCAAAATACTAAAATGTAACCAGTCAGAATCTGAGTCAAATTGTTTCATCTCATCCGTTGATCTTCTCTCTATCCATTTATCCCTTTGGATTTTGAATTTGGATTCTGTATTTATGTTTTCCTCGGTTGATCTTTACCTTTAACCACTTGATTTACCAAACTAAATATAACCAACTGGATTTGGGATCATCCTCCTCTAACCAAATAGATCTAGTTAAATCTGAATTTAACTGATTTTTATTTGATTTTATCCTATTTCTCCTCAGGATTATCTTCTACAAAATAGACATTTAAGATAAGGAATTTAGCAGATTTATTACATGATAAATATGAAAATGTAATAAAGAATAATGCAATAATGTGTGCAATCACACCCCCACACCTATCTTTTGCTTGTCCTCGAGCAAAACATCAAAATTTAAACCTAAGAAATTATTAGACCACTTTCGTAAGCCACGCGATTGCACTGAGTATGTGAAACAGGCCGTTAAACCTCTAAGTTACCTCTAGAGGATGAGTTTTATCTCGTGAGGTTTTCAGTGGATTACACCCACAAAATCCATAAAGAAAGAGAAATAAAGTGTTAGTATTTTGAAAATATATTTTGAAAGTGAAGAATATTTGAAGTATTATTGTAAAAATTAAGAAATCTATAAGTTATAAAAAACCTGAATTTTTCATTCCTAAACTTAGTCTCTATTCAAAAATTTGTTATCAATCAAAGTAAGAAGTCAAATTGTACTTCTCATTTAGTCTATTACTTTACCCTAAGTCATATGCACCTTCGTGACCGTGAAATTTTGACTAAGGGTTCTTTAACTCTAACTCTTATACCTTATTTATTTATTTATTTATTTATTGTGGTAATATTCCTTAGTTCTATCAGGCTTTTTAATTTGCCTATATAACGAGCCTTTAATCCGTGACTCCCAAACCAAACGGTCTTAGGGCACCGGGTGAGAAGACACCCCAAGGACTTAAAGACTCGAGCAAACAAGGTCACAAAACTAAGGATTTTATTATATGAACCACCTTTAGGCGTGAATACTTATACTTTATGAGGTACAAATACCCAGCTTAATCAAAGGATTTTTATATATATATATTTTAAATAAGGCATAAGAATTTTTGTTTTTGAACCCTAAGTGTGTAAGTGTATAAAGCATGCATATATTATCAAGGTAAAGATCAAAACTAAATTACTTTCACAAATTTTCTTCTTAACCTTAGAAATCAAACAAATAATATTATTTTGACCAAGTATAAGAAATCCTAATTATGATTCTCCTATTCCTTAAAATTATTAATTTCTTATAAAAAATATATCAAAATATTGTTTCTATTTTTAAAAAGTTTTTGGAAAGTAAAGAAAATGTTAATAATAATATATTTTTTAATAATAAAAAGAAAATCTAAGTTATGTTAGAACCCTCCCCCACACCTATCTCATGCATTGTCCTTAATGTATGAATTAATGCACGATGCATGAAAAAGAAGAAAGGAAAGGAAAATATTACCTTAAGGTGGTGGTCCGGTGGTGGTCTGATTGGTCTAAGAAATGCGGCCCAATCTAATTTACGTGGAGCTCGGAGGAACCCACCAGAAACCTCTCTAATATAACCCACTAAAATGATATATATATATATATGAATGATCTTTATTAAGAATTTTACACCATCTAATTTTCAAATTTCACAAATAATTTCTGAATCAATTTTATCAATACCCTTGTCCCAAAATGGAGTGTGAAAAGACAGAACGATTGACTTGGACTTAAAAAGTATAGGAACTAATACTGACTCAGGAAAGTGACTTAAGTCAAGTAAAGGTTCAGGAGTCGAGATTGGTTCAGGAAGTGGGTCAAAATAAAGAAGTTAAAACTCAAGTCCACATTCATTTCCAAATAACAGAATGTGACTTAATATTGGTGATTCAAGTTCAAGAATGACAGGTGTCGGAATCAAAACTGACTCTAAAATATTATTCAAGTTGGGTAACAAAATAGGAGTCAATATAGATTCAGGAATTTGAACTGGATCACAAATTTGAGAATCTAGGTCACATTTGTCATTGAGTTCAATTTCATAATAATAAGAACTTGCCAATTTGTCAATGGGACTTTCAAAAGTATGAAATTGTTCAAGTTCAATATGATGATCATAAAAGATTGGCGACTCAATTTCATGATGAATTGGCACATGATCCAATGTTGACGCGGGAAAAGATTGAAATCAGGTGAAGACACCGGAGTCATTATTGAATTAAAGGAAGTAGAATTGAATCACCAAGTTGAGGTTTAGGATCATATTTATTCTTAAGTTCAATTTCAGGAAAGGGATAACTTGCCAAAATGTTAATTTTGTTTTCAAAATTTGGTTTGGGCAAGTTGTGGGTGTGCTAAAATGGAATCTTGTTTTCCAAACCAACATGATTCTTCGGCTGTAACAGAATGGTTTGCGACATCAGAAATTGTCAAACGGTGAGAATGGAGAGTTTAGAATTATATCATGTCATGATTACGAGTGATTTGAGCCTGAGTCATGGCTTCAAGCATCTTTCCATAGTCGATTAGTTCATCATTTGTTGTGATTGACTTGAAAAGATGAAGTGGTGTTTTGGAATTTGTGGTGAAATTGTGAGTCCATCAGATTTTGTGATTGTTGCTTGGACTCACGCATACTCATTCCAAGATTGATGGTTTTCTATTTTGAATTGGTGGAACTGAGCATGAATCTTGGAAATATTGGGGACAAGGTGGATAAGGAGGACAAGTTGGTTGAAAATTAGACTCGGAGGAGGTGAATCCCCATTGACTCTGTGAAGAGTTGAAATTATTTTGGAAATATGATCATAAGATTGGGGGCATGAGTTATATTGATTCGGATAAGACCAATCTGGCACACAAGGTTGGTTAAAGTTATGATATGCTGGGTTGGTAATATCCCAAAAAGAGGTCAGGGTGTAATATGGGTTACCATTAAAATTGAAAAAATTATTATTATATGCCATATCACACAGGAAATGTCAAACACAAATAAATAAAAATAATCAAATAAGCAAACAAACAAAAAGGAAAAAAACTAACCTAAGTTAGGGTAAACCTTAGACCTAGATGACTCCTAACTGGTTAGACTGTCCACGGGAGGTATATTGCTGAATCTGTCAGAAGTTAATCGGCCAGGTAGGGGCAAGATTGGTGGGAGGTATCCGTGCTTAAAGCAACGGGCCTAATTATGCCAAACCACCAGCTTTGGGGTTTCGCCCCTCAATCCCCAACCTTAAACACCAATTGGCAAGAGTCAAATGTTGGCCCAAAGGCCTATCACTCTAGTTTTGATGATGATCAACTCATGTAGTTATGGTACTAATGATCTTATGTTTATTTAGTTTCAGATTTGTGATCAAGATCTTAGTAGGTGTGTGGCTTCAACAAAGGATTTAAAGTCAAGTTTTGGAGCTAACACGGTTAGATTCAAGAGCTTGTGCATCAAGACCACATCAAGTACTCAAGAGGAGTCTAGCTCTTTGGATCGTGTTTTGGACCAAGTCAACAAGGAGAAGAAGACTTCAAGTGAAGACTTCAAGAAGAAGACTTGTGTCTAGGTTTGTTTTTATAAGATTTTGTTTTTAGTTAAAATGTAAAGGATAGAATAGTTGGTGGATTGCTCAAGTATATCTTATACACACACACTCTTGATATAGATAAGTTTTCATAATAGAAATTTTATTTTGGAAAAATACAAAAGAGTTTTCTTTTTGAAAAATACCGTTTTGGTTTTTGGTATTCAAAGTATACATGTGTTGTTAACCAAAACCGATTTAGAGCTTAATGTCAAAAACATAGATATTTCACCATGCTTGTGTAGTGGATCATATCTATACACCCTATGCTTCAAAAGAGTTTAAAATATCTTGTTTTTGTATTTGGAGAAGTTTTGAAAAAAACAATTTGGAAAAATACACTTTTCATTTTTAACCAAAATTTCTAAGTTACAAAAATAGTTCAAAATGTTTGTAACATGTTTTGATTTTGCTCAAACATGTTTGTATATTAAAGTTTAATACTGAAACTATTTTGTAGATTTTTCGTAATTTTATGGGATTTTATTTGAGCCAAAATGACCAAGTTTTTGATCCCTAAAATGTTCTGATCTGGCTGTAGCTGGTCGACCGGACCGGTCGACCGGACCGGTCGACCGAGCTTGAATTCGGTCGACCGAGCCAGTCGACCGACATGCACAGACGTGCACGCCAGACTTTGCTGGAGGGCCGGTCGACCGGGTCGGTCGACCGCCAGAGAGCTCTGCTCTCTGGAAAGCCCTGATCGACCGGGCCGGTCGACCAGCAGAGAGATCTGCTCTCTGTTCCAGGGTCTCGGTCGACCGGCTGGTCGACCGCTGCCCCAACGGTTAGAAAAATGACCACTGGCGGTCGACCGGGCGGTCGACCGTCAGGCCAACCTGTCTCCAACGGCTTGTTTTTTCTAGCTCTATAAATTGGGGCATTTGGGGGCTGTTTTCTATATGATTTTTAGAGAGTTTTTAAGCTAGTTTTTCCCACTTATTCAGTGGTTTTATCCACAAGTTTGAGAGCAAATATTTCTAATCAAAAGGAGAGTTTTTATCAAGAGTGTTTAAAGTGATTTTCTTGAGTTTTCTTCCACCATCTCTTTCCTTGTTTTTCTCACACAACACTTGAGCCATCCATTGCTATATCTACCCATAGGGATTTGTTGTGAGGGGATTTTAGGTGATCAAGAGTTGTGATCACCAGAGTTCCTTCATTTGCTTTAAGGAGGCAGACGAGTACGTTCGCGGTTGTTTCGAGTTCGTGTGTAGACTCGGTGTTTGAGGTGCGGCCTCGGCAAGCTTGGGCTTGCGGTGTGTACGGGACTAGAGAGTCCAAGAGTTCTAGTGGGAACTCCTTATAGGTGTTGAGGCACCGAGTGATCCGGTGGGATCGGTTTATAGTGAAAATCCTTCAAGTGTGAAGGCGGGGACGTAGAGTAAGGGTGCTCGAACCTCGAAACAAATCTCCCGTGTTTTCGATTGCTCTCTCTATCTCCTACTTGTTTATATCTTGCATGCTTATATTGCTTTCATCTTTATATGCTGTGAGCTTAATTGTTATATGCTTGGGGATTGTTTGCTAACACTTGTATTCAACCAAGAGAGCCAACGAGGCATCTCAACTCTTATTTAGAGGAATCTTGAGGAGTTAGTCCAGAGCCCTTCACGGGAAATCCGGCTACACTCTTGTGTTATACGTGGTGTTTAGTGTAAGAAGTTTTAGTTTGCATCATACAAGTTTTAATTCTGCATTATTAACATTATATTAGCTCATCACCTATTCACTCCCCTCTAGGTGATTTACAGTTAGTATCAGAGCCAAGTGCTCTTGATTGGGTCTTACAACCTAGAGTTAAAGATCCTCATTTTAGGCTAATCACAATATTTGTACACACACCATGGACTTCATGACACCTCCCACTTTTAACATTCTTAACATTCAAGCATGGAAGGTTAAGATGTCCTTATACCTCAAAACCCTAGGCATTCATGTTTATTTTGCCACTACTAGAGATTCATATTGTTTAAATGGTAAAAATATTGAGGCTAATGCAAAGGCCATTCATGCTTTGAAATGTACCCTAAATGATGAATATTTATCTAGGGTGTCTAACATTGATTCGGCTTTTGTAGTATGGAACACCATCATCTCCCTTGGCGAAAATGAACAATATTATGCGGGGAGCGATTTGGATGTTGGAAGCGACACCTCTAACGTGTGCTACATGGTCCAAGGGGATAACCCCCTTGAGGTAAACACCGAATCCGAGCTAGATGAAGATGTTGATATGTCCTATGATGAGCTCACATCTTTTTGTCAACAACTTCTTGAAAAAATATGACATGATTAAAAGATAACAAGAATTTGAAAAAGAAATTTGATTGCATGGTAAAAGAAAATGATTCTTTTAAAACTAAAATTGCATGCTTTGTAAAAGAAAATGAAAATTTGAAAATGAAAATGTTTCCTTACTTTCTAAATTGAATGATCTTTGTGAAGGAAACACTACTTTGAAAATAAAATTATTTTGGTGGAAATCAAAGGAAGTTGCTTTGCAAGAAAACACTTTTTGAAAAGAAAAATTGTTGAAAAAGAAAAAGTTAATGTTTCTAAAAAGAATAAGAAAAATGATTCACATTCTCATCATGCTTTACATGCCACCATTAATCAAAATGAGATTAAAGTTTTGAAAAATAAAATAAATTGTTTGAGCTCAACTTTGAGCAATTGTGCACTTAACCATAAGAGATTGGAGTCCTTGTTTTCAAAAAAGCAAACTCCACATATTCATGCACATCATCCACATCATGCATATGCACATTTTGCACATCATGACCATACCCACACTCATATGCATCCTAAGGTGTACAAATGTACACATTGTGGCCGCAAAGGCCATTTAGCAAAGTTTGTTTTGATAAGATGCATCATATTAATTTTGCTAAGAAATGTTTGGATTCCATTAGATGCTAACCCCCAAGGACCCAAAAGAAAATGGTTCCAAAATCCCCACCTTGTGTTTTTGATGTAGGTGAGGGCTCTCACAAAACGTGAGAGGGAAGGTGCCTTGGTGGTGGTTGCACATGGACATGATGGACATATTTGATGCACCGCTATCAAGGAGGTTTGGTGGGACAACCACCATGTTTTAGAGATTTGGAGTATAGTTCTTTGGTTGGTAACTATCTCTAACTCCTATTTATTTACATGCTTATTCATATATGACATTTTTGGCATGTTCATGTTTTTGTGCTTCATGTGGTAAATACTACTTTAAATATAGTTTTTATCAAAACTTGGATGTATACTTGTAAAAGTAGTGAGCAACAAATTGATTCATATATGTTTGCACTTCATTGTTCATTTGTACTCACTATATGCATATGTATAGCCTAGTTTTGATGATTTCCTCATTTACATTTGTTTGCCTATTTTCATGTCTTACTTCATGTATATGTATTTTATATCCAAATCTAATAAATATACATGTATACCCATGAGTCATTTGCCTTCATGCAATTTACATTATGGACTCTTTTTATGTTTGGGATATGTATGCATATTGTTAGGATTGAATAAATCATACATATACCTAGATGTTTGTTTTTAAGATGAAAAATGAATTTTTATGGTTTTCATCTTTATATGAAAAATGAATTTTCATGATTTGTTTGATAAAATGATATTTGTTTTGAGCTTTATTAAAATACTAATTACATGATTCTTGTACACTCACACATCATTTGTTTTGTCATGATCTTGTTTCATGAACATTTTTATGAGCTTTATTGATTTGAGTGTCAACTCTTGTGTATTTGGTATGATTTATGAAAAACATATGATTTGATTTCATGTTTTGAAGGATCTTTAACTAGTTTTTCAAAAAAAATTATCTTTAACTAGTTATTATTCTTCATTTGGTAGTGTTTCACTATTAAAATATTTTCAAAACATTATTTTTGAAAACCCCTTCCAACTCCGTTATGGGCAGACGGATGGGCGATTATGCCTTGTAAGCCCCATTGAAAATCTTTTATCTTGAGCATATAATTGATGGAAGGTTATGAGTTATATACTTGATCTCAATTGGTATTTTCATTTTGTATATACTCATGTTTTGTTTTCTATATATGTATGCTTCATAATTTCCATAATATCAATTCCTATTGGTATTTCATTTTCATACATATATATGTTTTGGAACTCAAGCACAAACAAATACATATATTTATACTTGAGTTAAAATCGATTTACATATTTAAAACACACAATTTGTTTATGCTAAACTTGATTCAAATTCTTATTTTCAATTGGTATCTCAATTGATTGTTTAATAAGCTTACGCATTAGTTTTAAAATTGATATTTTTATTGATATCAAAATAATTTACAATAATTTTCAATTGGTATCAATATGATTCTATTTTGATTAAAATTCAAATTTGTAATGTTTATTTACAATTTTACAATTGGTATCTTAAAATTTAACTACAAGTGGTACCTTAAAATTTTTGTTTATATGATATCTTAAAATTTGATTTTCTAAGAATTCTCAAAATTTGTTTTATTGAGAAAAACTCAAAATTTTGTTTTTAATGAAGAAATTAAAAATGTTTTGATTTATATTGCCTATATGCAAGGAGAGCTTAACATCTCTTCTACATATAGATTCATGTTGAGTGTATCTTATATTGAAGAGCTTGACAACTCTTTTTATGTGGTACACGTGTGTAGGGGGAGCTTCACACATCTCCTCTTATGCATTGCATATTATGCGTTATGTGAATTAGGGCTTGTCATCCCTCTTTCATGTAGTGTATAGGTGTAGAGAAGTTAACTTAGCGTCTTCCTCTTCATGAATGTATATTGCACATATTCTCTTTTATTGATTTGTTTAATGTCACCCCTTTGTTGATTTTTTGCTTTTGACAAAAAGGGGGAGAACATTTTTTTTTCTTTTTACTTTAACCCCTTTGTTGATGATTGATAAAAAGGGGGAGAAGTATTTGGATTTTATATATTCATGTTTTTTCCTTGCTTTATACATAAAGGGGGAGAAGGATTTATGTTTATGCATATATGTTTTGTTATGCAAATAGGAGAAAAAGAATTTGATGTGTTTCATGCTTGTTTATGCATGTTTATCTCCATATATTTGCATACATGTTTATGAGCGTTCATTGCATAATTATTTGTTTATTGCTATGCATGAGTAAGGGGGAGCTTCCTTGAAGCTTTACTTTAATCCATGCATATATGACTCCATGAGTTTTGTCATCATCAAAAAGGGGGAGATTGTTGGCCCAAAGGCCTATCACTCTAGCTTTGATGATGATCAACTCATGTAGTTATGGTACTAATGATCTTGTGTTTATTTAGTTTCAGATTTGTGATCAAGATTTTAGTAGGTGTGTGGCTTCAACAAAGGATTTAAAGTCAATTTTTGGAGCTAACACGGTTGATTCAAGAGCTTGTGCATCAAGACCACACTGAGTACTCAAGAGGAGTCTAGCTCTTTGGATCGTGTTTTGGACCAAGTCAACAAGGAGAAAAAGACTTCAAGTGAAGACTTCACGAAGAAGACTTGTGTCTAGGTTTGTTTTTATAAGATTTTGTTTTTAGTTAAAATGTAAAGGATAGAATAGTTGGTGGATTGCTCAAGTATATCTTATACACACACACTCTTGATATAGATAAGTTTTCATAAAAGAAATTTTATTTTGAAAAAATACAAAAGAGTTTTCTTTTTGAAAAATACCACTTTGGTTTTTGGTATTCAAAGTATACATGTGTTGTTAACCAAAATCGATTTAGAGCTTAATGTCAAAAATATAGATATTTCACCATGCTTGTGTAGTGGATCATATCCATACACACTATGCTTCAAAAGAATTTAAAATATCTTATTTTTGTATTTGGAGAAGTTTTGAAAAAACCAATTTTGGAAAAATACAGTTTTCGTTTTTAACCAAAATTTCTAAGTTACAAAAATAGTACAAAATGTTTGTAACATGTTTTGATTTTGGTCAAACATGTTTGTATATCAAAGTTTAATACTGAAACTATTTTTGTAGATTTTTCGTAATTTTATGGGATTTTATTTGAGCCAAAATGACCAAGTTTTTGATCCCTAAAATGTTCTGATCTGGCTTCCGCCGGTCGACCGGACCGGTCGACCAAGCTTGAAGTCGGTCGACCGGACCGGTCGACCAAGCTTGAAGTCAGTCGACCGACCGGCTTGCACAGACGTGCACGCCAGCCTTTGCTGGAGGGCCGGTCGACCGGGTCGGTCGACCGCCAGAGAGATCTGCTCTCTGGAAAGCCCCGGTCGACCAGGCCGGTCGACCGGCAGAGAAATCTGCTCTCTGTTCTAGGGCCTCGGTCGACCGGCCGGTCGACCGCTGCCCCAACGCTCAGAAAAATGACCGTTATCGGTCGACCGTCAGGCCAACCTGGCTCCAACGGCTAGTTTTTTCTAGCTCTATAAATGGGGCATTTGGGGGGCTGTTTTCTATAAGATTTTTGGAGAGTTTTTAAGCTAGTTTTTCCTACTTATTTCAGTGGTTTTATCCACAAGTTTGAGAGCAAATATTTCCAATCAAAAGGAGAGTTTTTATCAAGAGTGTTTAAAGTGATTTTCTTGAGTTTTCCTCCACCATCTCTTTCCTTTTTTTCTCACACAACACTTGAGCCATCCATTGCTATATCTACCCATAGGGATTTGTTGTCAGAGGATTTTAGGTGATCAAGAGTTGTGATCACCAAAGTTCCTTCATTTGCTTTGAGGAGGCGGACGAGTGCATTCGCGATTGTTTCGAGTTCGTGTGTAGACTCGGTGTTTGAGGTGCGGCCTCGGCGAGCTTGTGGGCTTGTGGTGTGTACGGGACTAGAGAGTCCAAGAGTTCTAGTGGGAACTCCTTGTAGGTGTTGCGGCACCGAGTAATCCAGTGGGATCGGTTTATAGTGAAAATCCTTCAAGTGTGAAGGCGGGGACGTAGAGCAAGGGTGCTCGAACCTCGAAACAAATCTCCCGTGTTTGCGATTGCTCTCTCTATCTCCTACTTGTTTATATCTTGCATGCTTATATTGCTTTCATCTTTATTTGCTGTGAGCTTAATTCTTATATGCTTGGGGATTGTTTGCTAACACTTGTATTCAACCAAGAGAGCCAACGCGGCACCTCAACTCTTATTTAGAGGAATCTTGAGGAGTTAGTCCAGAGCCCTTCACGGGGAATCCGGCTACACTCTTGTGTTATACGTGGTGTTTAGTGTAAGAAGTTTTAATTTGTATCATACAAGTTTTAATTCCGCATTATTGACCATTAGATTAGCTCATCACCTATTCACCCCCCCTCTAGGTAATTTACATCAAATTCAAATCAACTTCCCCCTTGGGTCAGTCTCCTATTTGAGTCTGAGATGTCCCTAGGGCCAATGTTTACTCAGTTTTGGTTAGGCTTGGGTTAGTGAGTGAGGAGATTGTTTGTAGGCTAAGGGAGAGTAATGACTTCCCCACCTTATCTTGTTTATAGGACAAGCCCTTAAATCAATTTAGTGCAGTTTATAAGTATATAGAAAAAAAGTAACACTCAAGCAATATTTCATACAAGAATGAACCTTACACTAATTGCTATGCACGCATATCTTGGCTCCAGCACTTTTCAACAGCAAATAGAAAATGTAACGAAATAGACACGTGCCTAAATGCAAAGAATCATTTTTAGCATTTACAATTAATCTTTTACTGTTGTTGTTAGAAATATATGTACAATGAGTAAAACAAGGAAGCAAATATCTACAGATATTAAACTTTGCAATTCAGCCAACCTGCAGAAAATACAGGTTTGTAATTCACTCGGATTGCCGAAGGAATGTAGCAAATCTTAGGGCTCTGAGCTCTGCTTTCTTGAGCAGAGTCCAGGGCCACTTATATGTCCACTGCAGCAAAAATTTCTTGTTATCAACCTATATACCAAGAACAAAAAGAAAGTTAACTAAAAATGTAAATCTAAAAAGAGAATAACTTACCGTCCCTCCACGGTAACGGCGCCAAAATTTGAGTGAGATTTTACTTGCATAAAAATACAGAATTTCAGATTTAGGATAAAGAGTGCAAGTACTCAATGCTACCACTATAGCAAGTGGCTATGCGGGTCGTAATCCACAAGGAGAGACTAGCGATGGAAGCTTTTTTAGCAAGTTCTCTTTTAAGTTACAAAGTATAGTTAAAAATCTTCTTTTAGTTCTTTAAAAGAAAAGAAAAAATGGAGTTACAGTTAAGTTAGAAAGAAGGCGGTAGATTGAGAAGGTGGAGAAAATAGAAAATAGATATATACAAAGAAATTGAAAAGAATGATAAAATAGTTGGGTGTTGATGGTGTTGGTATTCTAAACTAAAAAATTAAAAGAAAGAAAACTAAAATCTAAAAAACTTACTTATCTCTTCGGCGCCTGCTTACTTTTAACCTGTATGGACGATGTACCTTTGTTTGAAGGCGAGCGAAGTATGACAAATAAGATCTTCCCCATTCTCGATTTATACTATGAAATGAAGGGGCAAGCTACACTACCATAGAAATGGATATCCATCACCATAAGCCATCAACGGCACTTGCAAGGGCAAGACAACTTCGAGGCTATCGGATTCATTTGGGTCTACAAACACAAAAGAGGGAAGTAAACGAAAACAAGAATAGAAAAGAAAAGAAAACTTCGATTTGATTCAAATAACAATGAAAGAAAAGATCACTTACACCGGTGTCACCCTCAGTACAAGCTTATTCTCATTCCTCCATGAAAGTCTCCTCTCCTCTCAGTTACATAAAGAAAATAAAAATTACATAAAAGAAAAATAAAAACCTAAGTTACAAACTACAGTATAGCCTAAATTCTACTCTCTGCTTGGTCGTTCCCTTTTGTCTTTGAGATTGCAGGTATTTATAGGAGAAATGCAGAGAGTAGAGGAGTATGAGATAGGGGAAGCCGGTTATTTCTGAATTTGAATCCTTCACTTATCTCCAAACTTGATTTGATGTAGATATTCAGTTCTGATCTACAGCTTGTTGGCATGTTGATCGCTGAATATAACTTATCAAATGACATAATTAGAGATAGTGATCAACTTAAGAGTTGTTCGCGTTAAGTTTTCTTTCTGGATCATCTTGAATCATTCGATTTGTGTTTTGGTAAAGAAAGTTATGTTTTAAATACTAAAATATCCAGTCAAAATTTTTCATCTCATCCGTTGATCTTCTCTCTATCCATTTACCCCTTTGGATTTTGAATTTGGATTCTGTATTTGATGTTATCCTCGGTTGATTTTTAGCTTTAACAACTTGATTCACCAAAAACTGAATTTAACCAACTAGATTTGGGATCATCCTCCTCTAACCAAATAGATCTAGTTAAATCTGAATTTAACTGATATTTATTTGATTTTATCCTATTTCTCCCCATGATTATCTTCTGCAAAATAGACATTTAAGATAAGGAATTTAACAGATTTATTGCATGATAAATGTGGAAATGTAATAAAGAATAATGCAATAAATGTGTGCAATCACCTGGCTTTCCATCATCCTGGCCTAACCCTCCCCCTCCTCCTCCGGTCTCCCCTTCCCCCCGGCTTTCCCCTCCCCCTCTTCGCCTCCTCCTTCTCCTCCCCCCTCCCCCTCCCCCCACTTTCCCCCTCCTCCCCCCAGCCTCCCCTTCCATCCGGCTTTCCCCTCCCCCTTCCCCTTCCTCTGGCCTCCCCCTCGCCTCCCTGTCTTCCCCTCGCTCCCTCCCCTGGCCTCCCTCTCCCCCCCGACCTCCCCCTTCCCGGCCAACACCCTCCCCGCGGCCCACCCCCTGCTCTGCCCCCTCGCACTGAGCCCATTCCCTCCGCCAGCCTTCCCCTCCCCTGGCCTCCTCCCATCCCGGCCTTCCCTTCCCCCCGGCCTCCTCTCTCTCAAACTGGGTAATTTCTCTCTTTTTATTAACTTTATAACGGTTGTTAATACGATATTATTGACACGCGAACACAATCCTTGTTTACCAAGCACGGACACGAACATAGAAATTGGACACATACATGGACACAGAAATAAACACGGACATATTTATGAAGCACGGACATGAACACAGACACGTACCAATACAAACACGAGAAAAGGACATAGGATACAGACGGGACACGTGACACAGACATGGGACACAGGACATAACTAAATCCAAAAATAAGACGCAGACACAGACAGGAACACGGGATATGGACATAGACAGACACGTGACATGGACATGACACGAGCACAAATAAAAACATGGGAAGGGAACGGATATGAGACACAGACTCAGAACACGGATAGGGATACGTGACACGGATAGGGCACGGATACGGGGCATGGGACACGTGACACAGATATGGGCACGAACACGGGACACAGACACGTAACACAGACATAGAATAGAAACGTGACACGGATAAGGACACGGACATGGGACACGAACATGGGATACAAACATGGGTACATGGAACACGGGACACCAACATGTTTATGAAGCATGGACACGGATAGACACGAGACACGGGATAAGAGATACGGACACGGGACACGAGATAGGGACACGGGAAACGAGATATAGACACGGATACATATACAGACACGACACGGACATGAACGGACACGTGGCATGACAAAATACAAAAAAAGGACATGGAAATGAACATGGACCTACACAAATATAAATCAATTACTGACCAAATAAACCCTATATTCTCGTTCAATAAACAACGTACATTACCTGTCTTATAACTTCTCTCTAATACAAACAACTTATGGGTCTTGAACATGTGGTCTTCATAGACCTTTTGTTCAAATCAACAGTTAATTTGTATTATTAGTGGTTATTACAAGTAATGTACGTTGGTTGTTGGATTGTCTGTTTGGACAAGTTTGGGATTGCATCGTAAAGTTGGAGATTGTATACGTGTCATGCGTATTTTGACTAGTATTTTGGTAATACCTTCCTTTGTTCTCTGGGCCAGAACTACCCTACGTTGACCTAGAGAACACGGGGGAGGTACTGCCAAAATTTAGTCAAAATACACAAAACATGTAGATATATCCAACTATACAATGTAATTCTAAAAGGGATAGGACCCATCACCCTTTGAACTTTACTGTGACATTCCATAAATCCTAAATGCGGACATAGACATGGACACGGACACGGACATGGACAAGGACACGGACACGGGCACGACCCAATAAACCCTAGATTCCCATTCAACAAACAACGTACCTGTCCAATCGAAATCCAAAATTATAATCCTAACCTAAATCTAACCCTAATCATAATATACAACTAATTAACATATTTAACGCTTGTTGTGTAATAGTGCCTGTACTACAGTAAACAATGAAATAGGATAGGAGTTGGGTACACTTGGAGAAAACGAATGTGAAATACATAGACGGATGCGAAGAATTTGTAGAATTGACTTTTGATCATTCTGCCTTTACTAATAAAATAAGTTGTCTGTGTAGGGATTGTAAGAACAAAAAAATGCTTGATAAGGATAACGTGACATTACATTTACTAACTAAAGGGTGATATCAAGATTACACTCGTCTTGAGCGTGGCATTTGCATAATGAACCAAGACAACATCCCCCACCAAATAAAAATGACAGTGATGACCAGGGCCCAGGTGATGGTGTCTACTATAATGGTGTCAACAATCACAGTCTTGTAAGTTCACTTTTAAATAATCCGGTCGACGAGGGCTCCAGTGATCCGAGCGGCGATGGCCCAACTAACGTTCCTCCCTCGGAGATTGATGATTTTTGTGAGAAGATTAAAGAATTTCATGCTCCAGTATACCAAGACTGTAAGAACTATTCCAGACTGTCATTCATAATAGAGTTGTACCTCATCAAATCAAGGGGAAAGATGAGCGATGTCACATTTGGAGAGACGATAGATTTACTGAAGAATGCATTCCCTGACATAAACATACTGGACTCTATATACGAGACTAAGAAACTTATTAGAGTATTGGGGTGTGATACAAGAAGATTGATGTGTCAATATTATTGCATGTTGTTCTGGAAGCAGGATGAAAACTTGGATGCTTACAAGGTATGCAATGAGCCTAGATGGAAACCTAGCAAGGATTCTCCATTGGAAAAATGAAGAAAAAAAGTATCTAAAAATGTTCTAAGGCATTTCCCATTGATTCCAAGGCTCCAAAGGCTCTATACGGTGGAGATCACCGCAAAGGACATAAGGTGGCATGCGTAGAAGCGTCGTGACGATGGGATCTTAAGGCACCCTACCGATTCAGATACATGGAAAGATTTTGACAAGAAACATGTGGATTACTCGTCGGAGCCGTGTAATGTCAGGATAGGGTTGGCTACCGACGGGTTCAATCCATTTGAAAACATGAATATCAATTATAGTACATGGTCTGTCATTTTAATGGTTTACAACCTGCCTCTAAGATTGTGCATGCAGCAGTCTTATATGATGATGTCACTTCTTATTGAGGGTCCTACTGGTCCAAAACACAACATCGACGTTTACTTGCAGCCATTAACAGAGAAGTTGAATACATTATGGGGTCCAGGGATATCAAGTTGGGATGCGTTCATGAAATAATTCTTTCAGATGCGAGCAAACGTCATGTAGACGATCAATGACTTTTCTGCTTATTCTATCTATCTGATTGGAGCACGTACGACTATCTTTCTTGTCCTAATTGTGTAGAGAACACATATTTGAATGGCTATACGAATCAAAAAAAATGTTATATGGGGAATGAACGTTTCAGGGAGGATCCTCTGCCACCCCCTCCCACAAGGTAGGTTGTCTTATCAAGTTTAAGTAATCTCAATGTCATATTTGGGTTGAATTACAAGAACTCGACAGATACACAGTGGAGAAAGATAAGTTTTTTTTTGAATTGTCGTATTGAAAAGGTAATTTAATTCACCATAATTTGGATTTAATGCACATTGAGAAGAATGATGGTGAGGTATTGCATAAGTGGCTAGACGCTCTAAAGCAAGAAATTTATGACAATGCAAAGGAGGACATTAAAAAAATAAAGCGCCCTCCCAAAGTACCAGCGCTTCAACATCCAAAGGTCCGCAACATCCCTTGTATGTTCTAAAATTGCATAAGTATCATCAGATATTCTCTGTCCAGAGGAAGGCAATGTGTGTTGTTCTAGGTGGCATTAAGCTTTCGAGTGGCTATTCTTCTAATATTGCACTTTATTTTAATTCAGATTAAATTGGGGGACTAAAGAGCCATGACTATCGCGTACTAATGCAACAGTTGCTTTTAGTAGCAATTCATAATGTGGGGTTGTCAAAGTAGATGGCTGATGCAATAATAGAGTTGTGTGATTTTTTCTGATAATTGTGCTCCAAAAGTTATAAGGCGGAAGATTTTGAGAAATTGCACACTAACATTGGCCCAATTCTATGCAAGCTTGAGGAGAAATTTTTACTTGCATTCTTTATGGTGATGATTCACCTGATAGTTCATTTAGCTCAAGAGGCGAGGGTTGGTGGATGTGTGCACTATTGTTATATGTATCCTGTTGAAAGGTGTGTATATATGACATATTTGTTTGCATTAATTGATCATTGTACTTAATTTAAATCCTATATAATTAACATGTCATGAATTCTTCTGTTAACCTTAGGTACATGGGTTATTTAAGATCCTATGTACAAAATAAGAGGCGGCCAGAGGGTTCAATAGCTGAATGTTACATCACGGAGGAATGCCTAAGTTACTGCTCGCGGTATATAGAGAGTAATGCAGAGTCCAAGAACAACCATGATATTGAGGAATAAAGCCCCCGACTTTCCATTTTCTCGGTTCCTTGTGAATACAGTGCCTATCAACCTCCGTACAGAATACTCACGTATACTGAAATGTATAACGGACATAATCATTACTTGATTAACTGAAGTTACCCCTTATGAGTACATTACACTATACAAATTTTAAGCTTTCATAAATTTTAAAAATTGTGAATTATCTCAACATGTCATGTATATCTTGCAGACAATACTGGAAAATCTTTAAGGACAAATTCTCAAAGAGAGCTTCTAATTATAAATGACTTGTTCAAAATGCACAGGATAAGAAATTTCGAAGATGGTTCCGAGAACGTGTAAGTGTTATCAACAATATATTTTCGCATAGCTCTAGTCTAATAATTTTGTGAAATAACTTTGTTTAACTAAATAGGTTGCACGATAGTGTGAAATAGATGCAGCTCTGTTAACCCTGTCTCGGTCTCCTGAATTTAAAGTCAAGACATATAAAAGCTTTGATATACAAGGTTTCAAATTTCACACGAAGTCATCCGAAGAGTCTAACTGTACTCAGAATAGCAGAGTTGTTGTCATGGCGATGACAACAAACTACGCAAGTGTGCGTGATAATGACCCAAGGGAAGAAGTTATTACTTATTACGGGGTGATTAAAGATATTATTGAACTATCATTCAATGAGGGGCACAGGAAGATCGTTCTGTTTGAGTGTGACTGGGCTGATAATAACAAGAATAAAAAAGAAAAATAAGGCATCACACTTTTTGACTTTACAAGGCCAAATAAGAAAACTTGTCCCTTCATTCTACCATGTCTAGTATTGCAAGCATTCTTCATGTCGGATCCATTGGATAAGCCTTGGGTGGTGCCTATTGTCACAAAACCAACAGATATCAAGGAAGTTCCATAAGTGGTTCAACGACAATGCCAGGAAGAAGTGTAACGACAAGCCTTGGGTGGTGCTCTTTCTGTGTGGAAGGGAAAATTTGTAAGTATAAATTTATATTCATTTGGTTTTATAGCATATTTGCTTTTTAAATTAATTTAATATTTTAAATTTTTTGCATTTCTAATAAAGAGGCCCTCGGGAGGGAGCCGAAGACAAAGGATCTACAACAAGGAACTCTTGAAGATGGATCCGCTCGATGCTCCTGAGGGCGAGCTTCCCATGCCCCGCACCCGGGGTAAGCCAGTCGCCAACGACGCCATGTCTATTGATGTAAAAATTTGTTTATATCTCCTTACATTTTATGAAAATTATAGAAATCCAATTATATTTTTATAATGCATTTGTTAATTTTCTGCTCCAGCACGAGAGGAATTATGATGCGACGATAGCAGCTGGCAGTGATGAGAGCACCGCTAGCACGCGAGCAACTCTCGAGACATTTGGACATGTGATAAGGCTCGGGTTGCACGTAGATGTTCCCAGAACCGCTAGGAGGGATGCCAACACCGCCCAACTTGAGCAGCAGGTTCAGGCGATGAGGCAGCAGTCGGATGCCGACCGATAGAGGATCGCCAGCTCGGAGGATACTCAGAGAGAGATGCAGCAGTTCATCTCCCGGTTTATAGCGAGTCAACAAAGCACTGGGCAACCTAGCAGCGGGAACGACGACAGTACTGGCGGGAATGACGACGAGCCTTAGGTGAGATTGGGTGATATGATAATAATTGATATTACTTGTATTTTGACTTCTGTTTGTTATTATTATATAAGTTGAGATTTCTTAGACTTTGATGAGATTGGTGTTTGGTTATTATTACATTTGGTGAATTGTATTTGGTTATTATTATATTTGGTTAATGTTTGGTTGAGATTGGTGCTTGTATGAATTGTTGAATGGTTGTTTATATATAAATCCATAGGTGATGTATAAATATTCATTATTGAGATGTATGTATGTAATGGATGCAGCGTGTGTTCTGCAGTTGTTTTAAAAAAAAGTCTGCAAATTGCATCGAATTTGGAATTTTCGACGCAATTATTGGCCAATAATTGTGCCAAAAATTCCAAATTCAACACAACTTGCAGTAATTGCATCGAAAATTCCAAATTTGACGCAATTTGTCAAATAATTGCGTTGAATTTTCAAATTCGATGCAAGTTGATGGTACAAATTTCATTTTTACACAAAAAGTTTTCATGTTCTCCATAACTCTTGGATCAAGCCAGGAACAGTTTGCATTGAAAATAAATTTCGACGCAATTTTAGGACTTTCAAAATTATTTTTTTAAATGTTGCATTGAATTTTCGATGCAAAAAGTGTACTATTGCGTCGAAAATTCTACAAAATTTGTAAACTTGCAGAAAATAAAAAGTAAATATTGATCTGATTTTTGACACAATATTTATTTATGCGTCAAAAAATTGACTCAAATATTTGGTCGAGGTTGTCGAAAATTTTTGACGCAAAAATTCGATGCAATATAAAAATTTTCAACACAAAATGTCCTTTTTCGACGCAAATTTTCGACGCAATTTGATAAACTTTCTACCACTAGTGGGCTTCTCCAATTTTCATGTTTTGACCTTTCGAGCTTGAGTTCGATGCTTGAATCAACTTGAGTGCTTCAATACCTTACTTTTGAGAGAGAATAAAACAAAACCCTTACTCTTGAAACTCATAAATTCAAAAACACTTGAATTTGACTCATAACACATGAGCTTTGGAATCATCAAACAAAAAGGTGATTGTACCTTTAGGCCAACACAAAGTACTCCTGATCTACGAAGTCATACGACAGCCCTAAGAGGTCCCACTGGGTAAGTCAAGCTTGAAAATGACTGTGGTATTAGTCCAACCTGCGCCTGGCTCCTTCATCGTCAGAACAAAAGCCAACTCATACTTGATTCCAATGGTTAGCTTCAACATATCATACTTTCCTTTGACATTTAGCCAACACACGTCGATTAGCCATGAGTTTTCAGCAACTTTGTAGTTATGGCTGTGAATAGGTTTGTCATAGATTAGAGATTGATGAAATGCATGTAGACTATTTTAGAATTTACTTTGATTTGGATGCCATAAGAACCAGAATATGGAAAGCTCACATGGCTTCGTCTTTGTGTTGTTATTATCAAAATTACCTCTCCAATAGGATCTAAAACCACTTCTAGTATCTCTTGTCATCTCCCCGGGTGATTGATAACTCCCTTGGATATATGGTTACTCTGTTGGATTCCTTTTTGTCCTGGACCATCTTTTGATGTTTAAGAGATGCGACAAAGTCTAAAGTGTTGACCCAAAGGTTTAATCATGTTTTGATTATTCACAACTCATGTAGTTAATGGACTAATGATCTTGAAGTGTTTATATTGATTACATGTTATTCAAGACCGTGTAGCAACATTACACATTGATCTATCTCAAGTTGTTGATTGAAACTCAAGAAGTCAATTTCAAGTCAAATATCTTCAAGAAGACTTTGTTTAGAGTTTGTATTTATAAAGTTTAGAAAATTTGTTAAATCTTTAGATTATGAAATTGTTAACTCAAGCTTGAACACACACACACACACGGCTTTGATATTGGTTTGATAGAGTTTTTCAAAAACAATATATATATATATATATATATATATATATATATATATATATATATATATATATATATATATATATATATATATATATATATATATATACACACATATATATATAGAAATAAGTTTTTAAAACAAAGTTTCAAAATGTTTGTTTTAAGAAAAATCGATTTTAATGAATATTAAAACTCAAAAATGAGTTTTATTTTTTTTGAAATACAAAGTGGAGTAATCCACACATATTAGAGCTCATAAGTATTTGAGGAAACTCATTTTTTTGATTTAAAATGTTAAGGTTGATTTTAAACAAGTATTGAAAAGAATCAAAAAAGTTGAGCCATTTTGGCAACTCAATACATAGCTTTTGAAAACGGATACTCAGCGTACACAAGTTTGAGTTGAAGAACTTTCAATAGCTCTGTGCATGTTTTGATAGCATTTTCCAGTGAGCTCAAGACTTTTTAGAGCTGACTTGTGTTCACAGTTTTCTCTTTTCTTCATCAACTGTCAAAAATAGCTTTCGACAGCTCATAACTCATTTTTGACAACATTTTCCAGAGTGTTAAGATTTTTATAGAACTTATAAATTTTGACAGTTCACCCTTTGAAAATGTGGCCCAAAAGTGCTTTCGACAGCTCAGAACATGGTTTTCTAAAATGACTTCTATGTTCTAAATTATAGTTGTTTGTGACGGTTACTTGTCGAAAGTCCTGAACCCACCTTCAATAGTAGTTGACTTTTCTCTGCTGATTTTTAGCAAATATTTTATTTTGTTTCTGCTAAAAAATCTAATCAGTTTGCAGAGGTTAAATAACAATTTAAGAGAAGTTTATCAAAAGTTTTACAAGATTTTTAGTGCTTCCAATCTTTGAGAGTTTCTTCACGAAATTTCTAAACTTTTTCTTTCCAATCTTCCTATAGTCTCACACGTCAAGCTTGAGCTTTCAAATTTCCAATCTATAGCCATAGGGCATATTGAATTAGGAGAGTTTCTGTGATCTTGAGAAGATCACATGATTGTTCTTTGTAGTAATTGTTGCATGCCTCTAGTGAGAGAGGTAGTGGTAAGTCAATTTTGTGGGATCACAAGTTATAGGAGTTGCGGCTCCTACGTGATCCACAGGGATCGTGATTGTATGAGTTGAGGCTCTAAGAGTAGACTTGAGGGACCACGATTGTAAGCGTTATTTTGGATTCATGAACTGGTTATTTCTCCAAAGGAGTTGGAGAGGGAGACATAGATCAAGTGAATCGAACCTCGAGAACAAATTTCTTGTATTTGCGGAATTTACATCTTCTTCACTCTATATCTTGATGTACTTCTACTTTATCTGATTATATTTGCTTATCATTTGATATTAAGTGTAATTTTTACAAACAGTCTTAATTTTCACATTTTTTATTAGCATAACATATTCACCCATTCTTAGGTGATTTTCAATTGGTATCAGAACTAGTGCTCTTATTTTACGGTTTGACCGCCTAAAATTTGACCCTTATTTAGCTATTTACTTATTTGTCATTACACATACATGGCTTGTCACGAAGACATTTTTAATGTTAAATCTCCACTTAGGTTTGATGTTCTCAACTATCCCATATGGAAGATTAAGATGAGAGCTTTTTTTTTAAATCTCTTGAAAGAGATGTTTCCCTTGCTATAGAAAATGAGTTTAAAGAATCTGACAGTAGAAATAACCCTTGGTCTAAAAATGTCTCTAAGGCATTTGAAGCCAATGCTAAGGCAACCTATACTTTGATGCATGCTTTGAATGATGATGATTTATCTCGAGTAATAAATTGTGAATCTTCTTTTGACATATGGAACACCTTGATCACTACACATGAAAGAACCTCTCAAGTGAAGAGAGCTAAAATTGATTTACTCACTCCACAATATAAGAATTTCAAAATGTATGATAATTTTGTTGATGATATGCTTATATATTTCAGTAAAATTAATAACGGTCTCATCTCTCTAGGTGTACTAATCTCCAATGACAACAAGGCGAGGAAGATCATTCGGTCACTTCTGATCGTGGGAGTTCAAAACAACCACCTTGAGGGAACTATACGACTCAAAGAAGTTGGACTTCGCAACTTTAATGGGCAATCTGAAGACCCATGAAATAGAGTTCAAAGCATGGGCACAACAAGAGCCATAAAAAAAAATAACGTGGCATATTCATATTCTCTCCTATAAATTTTGAAGATGACGAAGATCCAAATGAAGATGAGATCATGTCTATGATTGCTTCAAGAGTATGACACTTGTCCTACAAGAAAGGATACTTTGTCAAGAAGAACCGTTGTCAAGGCAAGAAGAAAGATAAGGAGGAAAGTGGGTTGTGCAACCATTGCAAGAAGCCCGGACATCTAACTGTGTATTGCGCGGCATTGAAGAACGAAGCCTCTACATCAAAGAAGCCCTACAAGAAGACCACAATGAAGGCTACATGGGACAATTAAAAAGTGAATCAGGTTAAGAAGTTGATACCACCAACATGTGTTTCATGGCGCAAGACAATGACTCTCTAAGGTACAATCTGAATCAACTCTAGATGATGCTAAAATTACTTTTGAAGAAACGGCTATGGGTTTTCAAGAAGTAATAGAAAAATATGAATCACATAGAATTAAACATCTTAAATTGAAAAAAGAAATAGTGCTTCATCATCTAAAATAGAAATTACTTTGAAAGAAAAAGAAAATATGACTATCTCTCAAAATATATTTAAAAAGGAATTTGATTTACACATGAGCATATGTCATGCAAAGAATACTAAGATTTCTATTGATAACCTAGAGATAAATGACATGAAAAAGAACATAAATGATTTAAGCTCAACTTTGAGTAAAATACTATTGATAAAAATAGATTGGAATCAATATTTCAAAAGAAAGAAATTCCAAAAAATTACAAATGCTCCATGACATATGATTAGTCTATAATACTACATTATTCATATCGCATTTCTTGCCTGATTTATAATAAATACTATGTCTAACCCGTGTTTTGGTCTCTATTGTAGATAATTAAGAGTTTAAAGCCAAAGTCGAAATAATAGCCTTATTTAACCCAATTTTGGGTATTTAAGTCACATTTCTTAGAGACTAAGTTAGAGAGCTTCTAGAAGTCCATTGGATTTAAAAATTGAGGACGAATATGAAAAAATATAAGTCTAAATTATCAAAAATCAAAAATTCATAGAAGCTGCTAGAAGTGAGATGGGTCAACTGGCAAAAGATCAGGGAGTGGATCCCTGAAATTTCTGCGGCACTTTGGTGGGCCCACACGTCGATTTTTGACAGTGGCTTCGTCTCGTCATCCAGAGTCTATATTTGCCTATAAATACTGTATTTGAGGGCCAGGAATGATGTTAGAGAGCTGTAAGCTAAGGTTTTCTTCTCTTTAGTGTGTAGGTCTTCTTCTCTTTTTTGTATTTTGTTTTTGTTTTAAATCATGTATTAGGGAAGAAATGATTTAGGAGAGAAAGAGAGAGATTGATGTAATAGAGAGTGACAAGAAAGCTTCCTCCTTCTTCTATGGTTTCTTCTCTAACCTCTAAAATGACTCACTAACTTTTCTTTCATGGCAATTTAACTACTAATCACTAGTCATCTAACCCCTTACTTGATAATCCACATGAATTTGATAGCCTCTACAAGGCCTTGCTCTTGCAAGAGCCATTGATGGCTCATGATGATGGATTCTAACATCTAACTTGCTAACTTGCTATCAAGCTAACTCTCTTATTTCATGCATGCTTCTAACAGTTTTGATGATCTAATGTTGCATTAGCTTGCTCTTGATGAAAGTTTGAATTTAAAGAACTACCTCATGTGCCATGCTTTGAAATATCTCTTGAAGAAGCCAAGGATTAGTGATGGCCAAAGATCCATATGAGGCAACTTTCACTAAAAGATTAGCATGATTAGTGGAGTACTTAGTAGTTAGTATCCATTAGTTTTTCTTCTCTTTTACTTTGTTTTAAAAACCAATTTTGAAACCACTTTATTAATTTTCTATTATTGTTTTAATCATCCTCTTAGTTCACCATTATTTTCATCTTCTTCACCACAAGTTCTTCTCTTTTTCATTTTCCAAATCCATTTATATATCACTACACAAAGTTTTCCACTTCACTTCTTTCTTGTTTTACTTCGTTACTACTTTCTTGTTTTTCTTTTACCGATTCCAAAACCACTTCTTGATCGTTTTCACTTCGCTGTTTTTGTCGCCTTCTCCACCTATCACTTTTAGCTTTCTTTTCCGTTTTTTCCTCTTTCTTAACAAAGAAGAACTGTTAATAATCAACATAAACAAACTGTTAATGCTTCTATTGCCTCCTGTTCCTGTGGATTCGACTCGTATAGTATATAAAATATAATGGAAGTATCAAGGAAGCCAAAGCACACATACTTTCACTAATTTTCTAAAACACACGTTCTTGTGCATGATTATTTCCCAATCAAATTTTGGTGTCGTTGCCGGGGATGATAATGCTTTTGATTCATGTTTTTATTAACATTCACTTCTCTATTTTAGTGTGTAGGTCAATTTTTATAGAAACTTATAAATCACCTAGAGGGGGTGAATAGGTGATGGCTATACTAAATGACAAATAATGCAGAATTAAAACTTACTTGCTAGCAACCTAGCAAATACCAATCGCAACACAAAGAATACTTGCAAATAAGTAAACAATATAAATATGCAAGTAAGTAAAGAAAGAGTAAAGTTAAGAGAGAGAGAGTAAGCAATCGTAAACACGATGATATGTTCCGAGGTTCGAGCCACTGCTCAATGTCTCCGCCTTCAACACTATGAAGGGTTTTCACTATGACCGATCTCACTAGATCGTCAACCGTTACAAGTTCTCACTAGATCTCAATAGACTCACAAGTCCTCTCTCGTGGTGCCGCAACACCAACACGGAGCTCATTAGCTCACTTGAGGTCGCAACCTCTACAATTTCATAATAGAAGAAAATCGGTGATCTTCACTTGATCACAAAAGGCTCACAAATACAATCCTATAACCAAGATGAGGAGGAGAAACTCTTTGGAATTTTATAGTGAAAATAGCTTGTAAAGAGGTAGAGGGAAGGCTCAAGCTAAAAATCAAGAATATGGAATTTTGGCTCAATAGAAAATCTTTTAAGAAAAAAAAGCTAAAACTTGATGTAAACTTGTAAAAACTTGATCTACATTTTAGAAATCTTAGAAGGTTTTTCTACTATTTATAGGGGATGAAAACATGAGTAGAAAACTTAAAAGAGTCGTTGGGAAAAGACCCAGAAAAAAACAGAATATAGCCGTTAGGGAAAAATCCAAAGAAAATCCTTCTGTCGGTCAACCAGCTGGTCGATCGCCATCAGTCAGATTTTGATTGTTGGGGATAGTGGTCGACCGATCGGTCGACCGCTGTTCCCAACCAGAGAGAAAAACTCTCTGTCGGTCGACAGTGGCAGTCGACCAGACCCAACCGAGAGCAAAACTCTTGCAGTCGGTCGACTGCTCGGTCGACTGAAGTGCACAAACGCACTTTGGTGCATGTCGGTCGACCGCTCGGTCGACTGACAGAGCAAATCTGCTTTGCCTACGGTTGACCAGTCGGTCGACCGACTTAGGGCCAAAGGCTAGTATTGAAATTTTTTGAAACCAATCTTTTTCCGATAAAATAACTTTTGATCTTTAAACACAAAATAGAGCTCTATGGACTTCTTAGAACCAGTGTGTGATCATGGGTTAACACAAAACAAAGTTAGAACTACATTTTGTAAAAACTCTTTTCTAAATCGAAAACTCGATTTTTTCGAAAATCGTTTTTTCAAAACTCGATTTTGAAAATGACAAAGAGAATAGTCTTGAATTCTTTATAAAACACTTTAGGAATATAAAAGAAGTATGTGTGTGTCAATCCTAAAAGCTAGCAATCTATATCATCTTAGTTTTAACAAACAACTATAAATCCTATCTAAAATGCAAAAAGCAAAAATATAAATCTTGATATAGCTTTCTCTTGTATACTTGATTCTTGAGCTCTTCTATGTACTTAGGCTCTGGATCTACATCTTCTTGGCTTCCAAACATGTGAGTCTTGTGATGGAGCTGAAATGCGACAACCTGAAACTTTGTCAAACAAGATTGCTAAAAACATAACTCCGTATGTTTTGTTATCATCAAAACTAGGGCTAATGGCCTTTGGGCCAACTATCTCCCTTTTTTTTATGATGACAAAACATATGGAGTTATCACAAATAATTTTGGGAAGAGACTTCAAGCGAAGCTCCCCCCAAACACATGCATATATCAAAATGCTTCATATAAGTTAGATGCATCAATAATAGCATATAAATAGGATATATCAATCAAGTTCTATGGAACCTATCTATTCATATCAAGAATACAGAATTACAAAGGTGTATGTACAAATGGTTTTTTCCAACCAACAATATCCTCCAACCTCCAAAACAGGTGGTAAATGGTTGGTTTACAAAGGATACATAAGAATACAAACACACCACATACCATACACAAAAGATATGTATCAAATATCAACAAAAAGAGATACAAAACTTCTCAAAGACAATAGTGATACGATAAAATAAATTTGTTCATATAGAGGTTCATACCAACCTCAAAACAAGTTCCATACCATAAAATAAGTACTACAATGTACTACAATATAAAACACATGTCCAAAACTCCAAATACTACATGTCCACATAAAAAGTACATAAATAAAGACAGGAAAGTAAAAACTCCCAGATAACTCCACAGAATCTTTATCCCCCTCCCCCTTTTTATCATTAACAGAAAAGGGGTCACTTTTCCTGAAAGTATGGATCTTCAGGAGGATCTGGAGCCTCGGATGGAGCTGGAGGAGGTACCCAGCTATCAAACAGGGGACCCGATGTAGGAAGGGGCTGTGTGTGGCCTCTCAGAAGTGGAACACCTTAAGCGTTCCTACTGTACGTCTCGTCGACGCATGTCTGGAGATATCGAATAGATGAGCAGATGTATTGCAGGTCATTTTGAACTCTGTGCTCAATCCTTTCAAAGTTTGCTGACATCTTCAGATCATGCTCACGAAGCTGAGCAGAGAGAGCTATGTAAGGGTCAATAGAGACTGAGGAGGCCGAAGAAGATCCAGGGGTGACAACAGGAATGATAGGAAGGGGCTGAGGAGCAGGAGCACGCTCCCTAGCACGCATCCTCTTTAGGAGAGTATTGTTAATATCAACAGACGATTCGATGGACTGTTCAGCAGAAAGATCAAATTTTAATTGTTTGAGGAGTCAGGTAATGAGCATCCCAAATGGTAAGTGCCGGTTTGGGATCAGGAGGTGCTCAGAAGCCATGTAAACAATGATGAGCTTGAGAATATTAACTCTAATGCCTTTCAGAAGGCAATAGATCAAGAGAGGAGCAGAACCCCGAGCATGACTATATTCTCATGATTTTGACAGGAGATTATAGAACACTATTTTAGTTTGGACCTGGGTGGTGAGCGTATAATACTTTACCTCCTCGTTCCTAACTATAAGCAGGGTTAACATCATCATGAAGCAGAAGAGATGCGGTGAGGGTAGATTCACCGTCAGGATATTCAAAATCATGGATATCAACATTATAGATATTTACACCCTCACAGGAGAGATGTAGCAGATGGGTAAATTAATCTAAAGAAATGTTAGTGTCCTTGCCCAGAACCCTATATCTGGCATGATTGTTATGAAAAGTCAGATTAGAGTAAAAATAGTGCACAAGCTCAGGGTAGACAGGTTCCTTAGTAGTGACTAGGTGTTCGAGAGAGCTTGTGTTCAAAATGTTTGCTAGATTCAAATGTTCAAAATTAGCGAGCACAATAGCTCTACCAGATATAACATGCTTATTATAGATCACAGAAAATTTATGGGATGCATTTTGAGAAACAAAAGGGTTTGAAGATGATTCAGATTATTTACCCTTCTCAGATCTAGGCCTCTTAGACATTGTGAAGATATGAAGATGATAAACAAGGATTTGGCACGAAATATAGAAAGTTTTCTAGAAAAAATTATGATATAAAGAAGATTTTGAGAGATTAGGGATTATACCTTGAAAAACCCAAAACTTTTTCTTAAAATCAAGCAGATCTAAAGTTTTGATGAGAGATCCAACCAATTTTAGTGTTTAATTTGGGATTTGAGGTGATTTAGGAGGATTAGAGGGAAGGGCGATGAAGAAAAATGAGGAGGAGGAAGAGGAAGAGACAGTGGAGGAGAGGGAAATAATAAAAAGTAAGAGAAAAACTAGGGTTTATATGGGTAAAACACAGCTAGACCCAGCTCACAGTCGACCGCCCGGTCGACTGGGGTCTAACCGGGAGCAACTTGGTTACAGTCGGTCGATCGGTCGGTCGACCGGTGATCAGTCACATATATTGCATGTATATTATCACATTACCATGTTTATTATCTAATAAATCCTATTAATAAGTCTTATTTTTATTTAATAATGTGCAGGCCCATTGCTAAAGGAAAGAGAAGAGAAACGAGCCCAAAAGCCCATCAAAATTCTGATTTAATTCAGAATTAATTCGAAATTAGAAGATTAGGGCAGATCAAGGCAAATTAGAGAAGATAAAACCGGTTGAAAATTGGTTAGAACAAATCTTTACAAATCAATTGGTTAAAGCCAAAGATCAAAAGCAGTTTCATCAAATCCAGGAGCTGAAACGGGAAATCTAGAATCAGATAAAGGAAAATCGTCAAAATTAGGAGCTGTACCCCCGGGTGTGGCCACATGGCTACACCCAGGCCACGAAAACGCGGCCAAAGCCGCTTTTTCGCATAGCATTTCGCGGTGGCCGCGTTTTCGCATAGCGTTTCATGACTTTGTTGAGACAGTTGGGGGAGCATTTGCTCCCCCTATCTTCATATGCTTTCCCCCGCTTTGTTTTTCCCTGAAATACTGCATTTGAAAGAGAAGAACCGATCGAAAATTAGTTTAAGTTTTTCTCTTTGTTTTTAGAGTTTAGGTTCTTTGTTAGATAGATTGCGAAGTTGTATTTCTATTTATTTATTTGAAGTTCAGTCCAGATACAAGTGAGAAAGAGGAAAAAAGTGATTGTAATCTGAAGTTGAAGTGATATCAATAGAGGTTCAAAGCTTCTCTTCTTCTCCAATTCACGGGTATTCTTATTTCATTTACATGTCTTGTTTTACATTATCATGAGTAGATAAACTTGTTTTTTTGGGCTCACTATCATCTCTCTTCGATCCCTCTTGTCTTGAATGGTTTTTTATGTAAAGCATCCAACGGAAATATATGTATGCCTTAAACTAAGCTTAGCTTCTTTGGAAGTGTTCTTGAAGGCACATGAGGATGAGTTTGGATTTCTAAAGTTCTATTTTCTTTAAAAATATTATTTGAACTTATTTTTATTTCATACTTGAAAGACTACTTGATGATTTAACATTCAGTTCAAGATGATTTCTTAAGAAAAAGAGTTAACTTTTCCAAACAATCTTATTTGCGTCGCTTAATATTTTTGAAATTCAAGCTTAAGTTTTTGCCTATTATCAACTTGAGGCAATAAGAATTTCAAGAGAAGAACATATCATTGAATAGTAAGATAGTGAGCCGAGATCTTTTTCATATATTAAAAACAACAAATCAATCTTCAAGCCTCTTTAAAAATCATCTTTTCCAAATCCTTTTTAAGTTTTAAAATTTTCTTTTAATCACTTCCTTACTCTCCATTCTCTTTTCAACATAAAAAAATCACCGTCACCATTCTTTGTTTTTTAAACAATTCATCGAAAAGCCTAGGCCCAAAATAAATTTTTTGTATGTCACGCTTTCTCGGTCGACCGCCCGATCGACTGGACTTATTCCAGGTCAACTCGGTCGACCAGTCGATCGACCGGGACAACCCTAAAAATAGTTCTAAAAAATAGGATTTTAGGGCTTTGAAAATATTTTAAGATGGATATATTTATACATAAAAATAGAGAAATACCACCAAATATCTTATAGGCATGAAAATCACATGAGAATGGTATCAAAATTTTTTTTGATTTTATTATTATTTTCTTAACAATATATTTTTCAATAATTAAATCATATATTAAGCTGTTAAAAACAAGATATTGAAGCCGTATACCCTTAATGGGTTCTGAACCTCTCCTCGCCATTCCTCTAGATAAGAGTTGAGGCGCGCAATTGTTATCTTGATTTATTGCTTAAATATGGTTTAAATACAATACCCAATCATAAAATAGATAAATAGACAAAATATATATAAATACATGTATATGAGCAAATAAATTAATTTATGTACATATACATGCAAAGATATCCATCAACCAAGTGAGCATGGGAAAATAATCTAAACATGGGCAAGCAAATCATGGGCTAGTAAAGAACAAAAGCAAGTTTAACGAACTAGTTCAAATATAAGCAAGCTATAAAAACAAAAAAAATCATGTATACATAACTAAAACATGTTAACACAAAAGAAAAAGCTAGCTAATCCTATGCATGTATAGATCTAACTAGAAATGAATTTTCAAGTGGAGAAGTTACCAAACCATGGACTATTTTCAAAATAGGTGCCTCTTGATGGCGATGCAATGTGACGGTTGATCCTTTGAGCTTCGATGCATCCAACATCAAGACACCATCTCCCCCTATGTCTTGGAGGAGGACGAAACATCTACATCAATCAAGTTGGATATGTTTTTTGGTACCCAAATCTTTTTGGGTCCTATAAGGTTAGTATTTTCTCGAACCCAAATATTTTTATTTAACATGTTTAATTTAACATAACAAAATTTTGCTAAATGGCCTTTGCGGCCGCAATGTGCACATGTGTACACTTTGCCATACATGAAAGCATGCATATAAATGTGCATATTGTGCATGTTTTTCATGGTGTGTGTGAGATGCATGAGGTATATGTTTCCTTTGAGTTTTTCTTTTGGAAACATGGAACTAAATTTATTCATGTGAAATGCACACTTTTTCAAAGTGGTATCCAAAACATCAATACGTTTTTGGATATCCAAAAATTCATTTTGTTAAAAGCAATGTTAGGGCTTTTACCCTTACAAACGAATTTGTATTTATCAAAATCCTTTTTGGTTTTCTCAAAAGAAATAGATAAGTCATTTTTCTTTTTAAAAACAATTTCTAGCTTGTTCTTTAGAAAATTATTCCCTTTTTCAATTTTTTATTTTGTGCAAGAGAATATCTATTTTGTAATTCTTCAAAAAATTGTGCAAGTTCATCCGTAAATAAATCATTATCTTCTAAAGAGGTTTCGAGATTTATCATGAAAGCTTCCTCTCCGTTTGCCATGAATCATCCCATGTGGTTACCATCGCCTTCTTCTCCTTATGCACATTCTTAGAGGTAGTGGCTTGAAGTGAGGGACAATCGGCAATTAGATGGCCCATCTTCTTGCAATGAAAGCAAGGACCCATCTCTTCCTTCTTCTTTTCAAATCTCCCTTGATGTCTTCCTCTTCGGAAGTTGCTGTCTTCCCTTTTGATAAAACATCTTGCCCACTTTCTAATAACCATGGCAAAATTCTCATCGCCATCTTCTGACTATTCTTCTTCAACAAAGGATAATGGACTTGCCTTAAAAGCTGTCGCTTTCTTCTTTGGTGTCTCCCTTTCTTTTCTCACCTTCATTTTCATCTCATGGATTTTGAGATTTTCAATGAAGCCAGAGAAGTCCATCTCCTCTCTATCGTTGAGCCCCTTGAGGGTTGTAGCCTTGACTTTTCAAGCATTGGGGAGAGCTCTAATGACCTTGCGAATTTTTTTGGTCATTATCAATGGTGTCACCTAGAGAAGTTAATATATTAGTAATCTTGGTGAACCGAGTAAGCATCTCATCGATACTTTCCTTTTCAAGCATATAAAAATTCTCATATTGAGAACGGAGCAAGGTAACTCTAACTCCTAGAGACTTAAGGAATAGGTTCATCTTGACCTTCAAAATGGGAAAATTCAACCCATCAAATTTGGGTGGGGACTTGATGCTAGAGAAATCGTGTGATGCCATGAAAACAAGTATTAGTGCACAAACAAATATCAAATGCAAATGAATATAGCGAAATGAAAGGATCTCCCTATGGTGGTTAAACCAAAACTAGGGTTAGGCTCTGATACTAATTGTAAATCACCTAGAAGGAGGTGAATAGGTAATGGCCATACTAAATGGCAAATAATGTAGAATTAAAATTTACTTGCTAGCAACCTAGCAAATACCAATCACAACACAAAGCATACTTGCAAATAAATAAACAATATAAATTTGGAAGTAAAGAGAGAGTAGAGTAAAGAGAGAAAGAGTAAGCAATCGCAAACACGATGATATGTTTCGAGGTTCGAGCCACTGCTATACGTCCCCACCTTCAACACTATGAAAGATTTTTACTATGACCGATCTCACTAGTGTTAGCCCAAGGTTACAATCACCCGGTTTTTGAGTTTTGATGATTACAAAATATCTATAGTTATTTGTACTAATCATATTTTAGTGTTTAAGTGTGTTTTAGGGTTCTAAGGATTCATGAAGTGTTCTTCCCTAAAGGAAGGTATTTTTTGACACAAGTTGGTTCATTTCGGGTTCAAGGAATCAAGCTATTCAATATCACATAAGGAGAAGCCCATTTGAAGACCTTGTAGTCACCTAGAACCTTTGAAGAATTAGTTTGTTAAAGAATGAGGTTATGATAAGTTGGCTCAAGAAAACACACTCACACGTTCATTTTTCAAAATATAGTTTTTGTTTTGTTTAATTGATTTAGGTGCATGTTTTGTTTAATATACATGACTCAAAATATTTTACATTTTTACATCTTGTTTATATCATGTATACCAACCCTTATAACATGCTACTTAATCATATAGACATACAAAATTATTTTAAAAATCTTTCAAAGTTCAAAATTTTTTCTATAAAAATCTGTTTCAGGCCCAACGGTCAACCGGGCGGTCGACCGGATCCATTTCAAGCCTGTACGGTCGACCGCATCGGTCGACCGGGCCTTGTGGTCTTGGCGTACACGTTTGTGCACGTCTGCCGGTCGACCGGACCGGTCGACCGACTGAAAGACCCTTGCTCTCGGGTTTTGTCAGTCGACTAGGCCAGTCGACCGACAGAAAAAAGTTTTGTCTTTGATTAGCCTTCGTTCGACCGAGTCCAACGGCTAGTTGCCAAGTTTGACTGCCGGTCGACCGGGCCGGTCGACCGATAGCCGTCTGCAGCCCCAACGGCTAGTTTTCTGTGTTTTGATCATTGGATTTGATTGAGACGTTTTAGTCAGCTCTCTCTGAAATTTTGGGGCTATTTTCTAACCTATTAAACTAGTTATAATGATGATTAGATCTCCTCTAATCCCTATAAATAGATGGCATTGGTCACTTGCAAAAATCAAGAAAAATACCCATTGTTTTTTGTTTCAAAAAGAGAAGAAAAGTTTTTCAAAGCCCTCATTTCTAAAGAGCATTCTTGGTCTAAGTTTTTCAGTTGTTTTAAAGATTTTTATTACTCTTTTCAACTGAATTTTTCTCACTACATTTTCTTGAGCCAAAAATCATTCCATTCTATAAGGAGTTGTAAGAGAGAAGTTTGTGGTCTTTTTGATCACCTTGTTACTTGTTGTTCTTTGTGTTGAGATCCCTCTTGTGAAGAGGATTGGATTGGTGGGAGTTCGGTACTCCGGTCTTGTGTAGACCTCGTGTAATTTCCTCGGTGAATATAGTGAAAATCCTTCACGGTGGTGAAGGCGGGGACGTAGAGCGGTGGCTCGAACCTCGAAACAAATCCCTTGTGTTTGCGATTGGTTTCCTTATTGTTTTTCATTGCTTTACATTTATATCTTGGGATACTTCTTGCTTGCACTTTAATATTGCATCCATTTCATTACTTGCATTTTTTTTGGTCTTTACTCATCTCAACAAGAAAGTAATTACGCGCCTCAACTCATAATCTAGAGGAATCAAAGAGGAGAAGTTTTAGAGCCCTTCACGGGGAATTCGGCTTCAATTTCTTGTTTTCAGTGACCGCTTGCATCATTCTTTCATACTTGTTTTAAAAGATCATTAAATTAACATTAACACCTATTCACCCCCTCTAGGTGTTTTTCAACTAGATCGTCAACAGTTACAAGTTCTCACTAGAACTCAATGGACTCACAAGTTCGCTCCCGTGGTGCCGCAACACCAACATGGAGCTCACTAGCTCACTTGAGGCCGCAACCTCTACAACTTCACAAAAGAAGGAAACCAGTGATCATCACTTGATTACAAAAGGCTCACAAGCACAATCCTATAACTAAGATGAGGAGGTAAAACTCTTTGGGATTGTATAGTGGAAATAACTTGTAAAGATGTAGAGGGAAGGCTCAAGCTAAAAATCAAGAATATGGAATTTTGGCTCAATTGAAAATCTTTTAAGAAAAAAAGCTAAAACTTGATGTAATCTTGGAAAAACTTGATCTACACTTTAGAAATCTTGTAAAGGGTTTTTCTATAGTCCCACTATTTATAGGGGATGAAAACATGAATAGAAAATCTAAAAGAGTCGTTGGGAAAAGACCCAGAAAAAGAAAAAACAAATATAGCTGTTGGGGAAAAATCCAGAAGAAAATCCTTCTGTCGGTCGACCAGCCGGTCAACCGCCAACGATAGGATTTCTGACTATTGGGGATAGTGGTCGACCTGTCGGTCGATCGTTTTCCCAACCAGAGAGCAAAACTCTCTGTCGGTCGACCGGACCCAACCGAGAGCAAAGCTCTTGTAGTCGGTCGACCGCTCGGTCGATCGAAGTGCACAGATGCACTTTGTTGCATGTCGGTCGACCGCTCGGTCGACCGACAGAGCAAATCTGCTCTGCGTACGATCGACCGATCGGTCTACTAACTTAGGGCCAAAGCTAGTTATTGAAATCATTTTGAAACCAATCTTTTTCCAATAAAATAACTTTTGATCTTTAAACACAAAATAGAGTTCTAGGAACTTGATAGAAGTAGTGTATGATGTGTAAATCACCTAGAGGGGGTGATTAGGTGATGAGCTAATCTAATGGACAAATAATGCGGAATTAAAACTTCTTAAACTAAACACCACGTATAACACAAGAGTGTAGCCGAATTCCCCGTTAAGTGCTCTGGACTAACTCCTCAAGATTCCTCTAAATAAAAGTTGAGGTGCCGCGTTGGCTCTCTTAGTTGAATACAAGTGTTAGCAAACAATTCCTAAGCATATAACAATTAAGCACAAATATATATATCAAGCATATGAAGATAAGGACAATATAAGCATGCGAGATATAAACAAGAGTAAGAGATAGAGAGTGAGCAATCGCAAACACGGGAGATTTGTTTCGAGGTTCGAGCACACTTGCTCCACGTCCCCGCCTTCAACACTATGAAGGATTTCCACTAAAATCGATCCCACCGGATCACTCGGTACCGCAACACCTACAAGGCGAGTTCACACTTGAACCCCTTGGACTCTCTAGTCCCGTACACACCGCAAGCCCACAAGCTCGCCGAGGCCGCACCTCAAACACCGAGTTCACACTAGCACCCGAAACAACGCGAACACACAAGTCCGCCTCCTCAAAGTACAAAGATGAACTTTGGTGATCACAACACTTTGATCACCTAAAATCCTCTCACAACAAAGATCCCTATAGGTAGATATAGCAATGGATAGCTCAAGTGTTGTGTGAGAAAACTAGGATTGAAAATATGGAGAAAAACACAAGAAATCACTTTTAAAAACTCTTGATAAACTCTCCTTTGAATGGAAGTATTTGGCTCAAATACAAGTAGAGAAAACCTCTTAAAAGAGTTAGAAAAACTAGTGCAAAACCACTTGAAAAATCTTTTTTAAAACAGCCCCCCAAAACCCAAATTTATAGGGCTAGAAAAACTAGCCGTTGGGAGCCAGGTTGGCCTGTTGGTCGACCGCCAACGGTCAGATTTCTAACCGTTGGGGCGTCGGTCGACCGGCCCGGTCGACCGCTGCCTGGAACAGAGAACAGAGTTCTCTGCCGGTCGACCGGGGCTTTCCAGAGAGCAGAAGCTTTTTGCGGTCGACCGGGGTCGGTCGACCAGCCCTCTGTACGCGCCGGAAAAAGGAGAAAGAAGGTCTTTGCTGTAAAGTTTTCCTTGAATCAGATGAAAAGATTACAACAAAAAAAAGAACAACTTTTCCTTCCAGTTACAAGGGAGGGAGGATGTTGAGTCTTGAATCCTCCCTTTGTTTAATGCTGGGTTCTTCGTGTGGCGGTGGAGAGTGAATCTTGTTCTCCGTTGACCGGATGACCGTCGGGATCGTCAGGGATCTTCTCTTCGGCTGGTAGAAAGAGTAGCACAGCTCTTGTCTACCAAAACTCTCAAAGAGAAGGTAGGCAAAGAGTAGCTTGTACGCAGCAAGCTTGACGAAAAGTTGAGCTCTCTCCTTTTTCTGCCGTGTCTGGTCGTCTGATTGCCGATCCTCTTATCACCAAATGCCTTTGATTGCTGATCGCCAATTGCCACTCTCCTCTTATCGTCCCCTCTTCTCTCTGATTGCCTCTACCTCATAGCAAACGAGGCTATTTATAGAGGTCCTAGGGGGTGAACGTGCCCCCTAAAAATGCTCCACGATGAGGGGCTGACCTCCCCGCTATGTGGGCGGCGACTGGCCCCATAACCAGGGCGGTTATAACTGAGACGCGGGTTTAAGCCCACACGCCTTGAGGTTGGGGCGCGGGTGTCGAGCCCATGCGCCTTGATGCTGAGACGCGGGTGTCGAGCCCACGCGCCTTGATGCTGAGACGCGGGTGTCGAGCCCACGTGCTTTGATGCTGAGACGCGGATGTCGAGCCCACGCGCCTTGATGCTGAGACGCGGGTGTCGAGCCCACGTGCTTTGATGCTGAAACTCTGCCTTTTAATGGCTTGTCTATTAGTGATTTTTAGACATCCTACAGAACCCCCTCCAAAGTTTTCGATATTCCGCAGTTAACTGGGACGGATTTCGAAATACTTTGGACTCTAGCTGATTCACCTCCATGACTGGACTGTTAATGCTCCGGGTTTGATCTTATCTGGAGTTGGTCTTCGTGAGTGTACTGTTGAACTCTTTGAGGCCACCAGAGTTGATCGTGTTGAGTGTCTAGATACACAGTCTAAACCTCCTCGATTGCTTTTAGTCTGTCATGGACGCGCTTTAAGCCAAGAGTGGTTGGTCATCTGCTTGTGCCAGTGTACTGTTGAACTGATTTGCAGAAGCAGGAGGCCGAACACTGGTCCTTTTTGAAAAGCAGAGATGGTACTGCTTTAAAGACGCGACTGATCTTCCATAAAGCAGACGCGATGTTCAGCCGGGCTGGAAAGACGCGAACTTCTTAGAGAGACGCGACTTTTTGAATGCATTTATGGCGGTGATGACGGGGCACGTCCATCGAAGAGGTGCGTCCGTTGGGTGCAAATCTGTGCCATGTCATGATTGCGCTGCCAGTTGGCCTAGGGGAACCGGCGGGATTTCACCTTTTGGCGCGCGGGTCATGATTGCGCTACCAGTTGGCCTGGGGAACCGGCGGGATTTTACCTTTTGGCGCGCGGACTTCCTGGTTCATTAAATGATTCGCTCCACGTGTAAAGCGATGACTCGCTGCAGGGTTATGGTGCGCGATCTTCGCTGCAGAGAAATTGATTTGCTCCACGCGTCAAGCGATGACTCGCTGCAGAACTAATCGAGCCACGCGCCGCGTATCTTCGCGAATCCTTGTGCCTATAAAAGGCAACAGTTAGAGAGAGATCTCTTCTTCTCCGAGCGTACTTGTTTAGGGTTTTCAGGAAGAAGAGTTCTTTTTTTTCTCTGTTCATCCCCATTACTGGATTCTTAATCACCAATGGCACCCAAGACCAAGTCGACCGCATCCTCCTCAAGAGCGGTCGTCGCCGAGGCCCAGAGGGGCGGTTCCTCCGCGCAGGCATTCTCTTTCCCAGGTATAACGCCGCTTAGGGTTGAACCTTCGCCATTACTGGAGGCTCATGGAACCATTAACAGAATCGTCAACACAGAGAATAAACCGTGTTTGATTCTCAGACGCGGTCTCAGACGCGGTCTTTGAGTTGATAACCAAGGCGCGGGTTTGATGACCCGGTGCCAGTGAGTCCTGCATTTTGGATTCTTCACTTAGAACATTTCTAATTGTGAAGAGTTCGGACGCGGACTTGAAGATCTTTCATCAGGTGCAGGTTTTTATGAATCTGGCGCCTGAGTCCAAGTACTTAGAGAATTCTCATAAGTCTTGGTTTGCAAAACGCGGACTTGATCCTGCTGGTCTTACGCCTGGATGCGGATTTGCAGGTCTGGACGCGGATTTGATAATTTCTTCGTCCAGTATCTCTCCTGCGTCTGGACTATAGACTCGCAGGTCTGGACGCGACTTGATAATTCCTGCGTCCAGTATCTCTTCTGCGTCTGGACTATAGACACTTAGCATTTTTCTGATAAAGTGTCTAATTAAATGTCCTTTTCTTTTGCAGTGCCACACCCTTCTGCCCCACTCGCCAAGAAGCGCCACTTTGGACATGTAGGTTGTGCTGACCGTGATCTGGCCTTTGTGCTATAAAGGACAGTACCTGTGACTGCTGACAAATCACAGGAGCGCCAGAAAAGGCTCTCCAATGTTGATATGACGACCCTTCGGGTGCTTATGACCGATGCAGCATTCACAACGGATGATCGCGTCAAGCTGGAGAAGGCTGCCTTCTTCTTCGGGGATCGTATCGGTGATGGCGGCTATTCCACGTATAATGGAAATTATAGATGGCTCCATCAGATAGGGGATAGGAGATTCTTTCTTCCAGAAATGGAGAGGATGTTCCCGCTGTCTTATCTCCAGCACATGTCCGTCCCTCGGAAGATGAAATGGGACGTTTCCCGATACGTCCCTGAGATTACCCTCGGTGACTTGGGCTCCCAGAGGGTATACCGTCATGATAGGGCGGTTCTTGGCCTGTTCCCCGGGTTGCGCAAGTCTGAGCTCCCAGTTGGAGAGATACCAAAACTCGGCACTACCTTCCTCAACGCGTTTATGAAAGCGGAGGGTGATTTTTCGGTTGAGTTCCGTGCGCCCGGGTGGGTTCATTCCACCGAGAAGTATTGGTGGCGCAGGATGGTGAGCTTCGTCCATACCGATCTTGGAGATCTGTTGGAGCATGTGGGACTGTACCCAGCAGTCAGGGCCGTGCAGTATGGCATCCCGCCGAGTTCTCAGAACTTCTTCGGGGTCCTGGAGCGTTACAATTCTTTGACGGGGACATTCTTCACCCCGGTCGGAGAGATGGGCCTTGCACTGCACGAGTTGCATGAGGTCTCGGGGCTGGCAACAGGGGATTCTCCCTATGAGGAATATATCCCAACCACTGAGGAGCTCAACCTTATGAAGGAAGGGTCTCCTCAAATGTACGAGACTTATTGGGAAGTGTTATGTCACTTCCGTATTTGCGGCCAGATAACCACTTGGAGGTCGGGAGGAATCAAGCAGCTGTCTTGGGCCAGTTACTTGTTCAACAATGTCAATAAGAAAGACCATCCAATAACTCGACTGGCTCCCAGCTCCGACCAGGAAATTGAAGACAGGGTCGACCAGGCTTCTGAAGGCTTCTACACCACGGATTCGAATGAGGACGGTTTCGAACCTGACATGGTCTTCGAAAGCTTTCACCATCAAGCTCGGACCCCTATCTCTGATCGAGCATTGTTGGCGGGCTTCTTAATGCTGTGGCTGAAGCGTTGTGTGGTGCCCACGCTGCCACATGAAGTCATTGTTGCCGACGTGGTGTACCCGGCGGTGCTCCTGGCCTATGACAGTCCCATAGCCCTTCTTCCGGCCGTGGCGGCTGGCATTCAGAGCGGGTTGCGGGCGTTAACCCAGGCTTTCTGCGAACCCGGGAAGGCTGTCGACTCCCATGGCAAGCCGATCCTTGACTCAGAGGGGAAGCCGACGGTGAAGCGCCCCAACCCTCGGATCGAGCTGCCTTATACGTACCTCATGGCTTGGTACGTGATGCACTGCCCTTCCCTGATGACGCCGGTGCCTTGGAGTGAGGGTTTCGCCCCTTTTGTACAGCGGTTGGAGGGTTCGGACTGGCGTAATACTTATATGTATTTCGTCCGTAAGTGCATTTCAGATGCTTCGAACTACCAGCTCAATCGTTGCTTCCCCGAGATCCCTGGTGCATCTTTCGGGGATCTATTTATTGATTCCGTGGGCCCAGATGACTATACGAGGTTGTCCTCGGGGGTCTTCTGGTGGTTAATCAACATTCGGCCTGGATATGTACTTTTCCGGCAAGGGACTTCATGCACAATCGAGTCGTACATGCCGAATCGTTTCGCCCGACAGTTCGGCTACGATCAACTCTACGTCGGCAATCCCAATGCTCGACTCGCCTTCGAAGGGAACTTGTTCGAAGGTGCTCGGGCTTGGTACTATAGTGTGGCCGGAGGGACGGAAGCAACTTTCCGTCTACCTACCGAGGGGTCAAAGTGTTGTATGAGTTTCAGCTTCTGCTCCTGGTATTTCCAAGTCAACCAGACACCAAACTTTGTTCTGGAGTATTCATGCATTGAGAGTATCAATGCAAATCTTGAAGCAAGGTCGGAGTCCAGTAAACGCTCGCGAGGCGTCGAGCAGTACCTGAAGGCTCTGAAGGTGGTCGGGAGAAGGTCAAGGGAGGAGCCGCGATCAACAAGGGCGGAGCCGCGACCAACCAGGGCGGAGCCGCGACCAACCAGGGCTCGACAGGCGGTGAGCAAGCGTCATCAAGGCTCTACTTCCACTGCTGAGCCTGCCCCAAAGAAGGTTCGGAGAGACTTGACGGCCGAAGTTTCTCGATCCGTGGACATCCCTTCTGGTGTTGGGGAGCCGAGGGAGGAAGAGGTGGACAAGGAAGACACTCCCTTAGTCCATGCCCGCAGGTTACACCGCAGGAGCCTCAGGATTGCAGAGGAAGGGGAGCCGCTGACAGACCCACCGCCACTGACGAGACCGAGCAGTTCGAGGTCGATATAATGAGCGGAGTTGATGTTGAGATTCCGGGGATCTCAGCTCAGCCCGAGTCTTCCTCAGCTCAGAGGAGGGATGAGGTGCAACAGCCTGGGTCTCCTTCTATTTTCATCTCCAGTCCTCGGATAGTTGACCCCAGCCCTACCACTGGGGTGTTTAGAGGCAAGGCTCCGGTTACCGAGGCCTCTCATGTTGAACCGTCGTCTTCCTTATCCGCAGAGGAAAGCGATTTTGAGGATGAGATCGACTATGGTGACGAACCCGCTCCTCCCGATCCGAGCAAATTCTCACACATCTCGGAGGAGGAAATACATGGGTGTGGGCCGGCGATGACGTCACCACCAGCGGTTGCTCCTGCTGAAGGTACTCTTTTCACCTTCTGACCCGATTTCCTTTTTCATTTTGAAGAGGAGGCTTTAATATTCTCCTTTTATGCTGCAGGATTGGCTAAGGATACCGAGGCTGCAACCTCCTCGCATATCGAGGAGATGGTGCAAGAGTTGACCCAGCCGGAAGAAGTTGAGACTCTAGCTGCCGAGGCAACTACCGAAATTGGGGAGGCTTCTACTCTGCAGGAAGAGGAGGCCACTACTGAAGTAAGGGAGACTTCTCCTCTGCAGGGTTCGCCCAAGGATTCGACATCTCTGGACCTCCAGCTTGGTAAGGAAGTTTTGATGTCTCGGATGTTTCTCTTTTTGCCATTCTGGCTAATGTTGAGATAGCTTGCAGAGAGAACCGAGGGGGCCCAGGTAGAGAGTCTGACGGTCAGTGTCCCTCCGGAAGGCCACACGGCCCAAGCCTTGGCTGAGGTTTCTGAGGAGGTCGAGCTCACTATCCTGTCATTGGCTGTGGAGGTTCCTGCAGAGGTGGCACCCCCAGAAGCGCCAGTGGCTGCTTCTGCTCTTGCCGTACCCGTGGTCAGCTCATCTCTTGCACCAACAGAGCCGATCTACATCCCCCACCCCGTGATAGAGAGGGGATCGGGGTGCACTTCGGATGATGATATCATGGAGCTTTTGACACGCCAGGCGGTGCAGCAGTTCCTTACCTCGATGCGAACATGCATCGATTTCGTCCTGACTAGGGGTAGCTCCCTTGACTTTGCCCAGATGTTTCTCGGAAACTAGGTCGAGAACATCAAGTTGGCCGGAGGCCTTTCGCTAGCCCAGGCGAGTCAGCTGCTGGTGGATCAGCTGGGACAGCACCTGAGAGAGCTTCGATCCCTGGAGGATGATGCCGGTTCATCCTACGAAGCCCAAGAAGCGCTGAACAGGCTCCTTGTTGCTCAAGAGCAGGAGCGAAAAGAGGTGGAGGAGAGGATCACCGATAGCACTCGTCTTCTTGAACGTGTCCAGGCTGATCACCAAAGGCTGGCGATTGAGTCCGAGGAATCAGAGACGATCATACAGGCCGCAAAGCAGGCTATCCTTGACTCTCGGGCTGTTATAGCCAGGGCTGAGGCCATGATTGTCTTCAACGAACAGAGGCTGGCTACCTCTGAAAAGAGGCTAGCGGAGTTAGAGGTTGCCAAGGCGCAAGCTGAAGCGGACCTCTCTGTTTGTTCGTCCGAGCTAGAATCCCTCCGAGTGCAAGCGCAGGGATTTTTGTCTGAAGCGGATCTGCGGGCTCGAGCTCTCATGGAGGTTGAGAAGGCGCGTCAACATAGGATAAATCGCCTTAGAGAGCAAATCCGTTACTTTGGCAGACCAGGACTTGTAGCCTTCTCTCTTTTTTTTAGAAAAGGACACTCTGCTCACTAAGAGTGTTTTGTATTAACTTTTATCATTTTTGATATAATAAAAGTCTTTGAAGTTTTTGGTTCCACCTCCTTTGTTGCCTCGCTGTGGATGAATTTAACCTCTTGATCACAATCTTTGATTAACTGACTGTGAATGCTGAACTTAGGTGAGACTAAGTTCTTTAAGTGAAGCGCGGCGTTTGACCCATAGGACCTTAGGCAGAGCTAAGCCCTTTTGATGAGACACAGCGTCAATCCATAGGGAGACGCGGTCATTAGTTCATAAGGACTCAGATAGAACTATGTCCTTTTGATGAGACGCAGCGTCAATCCATATGGAGACGCGGCGGCGTCAACTCGCAGAGAGAAACGCGGCTTTGAGTAACGCGAGTCTGTCCTGCCAATGAAGACGCGACGCGAGAGACGCAGCCTTGTGTATTTTCCCATTAATCTCAGAATGGGCTAAGTCCTTTGCTGAATCAAGTGCTTTCCCTTAAAATGGGCCCTGTTTGCTGAAGGGACACGATTCTGAGTCACGCGGACTTTCCTTTGGAACGCAGGTGGACGTTATTCATTCTGAAAAAAGGAGACGCGGGTTCCGGGACGCGGTTTTCCCATCTGCGTATCGATGTAGAGGTTACATGCGGCCTGACATAAAGATTTTTATGAGATCTTTGAACGTCAAGTCTTTGCTGACGATTGGGAAACCGGGTCATCCGTTGTTTCCCGAAGCAGTTGTCCACGCGTTGGTTCCTCATTGGACTCAGGCGTTAATGCCTTTTAATGCAAAACCGGCGCTGGCGGTTCGAGACCAGCGCCTGCGACGGTTCCCAAAGCAACGTTCCACGCGTCAGACTCCTATTGGACTTTGACGGTCGTGCGGTCATTAAGGCCGACGGTTTTGATTAATGAACCATTAATGACAGCGATCAGGGGCTGCCTATAAATAGGGGTTCCTTCTCTCCCTTTAACAGTCCATACTGTGTTCTTTTTGAGAGTGAGTGCTCTGAGAGTTTCTGCCTTCCCCCTTCAAAGGACTTCACCAGGGGTTTGCCTCCATGGATGAAGATGACCCAGAGCTTTCATGCTTCTGTTTGGTCTCTTCAAGACAAAGTGTCTCTCTGATCACCTTCCATGTCCATACTCTGATGCAGAGTTAAACTTTTGACAGAGGCCTCTGCTGGTATGCCGTCCCGGCTTGCCGTGATGTTTCTAGTCCACCCAAGTTTGCATTTTGGCATCACCATCCTCTGGATTTCCTCATGAAGTCTGAGTTGGTGCATTCCTTCTGAAATTTGCGCCGCCGACTTAAACTTCGCTGGACGCGAGTACAGAAGTCTTTGGCGCTTGACGCTGACTTTGCTCATGAAGCTCGCGTTTTAAGGCCACTGACTTGGATGAATTCCAACTCGGGCCGAAGGTTTCAGACCCGAATTTTGCAACCCCTGTTCATTCAACAGGGAGATGGCAATTTTCGGCGTCTGAGTCTTTTCGCGTCTCGCTGATGCAAATCTTAGACTGTGTTTGAATCCTGTGTGTTATCACAGTTTTAACATCGCGTCTGTTTCTGTCACCGCGGGGATTTGGCTCGCTGCGCGGATTATTCCCGCGTCTGCAGTCTTTGACAATAGCCGCGTCTGTCACTTAGTTTTCTTTGTTGATGTATACTAAGTTCCAGATTTTCTTACCCCCCTGTTTATTCCTTGTAGGTAGGCTTAATCGTCCTTGTTTAGATTCGCTGGGCCCCTTTAAGAATATTTCAGCCGGCGGACTTGTTCGACGTTCGTCCACAAGGGAATAAATTATGGTCCTCGTCGTCCACAAGGGAATATATTATGTCCCTGATGAGGACTCGACCCTCGCCAAGGTCTCTTCAGATCCACTGCACTGGTCATGCCTGCTGGCAAGAGATGGTCAGGGTAAGTATGGCGGCGAGGGGGCTACGGTGGATAAGGTGGCAGATAGGATCCTCTTCCTCTCCCACTCCAGAAGTAACATCGAGGACTCCTCATGTCTGCTGGATGGTCTGCTGGGGAAAGAGATGCTCATGAACGAAGGGTTGCAGGACTTTCTGCTACCACCAGACCTCAAGAACACCATTGCTCTTAGCTTAGTCAGCTAGGGCTCTTTCGGTGTTTACATCATGCATCGTGGTGCAACCAGCTTCTGATCGTGGCCACAATTTGGCACTTCTTCAGCCACCGTGCACTTGGAATTAGATGCGGCTTCAAGGAGTGAGTGCAACCTCTGAGAGAGAGAGGGACTTCTTTGTACTCCTTAATTGTAACACTCAATCTTATTGTATAAGAGAGCGTTTTACTGTAACACTCAATCTTATTGTATAAGAGAGCGTTTTACTCAATCTTATTGTATAAGAGAGCATTTTGTATCACTTTCATATGCTTGGAAATAAATAAAAGTGACACTTTTCTTTTTGCCTCTTTCTATTGCCTTGAACCTTTTTTTGTCTTCAGTTAGACTCGTAGAAGTAAAGAATCTTTGACTTTGTCAAAATTATGATGATAATCTTAATAAGTCAAACTTTGTAGGGAAAGATCCTATTTCAGGAACTCTCACAATACTGTCAGAGGTGTAATATTAACTTGACAGAGATGAAATAATTTTTTTTTTGGTGGACCTGCCACTTTATGAGAGAAAGTGACAAGTAGAATTGGTACCCCCAGGGAGGGTGAACTTTTATCAAGTGTTTGGGATTAACTTGATTGAGCTCAGCTGGGGATTTGATGGAAACACTGTTAATGGTGTAGTATTAACCTAACAATGCTTTTAGGTAGACTTGTTATTCTGTTGAAGAGAATAACAAGTGAGACTAGACTCGTGGGGAATCTAGGAAAGTTTGTTACCGTTAGAGGTGTGATATTAACTTAACGGGTTGAAAGTGGTCTTGTTAGAAGTGTAATGTTAACTTGACAAGGATGTGAGTCAGAGGTGTGATATTAACCTAACTCAGAAGTGTCACTGTCATAGGTGTGATGTTTAACTTGACAGTAAGGATAATGCTAGAGGTGTAATGTTGAACTTGGCATTGGTCATCTCGGCTTGTATAAGGAAGTCCGAGGAAAAGTCATAGCCATAGGTGTATTGTTTAACTTAGCAATGACTTGATGCTAGAGGTGTAATGTTAACTTAGCATCATCCATTTCAGCTTCGATATGGAAGTCTGAAGAAAAGTGACTGTCAGAGGTGTAATATTAAACCTGACAGAAACCTGATTACTGTTTAAAGGTGTGGTGTTAAACTTTAACAGTAATTTCGTCAGAGGTGTAGTATTAACTTGACAAAGATTGACTCATGATAAGAGCAATTTGAGGACCTGTCATTCTATTGGTGAGAATTGACAAGTGAAAATTTGAAGTGCCAGAGGTATAGTGTTAACTTGGCAAATTTGAAAGTTCGATACTCTGTGTAGAGTTGACAAGCGAAGTTTGTACTCGACAAGGAATATTGAAAAGTTTCCATTACCAGAGGTATAGTGTTAACTTAGTAATGGTTGTATTTTGTAGACCTACCATTCCGTGGATGAGAATTGGTAAGGGATTTTGGAGGAAAGAGTGGAGCCAAGTCCACTTAGGATTTTTAGCAAACCCTCAGCTATCAACGGATTTGAGGTGCCTTTACCAACTACCGTTTGAGTTGGGCTAGCCATGCTATTCCCCTCAGCATGATGAGTTGTCGAAGACTTATGTTGGGCTTAAAGGCCAACATTTTCCTCTATCCTTAGCCGTCGGGGGCGTCGGATGTTATAATGAAGAAATTCCTCTTACTTTGATCAGAGGTGTACTTTTAACTTGATCAGCGGAAGAATACCATCTAAGGATAGTATTTCTTCAGGAACCTGCCATTGATCGGCATCATGAGCGTATCGCCATTTGAGGTTATGAGGCGATATGACCCATTCGAGTAGACTGACTCTACTACAAATGGTCCTTCCCATTTGGGTTGAAATTTTCCTTTTGTCTTGTGCGTCATTACCATGGGTCTTCTGACGGTTAAGACTAGGTCGCCTTTCTTGAAAGTTCGCACTTTAACTTTCTTGTTGAAGGCTCTGGTAATTCGAGCTTGGTAGAGCTCGATTTGTTGTTGGGCCTACAGACGTTTATCATCCAAGGCCTCCAGTTCCTGGAGTCGCTGTCGATGCTTCTTTTCTGTTGTCATCTCCGCTGTCAAGGCGACGCGTAGAGATGGAATTTGGATTTTCAGTGGGAGCACGGCTTCACACCCGTATACCAAAGAAAATGGCGTAGCTTTAGTTGGGGTTCGCACAGTTGTGCGGTAAGCCCATAAGCATTCACCCAACTTGTCGTCCCAGTCTCGTTGACTTTTCGAGACGAACTTCTTGAGAAGCTTGCCAATAGTCTTGTTGAAAGCTTCTGCGAGGCCATTAGCGGCAGGATAGTATGCCGTCGAGGATACACTCTGGATTCTGAACTTAGCGCAGAATATCTGGAAAGCCTGACTGATGAACTGAGGTCCATTGTCATGGACGATTCGCCGAGGTACACCGAAACGGTAAATAACATGATGTTTCACGAACTTGATCACGTTAGACGATTTTACCTCCTTCAAAGGGATGGCTTCGGCCCATTTAGAGAAGTAATCGGTTATTGCCAAAATGAACCGATGTCCTTTTGATGATGGTGGGCTGATAGGGCCAACCACATCCATCCCCCACATTTCAAATGGCCAGGTAGAGGTCATAGAGTGGAGGTAGCCTGGTGCTTGATGGATGAAATCGCCGTGCACTTGGCAGGCGTGACATCCTTTGGCATAAGTGATGGCATCAGCAATCATCTAGGGCCAGTAGTAACCCAATCTTTGGAGTCGATGTGCCAGTTTTGGGCCAGGTTGATGGGCTCCACACATACCATCGTGGGCTTCTTTCAATACCTCTTGGGCCTCCTTTGGTGAGAGGCACCGGAGCAAGATCCCGTCATGCGATCGACGATACAATGTTCGTGTAATCGCATTGTAGTAAAATTTAGGGGCTTTCCTTCGAATGGCAGCCGCTTCCTTGGCGTCTTCAGGCAGGATGCCATACAAGACATAGCCGATATAGGGGAATCGCCAGTCTTTAAGCTCTGGCCCGGTTGACAATTCCAGCGCTTCTTTGCCTTGACGATCTCCCTTTGACTCCTGATAGCCCTCGAGAGCATTTCTCGGGCAATATAGGTCGTGGCTGTAGACGAATATCTTCTCCATTGCTCCGGCTGGAAGAGCTAAGGAGGCCGCGAGGGATGCGAGTGCATCCGCGTGCGCATTTTGCCTGCGCGGTACATGGTCGATGTAGAAGCTTGTAAACCCCTCGGCCATGCGGATAGTTGCGTTGTGGTAGGGTACTAGGTCCTCATGTCTGACTTCGTACTCCCCGCGAACTTGGCTGACGATGAGTTTAGAGTCGCCATATGCCTCGAGATTTTTAACGCCAATCTTATCGGCGAATTGCATCCCAATCAAAAGAGCGTTGTACTCCGCCACATTGTTGAAACAAGGCTCAGTTAATGAGACAGCTCGGGGAATCACATAATTTTGTGAGGATACGAGTACTACTCCTACCCCTGCTACTACGTGTCCCTTTGGGCTTGTTCTTGATGTACCGTCGAAGAAAAGTTGCCATACTTGACTTTCTAACGATGTCTGAGTCAGGCAAACTTCAGCAACTTCATCTGGGAGATCCTCGTAGACTTTGGCCGCCCTCGGATCTGGGTGCTCAGCTAGGAAATCCGCCACCGCTTGTCCCTTAATGGCCTTTTGTGGTAAAAAGTGCATCTCATATTGGGAGGGCAATATGGCCCATTTTGCCAGCCGGCCGTTTAATGATGAAGGTTTAGTCATAAGTAACCTCAGGGGGTTGACTTTTGATATGACGTTTATAGTTTGGCCTACCAGATAGTGCCGCATTTTCTGAATAGCGAACACTAATGCCAAACATTCCTTCTTGGTCGGGTTATACCGATGTTCGGCTCCGATCATTGTTCTACTCAAATAGTAGATTGCTTGCTCTCGTCCTTGGTCGTCGTTCTGAGCTAGTAGAGCTCCCAAAGAATGATCCATTGCTCGGACGTATACCAGGAAAGGCTTCCCGGATACCGGAGCTGCAAGGACTGGTGGTTGGGTGAGGTATTGCTTGATTTCCTCGAACGCTTGTTGGCAAGCGTCATCCCAAATGAACGAGACACCCTTCTTCATCAGCTTAGCGAAGGGTTGGCATCTTCCGGAAAGGTTTGAGATGAACCTGCGGATGTACGCCAACCGTCCTTGCAATCCCCTGAGCTCCTTGAGGCTTCTCGGGGGTTGCATCTCCTGGATAGCGCGGATCTTTTCCGGGTCCAAATGGATTCCTGTGAAAGTTACAACAAATCCTAGGAATTTACCACTGGCCACCCCCAGGAAGGACTTTGTGGGATTCATCTTCAATTGATGAGCCCGCATGATGTCGAAGACCACCCTCAGGTCCGCTATGTGATCACCTTTAGTGCGGCTTTTTACCGCGATGTCATCAACATAACATTCCACCGTTTTGCGTATTTGCTGATGGAAAATGGCGTTCATGGCCCTTTGATAGGTTGCCCCTGTATTTTTCAGTCCGAAGGGCATGACGGTGTAGCAATATACCCCTAGAGGTGTCCTGAAGGAAGTATGCTTTTCGTCATCAGGATACATTTTGATTTGATTGTATCCTGAGAATCCGTCAATGAAGGACATTCGTTCGAATCCACAAGTACTGTTAATCATGACATCTGTGATCGGCAATGGGAATTCGTCCTTGGGGCAGGCCTCGTTTAGATCGCGGAAGTCGATGCAGATCCGGATCTTCCCATTCTTCTTGGCGACGGGGACGATGTTGGCTACCCAGTCGGGATGTTGTTCTTCCCTGATGAAGCCAGAATCAATAAGTTTTCTGACTTCTGATTGAATTGCCTCCATTATCTCTGGACGGAACCGTCGCTGCTGTTGTTTGACAGGTTTTACATCCGGATTGATGTTGAGGCGGTGCATAGCCACGTGAGGATCGAGTCCTGGCATGTCCTCATAATTCCAGGTGAAGACGTCTATATACTCTTGTACAAGAGATATTAGATCCTTCTTCTCCGAAGGTGACAGGCCGTCACTTATGAAGATGGGCTTAGGGTTAGCCTCATCTCCTAGGTTGACTTGAACAACCTTGTCTTCTGTGGGTGGCTCGCGCTGTTCAAAGCGAGTGTCCCAAATAACATTTAAATATTTGATCCAAGGATCTGTATCAGATTAGATCATTTCTTCATTTCCATCTTCCGGGTGGCTTGTTGAAACCATGTTCACTGAAAGTTCCTTGAAGATGTTGCCGACACTGACATCTGACTCCCAAGATGATGTGTCTGAAGAGTAATCGTTGCTCAACGATTCTTGAGAATCGGAGGCTGATGGGACCGGAGTTGATACATAGCCCAACCCCCGGCGCGTCTGATGATAATAATCAGGGGCCTTCCCTTTCGGCACAAATGATCGAAGCAGCGTCCTCCTTCCTTTGCCGAAGTTCAACCTGGGTCTGTTGGTCAGGTCGTACCCCATGCATCTCATCATTTTGAGTGCTTTTGGTTCATAATGATCAACTGAGGGGACTCCTCCTCACTTCCCGAGTCTTCGCAGGGCATTGGCTCAGACGAGATTCGCCCAAAAAGAATTGTTTTTGGCCTTTTCGTCTTGCTGGAACCATAAATATAGATTCTTGCGCATTACCATTATCTTGGTATGTCTCGAAGACGACTTCACTGGTACATGCAACGATGTCATAGCATCTACTGCCGACCAGGGGTCATCGTCTACCTCGGTGCTAGTGTCTAATGGTACTGAATCAGAAGCAAACACAGAGAAATACGCAAAATCTAAATCTTCATTAATATACCAACCGCCTACATCGTCGGTGGTATTATCAACATCGAGCTTATTGGTGCTCTTTACAAGTGGTTCTAACTCCCACAGGCACTCTTCTTTCTCGGGCTCGGTGTCAGCTTCGTTACCAGAGTCTGGCTCCTCTGGTCGCGGGACTTCATCCGTATCCACCGGATCTTGGTACAACAAAGAGTCAGTGAAATAATTCTCGACCCCTTTGAACGATACCTTTCGGCAATCAACGTCTGCACCTTTCCACTCCCGTCAATGTATTTCATGACTTGGTGGAGAGTGGAGGGAACGATGGAATTGCGGTGAATCCACAGTCGTCCCAGCAATAGATTGTAGGAAGTGTCGGCGTCGATGATGTAGCATGCCACTTCTAACTTGAGGCTTCCAATCTAGCATTTGAGCTTGATTTTCCCCATCGGACGGGTCTGGTTGGCATTGAACCCATATATAGTTGTCTGAGTAGGGCTCAAACGATGAGTAGGAATGCCCAGGTGTTGCATGACCCGGCGAGGCATGATGCTCAATGCGGACCTGGATCTACCTGAATGCGGTTCACCTCAGACGATCCGATATACCCTGTGAAATACAGGGGTCGATCATGCTTCCCTTTAACCTACATATCATCTGTTGTGAAGGTAATGCAGGGAGCATTTGGGGAGGTGTGGAGGCAATCCTCTACATCTTCCTCCTTCGGCACCTAGGTCATGAAGACCTCGGCATTTGCCAGAGCTTCTTGTAGAGCTTCTCTGGTCGACTTTGATAGTCTAAGAAGTTCATACAAGGTAATGCGTACCGGGATGTTGGCTAGTTGAGCCAGGACATCAAAGCGGTAAGGTGTCGTGGATCCTTCCGCCATACCTTTCGAAAGAACTCGAGAAAAATGAGTTTCTTTCTGCTTCTCCACCGTGGCTTTGTGGAGGGCCTGATTGGCTCTGCAGTTGGTTGTGGAGGGGCTACTGCCGTCTCGCCGTACTGTTTCAAGTACGCCTGTCCTGAACGGGTTCCCGCCATCGGTTGATTGGGTTCTGCGGCCAAGACTATTGTTTCCTCCTCTGAATCGGTTAACGAGGGAACATCAGTCTCGGCTTCTCGAGAGGAGGCACCCACCACATTATAGGATGAGGCCTTTGCCTTGCCTTTGGATTTCCTGTTGGTCACAGTAGTCCATTGCTGTTCATTGACAAGGTCATGGTGGACCCACATGATTTCCCCTTGAGGTGCAGGGACAGGTACCAAGCCTTTCTCTTGCTGCTGGTGAGGGTCTGTGTTGACCACTCTCAGCTCTCCTCTTGGAATAGGGGCCACCCCCGCAGGCATTGGGGGTTGTCTTCCAAACTGGAGAACTGACGTCACATTAGCCGTCACCTTCTTCTGCTCTGGTCGGAGCTTTAACACCTCCGCGTCAATCAGAGCTTGAAGGATGTCCTTGAAGACGTAGCAGCTCTTAGTAGGGTGCCCCAGCATCCTGTGGTACAAGCAATAGGTGGGATTGTCGGTCTTGCCGACTTCCTCGGGGCGCCTAGCTTCAGGGAGCTTCAGTCGGTTGCTCTTGTTGAGTAGTTTAAAGAGCGAATCGACATGTTCCTCCTTGAAGGAATATTGCTTGTTGGCGCGTGGCTGGCTTGAAGAGCCACTCGCCTTGCCTGATTGAGGCTTGGCGGGAGATTTGGTCTCCGTTGCCAAATTATCCTTTTGCTTTGTTTGGAGGGATGTGTCTGGCGCACGCCTTGTCGACCATTCCGGCTTAGGCTTACCTTCCTCCGCTCTGACGCGGGCGACAATCTCCTCAGCCTGTTCACCTTGTTGGACTAATTTCTTCCAGGTGCGGCTTTCAGCAACTCCTATTTGAGCAAGGAGTGAGGTTTGGAGATTGTGGCGGCATGTTTCCACCAGGGTGGCCTGGGTCATACCGCTTGGACACCGGAGTGCCACGTTCCGAAACCTTTCCACGAAAGATTTGACGGACTCCCCTTTTCGCTGTTTGGTAGCCAAAAGAATGGGCATCGTGACTTCGGAGTCATCCTCGAAGAAGCGTGTTAAGAACAGCTTCTCCAAATCGCCCCAGTTCTTGATAGAACCTTCTGGGAGCTTCATAAACCATTCAAAGGCCAACCCTTTCAGGGTGCCGATGAATAGGCGCGCCAGGATGGCGTCATTATCTACTACATTCCCGGTTTGGGATTTGAAGTAGTAGATGTGTTGGTTGGGTGACCCCTTCCCATCAAAGGCTTGGAGAGTTGGAGCTTTGAACTTGGGCGGGTACGGAACCAAGTCCCATTCAGCCGGGCAGGGCCGGACTACTCCTGCTTCTTGGAGGTCTGTGCGATTGGCAAGGGCCTCGAGGCGTCGCTCCAGTTGACTCATTCTTTTAGCATGAGCCTTCCCGGGTCTTGGTCGCCCTTTACTTGTGACGAGGACTTGGACGAGCCGAAAGTAGATCGCCGCGTCTCCCCAGAAGGTTCGGAAGATGAGCTTTCTCCCTTTCTCCCTTTGCCCTTTGACTTTTTAGGAGGGGACCTCCTCCTGTCTTCGAGCAGCTGTGCAATCGCCTGCTTGAGGGAGTTGATAGATTCCTGCTGAGAAAGAATCATATCCATTTGTGCCTTCTGGATCTGCTCTAAACGTTTAGCCGTCTCCTCAGGAGTGCCTGTCATGTAGGCAGAGGTCTCCTTCTCGACGAAAGAGTTCGAAGCCCTTGATTCCGCTACGGCGGAGTGAGAATCGTTAATGCCATGGGCTAAGGCATTATAGTCAATTGGGGGAATGGCCCCAGTCCGGGTGCGAGTGTGTCGGTACACTCCTTCTGGTTCAGAGTCAGACTCGTCAGAGCTGACTGCAGGTTGTTTTCCCTTACTCCTGCTTGTCATATTCGCAGTGAGCTCCGGGTACTCAACGTCAGAGAAGGTTCTCCTTCTGTGGGAGCGTCTTCTTTTAGCTGACGGGGGAATCAGGGTCAGCTGTCTGACTAAAGACTGCTGGTGCACGCCTGATCCGCAACGGCACTCAGAGAGCATATGGATGAGCCGTTGGCAGCAACATGACGAAGTGGCCTGATTGACACTTCTTTTCTTCGTCAAATAATCCCTCAAATCCATGGGAGGGGGATTGAAAAGGTTAGCCTCGCAACGTCGAAGACGGGAGGCATCCATGTGCTGTACAGCCTGGACGCAGGCTTCAGGGACGCGGTTCTCGCGCCGCAGCTGTTTAGCGCGCGTTTGGCGCCTTTGTTGCGACAAGACGCGCTTGTCGCGTTGCTGCTTGGTGTGTCGGGGCAGAGACACTTGAGAGAGAGTGGGCTGCTGAGCCCCACGCCTATGGGCGTGTGCCTCTCGCGCTTGATGAGGCGCAGAGGCTTCACCTTGGCGTTGGGTAAGTTGGTCTTCAGAGGACCTAGCTTGAGGAGTCTCGCGCTTGGGCCGCCAAACGCGGACTTCACGTGCCGGACGTGGCGCGGGCAAGGCGCCAATTGTACGTCGCATCCAGCCTCAGTCAGACAACCAGAGGTTCCAACTTGCAGCTGACGCGCACGTCTCCTCTGTCGACGCTCAGCGTTCCGGTTACGTCGCGGAGGTGGAGAGAGACCAACAACATCCTGATGCTGAACATCAGAGATTTTAACCACGCGGGTCTCCTGAGAGACGCTGACGCGGGTGTTCTGTGCGACGCGGTTGGTCGCAAAGGCAGTTGTGCCTGGGACCACGCGGGCCTTCTGAGAGGCGTTGGCGCGTGCACCTTGCTTGGCACAGTTGGCAGCAGGGGTGCCCGAGAGAGCCACAGATCGGGCTTCAGGGCCATTCCCCGTCGAGACCCGGCGGCAGACGCGGGTCTTTGGGCTCTTGGAGCCGGAAGAGAGAAACTCTTCGTACTTCGCCTGGTCGAACTCGACAATGAGCGATTCGACCATCTTCCCCTTACGGAGGACGTCATCCTGCGCCACGATTTGCTCGTCAGTGACAAATAGAGTCCCCAGCGGAGTCGCCATCTCTTGTACGCGCCGGAAAAAGGAGAAAGAAGGTCTTTGCTGTAAAGTTTTCCTTGAATCAGATGAAAAGATTACAACAAAAAAAAGAACAACTTTTCCTTCCAGTTACAAGGGAGGGAGGATGTTGAGTCTTAAATCCTCCCTTTGTTTAATGCTGGGTTCTTCGTGTGGCGGTGGAGAGTGAATCTTGTTCTCCGTTGACTGGATGACCGTCGGGATCGTCAGGGATCTTCTCTTCGGCTGGTAGAAAGAGTAGCACAGCTCTTGTCTACCAAAACTCTCAAAGAGAAGGTAGGCAAAGAGTAGCTTGTACGCAGCAAGCTTGACGAAGAGTTGAGCTCTCTCCTTTTTCTGCCGTGTCTGGTCGTCTGATTGCCGATCCTCTTATCACCAAATGCCTTTGATTGCTGATCGCCAATTGCCACTCTCCTCTTATCGTCCCCTCTTCTCTCTGATTGCCTCTACCTCATAGCAAACGAGGCTATTTGTAGAGGTCCTAGGGGGTGAACGTGCCCCCTAAAAATGCTCCACGATGAGGGGCTGACCTCCCCGCTATGTGGGCGGCGACTGGCCCCATAACTAGGGCGGTTATGACTGAGACGCGGGTTTAAGCCCACACGCCTTGAGGTTGGGCGCGGGTGTCGAGCCCATGCGCCTTGATGCTGAGATGCGGGTGTCGAGTCCACGCGCCTTGATGCTGAGACGTGGGTGTCGAGCCCACGTGCTTTGATGCTGAGACGCGGGTGTCGAGCCCACGCGCCTTGATGCTGAGACGCGGGTGTCGAGCCCACGTGCTTTGATGCTGAAACTCTGCCTTTTAATGGCTTGTCTATTAGTGATTTTTAGACAGCCTACACCCTCCAGCCAAAACTGGCGTGCACGTTTGTGCACGTCGGTCGACTGACTTCAAGCTCGGTCGACCGGTCTGGTCGACCGACAGAAGCCATGTCAGAACATTAAGGGATTTAAAAACTTGGCATTTTGACACAAATAAAATCCCATAAAATCACGAAAAATCTACAGAAATAGTTTCAATATTATACTTTGATAAACAAACATGTTTGAGCAAAATCAAGGCATGTTACAAATAATTTGAACTATTTTTGTAACTTAGAAATTTTGGCTAAAAAACGAAAACTGTATTTTTCAAAATTGGTTTTCCAAAACTTCTCCAAATACAAAACAAGATATTTTAAACTCTTTTAAAGCATAGGGTGTATGGATATGATCCACTACATATACATAGTGAAATATCTATGTTTTTGTCATTTAGCTCTAAAAAGGTTTTGGTAAAAAACACATGTATATATGAAGTCCAAAAACCAAACCGGTATTTTGTCAAAATGAAAACTCTTTTGTATTTTTCCAAAATAGAAATTCTTTCATAAAAACTCATCTAAATCAAGAGAGTGTGTGTGTGTAAGATATACTTGAGCAATCCACCAACTATTCTATCCTTTACATTTTATCTAAAAATAAAATCATATAAAAACAAACCTAGACACAAGCCTTGATCTTGAAGTCTTCACTTGAAGTCTTCTCATCTTCTTGACTTGGTCCAAACTTGATCCATAGAGCTAGACTCCGCTTGAGTACTTGATGTCGTCTTGATACACAAGCTCTAGAATCAAACCGTACTAGCTCCAAAACTTGACTTTAAATCCTTTATTGAAGCTACACACCTACTATGATCTTGATCACAAATCTGAAACTAATTAAGTACAAGATCGTTAGTACTATAACTACATGAGTTGATCATCATCAAAACTAAAGTGATAAGCCTTTGGGCCAACAATCTCCCCCTTTTTGATGATGACAAAACTTATGGAGTTATATATGCATGGATTAAAGTAAAGCTTCAAAGAAGCTCCCCCTTAACTTATGCTTCACAAATAAGCAAAAAGATATGGCAATAAGGCACATGAAACATGTATGCAAACATAAGGAGATAAACATGCCAATCAAGCATAAAACAAATCAAATTCTTTTTCTCCTATTTGCAAAACAAAACATATATGCATAAACATAAATCCTTCTCCCCCTTTATGTATAAAGCAAGGAAAACATGCATATATACTAAAATACTTCTCCCCTTTTTTGTCAATCATCAACAAAGGAGTTAAAGTAAACACAAAAATAATGTTCTCTCCCTCAAAGAGGTGAACTCAAATCAATCAATAAAGAGTTATATGTGATATACATTCATGAAGAGGAAGACGCTAAGTTAGCTTCCCTACATACATGTATTACATGAAAAAGAGATGACAAGCCCTAATTCACATAACACATAATATGTAATGCATAAGAGGAGATGTGAAGCTCCGCCTATACACATATACTGTATAAAGAAGAGTTGTCAAGCTCCTCAATATAAGATACACTTAACATGAATCTATATGTAGAAAAGATGTTAAGCTCCCCTTGCATATAGGCAATATAAATCAAAACATTTTTAAATTTCTCAATAAAACAAATTTTGAAATATCTTAGTAAATCAAAATTTAAGATACCAAATTGTAAATAATCATTACAAATTTTGAGTTTTTAATTGTAATTGAAACATTTTGATACAAATTGTGATCTTGATATCAATGAAAGAAAGTATTTTATATCTTGATACCAATATAAATTTTCAAGGATACCAATTGAAATAAATAGTTCAATAGATACCAATTGAAACATATTGTACATTTTGATAAAAATACCAATTGTAAAAAAAATACCAATTGAAGATAATGCATAAGCTTATATAAAAATATCAATTGAGAAATCAATTGAAAATTAAGATTTGAATGAAGCTTACCATAAACATACTTTGTGTTTTAAAACATGTAAATATCTTGAGAATCAAGTATAAATATATATGATTTGTTAGTGCTTGATTTTCAAAACATATATGTATGAAAAAGACAATATCAATAGGAATTGATATTATGGAAATTATGAAGCATACATATATAGAAAACAAAATATGAGTATATACAAAAAGAATATCAATTGAGATACCAATTGAAAATAACAATGTAAATCAAGCATATAACTCATAACTACCACCCTTTCTATGCTCAAGATAAAAGATTTTCAATAAACCTTACAAGGCATACTCGCCCATCCATCCACCCATAACGGTGTTGGTAGGGGTTTTCGAAAATAATTTTGAAAATATTTTAGTATTGAAAATCACTACCAAATTGAAGAATAATAACTAGTTAAATTAATTTTTGAAAAACTAGTTAAAGGTCCTTCAAACATGAAACCAAATCACATGTATATCATGAAACATGCTAAATATATAAAGTTGTCACTCAAAATCGATAAAGATCATAAAAGTGTTCATGAAACAAGATCATGACAAATGGTTGAGGCTAAACCTGCACAAAGAATACGAGATTAGAGAACTTAAGAAAAGAAATGTGCAAGTGCTCAATTCTTCCGCTATAGCAAGTGGCTATGCAGGTCGTGATCCACAAGGAGGGTTTGCGATGGAAGCTTTTACGGTTCTTTTATTGAAATCGTTATCAAAACCAAACGAGAGTTCTTCTCGGTTTTAAAGTTAATAAAAAGAAAAAAGAAAGTTATAGTTAAAGTTAGAAGAAAGTGAAAGATTGAAGAAGGTGGAAAATCAGAAAATAAGAAAAGCGACTATGTACAATGAAGTGGAGAAGAAAGAGTTGGAGGAGGTGGTGTTGATCTATACTAAAGAAAGAAAAGAAAAGAAAGGAAAGAAAAGGAAAGAGATACTTACCGAGGTTGAGTGATGACTTACCTGGAAACCGTTGCATGTTTTACCTTTACTTTGGAGGCGTTCAACGCATAGATCATAACCTCGAGCTCAGTCCCCGTGAACATTATATCGTCACGCCTAGCGAGAACGAAGTGATGCGGATCTTGGAAGAGGAGAACGTCTTCATGGACTATCGCTGGCTCTCACGTAGCTTGGTTTTACTTGCTTTGGAATTCACTTGTACACTCAACACATACAACCAAGGTAAAGTAGAAGAGGAAGAGGAAAGCAAAACAAATGTAAAGTAAAGCAGAAATAGAAAACAAACAAAGCATTTACCTTTATTACTTGCTGAGACAATGAACGAAAGGAGTAGGGTACATCGTCGGTGTCACTCTCAACATCAGCCCCTCTCTCTTACTTACATGAATCTTCTTCTATCCTAAGTTACATACAAATTACATACATAAAAAGAAAGACTAAAAACCTAAACTAAGGATTGAAAACTAAGCTAAATCCTATTATGCCTTCACGTCCCTTTTCAGCACAAAGCATGGCCTTTTATAGGCAGAAAAACCAGTATACAGGATCCCGGGGAGGTCGGGGAAGCAAACGCTTCCCCTAACTCCCCAACAATGCCGCGGATCCGCGGCTTTTACCGCGTTTCCGCGGCAAGGGTGTGGCCAGGTGGCCACACCCTGTTGGTGGGTCTCCCCGGTTTCTCCCTCTAACTTTATCTGGAGTTGGTTTTGCAGTTTGGCTCCGAGATTTTGAAGAAATGGCCTTGGATTTCTTGGCTTTAACCGATCGATCCTGAGAGGATTCCTCTCAACCGGTTTCAACCTCTTGATTTTGCTCTGATTTAGTGAATGCGAATTTATTCTGATTTAATTCAGAATTCTTGTGGGCTTTTGGGCTCATTTCTCTTCATCTCCTTAAGGATTGGGCCTACAAATAAATTAGACAAATAATTAGGACAATGCAAGCTTTTATTCTAAAATAAGTATGGAAATGTAACATTAAATATGCAACATTAGCAACCAATCCCACCCCCATACCTATCTTTTGCTCGTCCTCGAGCAAAACAACTAAATTATACTAAGAATTATTAGACCACTTTCGCAGGTCACGCGATTGCACTGAGCATGTGCAACAAGCCGTTAAACCTCTAGGTTCCCCCTAGAGGACGAGTTTTGTCTCGTAAGGGTTTTCAGCGGATTGCACCCACAAAATCCATAAAGAAAGAGAAATAAAGAGTTAGTATTTTCGAAAAGCATTTTGAAAGAGAAAAATATTTGAAATATGATTGTAAGATCTAAGCAATCTATAAGTTATAGGAAGGCTGAATTTTTCATTCCTAAACTTAGTCTCTATTCAAAAATTTTTATCAATCAAAGTAAGGAGTCAGATTGTGCTTCTCATCTAGTCTATTACTTTACCCTGAGTCATATGCACCTTGTGAATGTGAAAATTTGACTAAGGGTTCATTAACTCTAACTCTTATGCCTTATTTATTTTTATATATATACTTTTTTTTTGGGTATTATTCCTTAGTTTTATTAGGCTTTCTAATCTGCCCATGTAACGAGCCTTTAATCGGTGACTCCCAAACCAGACGGTCTTAGGGCACCAGGTGAGAAGACACCCCTAGGACTTAAGGACTCGAGCAAACAAGGCCACAAAACTAAGAATTTATTATATGAACCTCTTTTAGGCGTGAATACTTATGCTTTATTAGGCACAAATACCCAGCTTAATCAGAGGATTTTTCTTTTCAAACTTATCTAATCATCTTTCGCATAAATACCAAGGCTTGCTTAGGCCAAAGCACCTAGCTAATCAATAATTAGACTTTTTTTTTTTTCAAACTCATCTAATTATCTTTTGCATAAATACTAAGGCTTTCTTAGGCCAAAGCACCTAGCTAATCAATAATTAGATTTTTTTATATATATATATATATTTTTTATAAGGCATAAGAATCTTTGTTTTTGAACCCTAAGTGTGTAAGTGTATGAAGTGTGCATATTTTATCAAGGTAAAGATCAAGACCAAATTACTTTGACAAATTATCTTCCTAACTCTAAAAATCAAACAAATAATCTTATTTTGACCAAGTATAAGAAATCCTAATTTGGATTTTCCTATTCCTTAAAATTAACTTAATTTCTTACAAAAATAAGTCAAAATATTATTTCTATTTTTCAAAAAGTTTTTAAAAGTAAAGAAAAATGTCAATTTTTTTTTTTTTAACAAAAAGAAAAGTTATGTTAGACCCTCCCCCACACCTATCTCATGCATTGTCCTCAATGTATGAATTAATGCATAGATGCATGAAAAAGACGAAAGGGAAGGAAAAGGTTACCTTAAGTTGGTGGTTCCGGTGGTGGTCTGATTGGTCCACGAAACGCAGCCCAATCAACTTTTCTTGGGTCTCGGAGGAACCCACCAGAAATATCTTTAATATAACCATTAAAAAGATAAATCCATGAAGGATTTTTATTAAATACTTGACCCCATCTAATTTTCATATTCCATAACTAATTTCGGAGTCAAATTTGTCAACCACCTCGTTCCAGAATGGAGTATGAAATGATAGAACAGTTGACTTGGACTTAGGAAGGACAGGAACTAATACCGACTCAGGAAGGTGACTTAAGTCAAGTAAAGGTTCAGGAGTCGAAATAGGTTCAGAAATTGGGTCCAAGTCAAGAAGTTGAAACTCCAGTCCACATGTATTTTCTAACAATGGAATGTGACCTAATTTGGGTGATTCCAGTTCAGGAATGATAAGTGGAGGAATCAAAATTGACTCTAAAATATTACTCAAGTTTGGTAACACAACAGGAGTCAATATTGATTCAGAAAGTTGAACTGGGTCACAGATATGAGAATCTAGATCACATATCTCATTGAGTTCAATATTAAAAAATTGAGAACTCGCCAATTTATCAATAGGACTTTCAAAATTGTATAATTGATCAAGTTCAATATGATCCTCAAAGATGGGTGATTCAATTTCATTATGAATTGGTACAGGATCCAATGTTGACTCCGGGAAAAGATTGAAGTCAGGTGAAGATACCGGAGTCATTATTGAATCAGGAAATAAAATTGAATCACTAAGTTCTAGTTCATGATCATATTCATCTTCAAGTTCTATTTCAGGCAAGGGATAACTTGCCAAACTATCAATTTTATTTGGAGTTTGGGCAAGTTTAAAAGGTTGTTCTCAAATAGAATCTTGATTTCCAAAACTACATGACTCATCGGCTCTAACAGAATAGTTAGTGACATCAGGACGGTGGGAACGTAGAGATTCGACCATCATATCTATGTCACGATTACGAGTGTTTTGAGCCTGAGTCATGGCTTCAAGCATCTTTTCATAGTTGATAGGTTCATTGTTTTGATGAAAAGATGAAGAATAGTCTTGGAAGTGGTAGTGAAATCGTGAGTCCATCAGATTTTGGGATTTGTGTTTGGACTCACGCATACTCATTTCCATAATTGATGGTTTCCTATTTTGGACAGGTGGAACTGAGTATGAATCTTGAATATAATGTGGACTGGGTGGAGAAGGAGGGCAAGGTAGTTGGAAATTATGCTCGGGGGAGGTGAATCCCCACTGACTCGGTGAAGAGTTGAAATCATTATGGAAATTATAGTTATTAGATGGCGGGTATGGGTCATATTGATTCGGATAAGACCAATCCGGCACACTAGGTTGGTCAAAGTTATGATATGCCGGGTTGGTAATATCCGAAAAAGAGTTTGATGTGTAATATGGATTATTATTAAAGTTGGAAAAATTATTATTATAAGCCATATCACACAATGGAATACAAACAAAAAGAAAGAAAAACACACAAATAAACAAACAAGAAAGAAAAATTCTAACCTAAGTTAGGGTAGACCTAGACCTAGACGACTCCTAACTGGTTAGACTGTCCATAGGAGGTTTAATGTAGACTTTGACCACAAGCTAATCAGCCAGGTCAGGGCAAGGTTGGTGGGAGGTTTTCCGTCAAAAGACGTTCCTTAATTAAATAACCACCAACCTTCGGGCTTTCGGCCCTTAATCCCTTCCCTAGACACTGATTTGGCAAGAGTCAAGTTCCAACACCTTTCCCCCTTAGGATAATCTCCTAATTGAGTCCGAGATGTCTCTAGGGCCAACGTCTATTCATTTTAAGTTAGGCTTGGGTTAGTGAGTGCTTGGATTCTGATTTTTGGGCTAAGGAAGGGTGATTAAATCCCCACCTTATCTTATTATTGGGTGGTGCCCTTAAGATCAGTTTTTGTGCAAGTGTACAAGATAAATAAGATGCACTCTAAGCGATATAAATCAACCAAGAGATAGTCCTATTCTAGATGCAATGCAAACATACCTTGCTCCAGCACTCTTCAACAGTAAAAAATAAAGGAATTAAAAAGACACGTGCCTAAAATGCAAATGTCTAATCAATTTTTTATCTTTTCAACAAATATTTTACTGTTGATTATTAGCAGGCTTATGTTACGGCATATAAGAAAAATTAAAGTTGCAGCAAACTAGAATTTTTTTTTTAAACTAAGCAGCCCTGCAAAAAGCTGTTAGTAGTTAACTCTTCCTTGCCGCGGATCCGCGGCTTTTGCCGTGGAAACGCAGCAATTCAGAGGGCCCTTTGTCTCTGCTTTCTAGAGCAGAGGCCCAAGGCCACTTGTATGTCACTGCAATAATAATTTTCTGCTTTGCTTGCCCTGTAACCTGCAACAGAGAATAAAATTCGTTTAGTTCTAAAAAATTTGCAATAAAAATTCAGATTTCAATAAAAACTGTTTTACCCTCCCCGGCAGCGGCACCAAAATTTTGGTTGAGGCTAAACCTGCACAAAGAGTACGAGATTAGAGAACTTAAGAAAAGAAATGTGCAAGTGCTCAATTCTTCCGCTATAGCAAGTGGCTATGCGGGTCGTGATCCACAAGGAGGGTTTGCGATGGAAGCTTTTACGGTTCTTTTATTGAAATCGTTATCAAAACCAAACGAGAGTTCTTCTCGTTTTTAAAGTTAAGAAAAAGAAAAAAGAAAGTTATAGTTAAAGTTAGAAGAAAGTGAAAGATTGAAGAAGGTGGAAAATCAGAAAATAAGAAAAGCGACTATGTACAATGAAGTGGAGAAGAAAGAGTTGGAGGAGGTGGTGTTGATCTATACTAAAGAAAGAAAAGAAAAGAAAGGAAAGAAAAGGAAAGAGATACTTACCGAGGTTGAGTGATGACTTACCTGGAAACCGTTGCATGTTTTACCTTTGCTTTGGAGGCGTTCAACGCATAGATCATAACCTCGAGCTCAGTCCCCGTGCACATTATATCGTCACGCCTAGCGAGAACGAAGTGATGCGGATCTTGGAAGAGGAGAACGTCTTCATGGACTATCGCTGGCTCTCACGTAGCTTGGTTTTACTTGCTTTGGAATTCACTTGTACACTCAACACATACAACCAAGGTAAAGTAGAAGAGGAAGAGGAAAGCAAAACAAATGTAAAGTAAAGCAGAAATAGAAAACAAACAAAGCATTTACCTTTATTACTTGCTGAGACAATGAAAGAAAGGAGTAGGGTACATCGTCGGTGTCACTCTCAACATCAGCCCCTCTCTCTTACTTACATGAATCTTCTTCTACCCTAAGTTACATACAAATTACATACATAAAAAGAAAGACTAAAAACCTAAACTAAGGATTGAAAACTAAGCTAAATCCTATTATGCCTTCACGTCCCTTTTCAGCACAAAGCATGGCCTTTTATAGGCAGAAAAACCAGTATACAGGATCCCGGGGAGGTCGGGGAAGCAAACGCTTCCCCTAACTCCCCAACAATGTCGCGGATCCGCGGCTTTTGCCGCGTTTCCGCGGCAAGGGTGTGGCCACCTGGCCACACCCTGTTGGTGGGTCTCCCCGGTTTCTCCCTCTGACTTTATCTGGAGTTGGTTTTGCAGTTTGGCTCCGAGATTTTGAAGAAATGGCCTTGGATTTCTTGGCTTTAACCGATCGATCCTGAGAGAATTCTTCTCATCCGGTTTCAACCTCTTGATTTTGCCCTGATTTAGTGAATGCAAATTTATTCTGATTTAATTCAGAATTCTTGTGGGCTTTTGGCCTCACTTCTCTTCATCTCCTTAAGGATTGGGCCTACAAATAAATTAGACAAATAATGAGGACAATGCAGGCTTTTATTCTAAAATAAGTATGGAAATGTAACATTAAATATGCAACATTAGCAACCAAACACACCCCCATACCTATCTTTTGCTCGTCCTCGAGCAAAACAACTAAATTATACTAAGAATTATTAGACCACTTTCGCAGGTCACGCGATTGCACTGAGCATGTGCAACAAGCCGTTAAACCTCTAGGTTCCCCCTAGAGGACGAGTTTTGTCTCGTGAGGGTTTTCAGCGGATTGCACCCACAAAATCCATAAAGAAAGAGAAATAAAGAGTTAGTATTTTCGAAAAGCATTTTGAAAGAGAAAAATATTTGAAATATGATTGTAAGATCTAAGCAATCTATAAGTTATAGGAAGGCCGAATTTTTCATTCCTAAACTTAGTCTCTATTCAAAAATTTGTTATCAATCAAAGTAAGGAGTCAAATTGTGCTTCTCATCTAGTCTATTACTTTACCCTGAGTCATATGCACCTTGTGAATGTGAAAATTTTGACTAAGGGTTCATTAACTCTAACTCTTATGCCTTATTTATTTTTATATATATACTTTTTTTTGGGTATTATTCCTTAGTTTATTAGGCTTTCTAATCTGCCCATGTAACGAGCCTTTAATCGGTGACTCCCAAACCAGACGGTCTTAGGGCACCAGGTGAGAAGACACCCCTAGGACTTAAGGACTCGAGCAAATAAGGCCACAAAACTAAGGATTTTATTATATGAACCTCTTTTAAGCGTGAATACTTATGCTTTATTAGGCACAAATACCCAGCTTAATCAGAGGATTTTTCTTTTCAAACTTATCTAATCATCTTTCGCATAAATACCAAGGCTTGCTTAGGCCAAAACACCTAGCTAATCAATAATTAGACTTGTTTTTTTTTTTAAACTCATCTAATTATCTTTTGCATAAATACTAAGGCTTTCTTAGGCCAAAGCACCTAGCTAATCAATAATTAGATTTATTTATATATATATATATTTTTTATAAGGCATAAGAATCTTTGTTTTTGAACCCTAAGTGTGTAAGTGTATGAAGTGTGCATATTTTATCAAGGTAAAGATCAAGACCAAATTACTTTGACAAATTATCTTCCTAACTCTAAAAATCAAACAAATAATCTTATTTTGACCAAGTATAAGAAATCCTAATTTGGATTTTCCTATTCCTTAAAATTAACTTAATTTCTTACAAAAATAAGTCAAAATATTGTTTCTATTTTTCAAAAAGTTTTTAAAAGTAAAGAAAAATGTCAATTTTTTTTTTTTAAACAAAAAGAAAAGTTATGTTAGACCCTCCCCCACACCTATCTCATGTATTGTCCTCAATGTATGAATTAATGCATAGATGCATGAAAAAGACGAAAGGGAAGGAAAAGGTTACCTTAAGGTGGAGGTTCCGGTGGTGGTCTGATTGGTCTACGAAACGCAGCCCAATCAACTTTTCTTGGGTCTCGGAGGAACCCACCAGAAATATCTTTAATATAACCCATTAAAAGATAAATCCATGAAGGATTTTTATTAAATACTTGACCCCATCTAATTTCCATATTCCATAACTAATTTCGGAGTCAAATTTGTCAACCACCTCGTCCCAGAATGGAGTATGAAATGATAGAACAGTTGACTTGGACTTAGGAAGGACAAGAACTAATACCGACTCAGGAAGGTGACTTAAGTCAAGTAAAGGTTCAGGAGTCGAAATAGGTTCAGAAATTGGGTCCAAGTCAAGAAGTTGAAACTCCAGTCCACATGTATTTTCTAACAATAGAATGTGACCTAATTTGGGTGATTCCAGTTCAGGAATGATAAGTGGAGGAATCAAAACTGACTCTAAAATATTACTCAAGTTTGGTAACACAACAGGAGTCAATATTGATTCAGAAAGTTGAACTGGGTCACAGATATGAGAATCTAGGTCACATATCTCATTGAGTTCAATATTAAAAAATTGAGAACTTGCCAATTTGTCAATAGGACTTTCAAAATTGTATAATTGGTCAAGTTCAATATGATCCTCAAAGATGGGTGATTCAATTTCATTATGAATTGGTACAGGATCCAATGTTGACTCCGGGAAAAGATTGAAGTCAGGTGAAGATACCGGAGTCATTATTGAATCAGGAAATAAAATTGAATCACTAAGTTCTAGTTCATGATCATATTCATCTTCAAGTTCTATTTCAGGCAAGGGATAACTTGCCAAACTATCAATTTTATTTGGAGTTTGGGCAAGTTCAAAAGGTCGTTCTGAAATAGAATCTTGATTTCCAAAACTACATGACTCATCGGCTCTAACAGAATAGTTAGTGACATCAGGACGGTGGGAACGTAGAGATTCGACCATCATATCTATGTCACGATTACGAGTGTTTTGAGCCTGAGTCATGGCTTCAAGTATCTTTTCATAGTAGATAGGTTCATTGTTTTGATGAAAAGATGAAGAATTGTCTTGGAAGTGGTAGTGAAATCGTGAGTCCATCAGATTTTGGGATTTGTGTTTGGACTCACGCATACTCATTTCCATAATTGATGGTTTCCTATTTTGGACAGGTGGAACTGAGTATGAATCTTGAACATAATGTGGACTGGGTGGAGAAGGAGGGCAAGGTGGTTGGAAATTATGCTCGGGGAGGTGAATCCCCACTGACTCGGTGAAGAGTTGAAATCATTATGGAAATTATAGTTATTAGATGGGGGGTATGGGTCATATTGATTCGGATAAGACCAATCCGGCACACTAGGTTGGTCAAAGTTATGATATGCCGGGTTGGTAATATCCGAAAAAGAGTTTGATGTGTAATATGGATTATTATTAAAGTTGGAAAAAATTATTATTATAAGCCATATCACACAATGGAATACAAACAAAAAGAAGAAAAACACACAAATAAACAAACAAGAAAGAAAAAATTCTAACCTAATTTAGGGTAGACCTAGACCTAGACGACTCCTAACTAGTTAGACTGTCCATAGGAGGTTTAATGTAGACTTTGACCACAAGCTAATCAGCCAGGTCAGGGCAAGGTTGGTGAGAGGTTTTCAGTCAAAAGACGTTCCTTAATTAAATAACCACCAACCTTCGGGCTTTCGGCCCTTAATCCCTTTCCTAGATACTGATTGGCAAGAGTCAAGTTCCAACACCTTTCCCCCTTAGGATAATCTCCTAATTGAGTCCGAGATGTCCCTAGGGCCAACGTCTACTCATTTTAAGTTAGGCTTGGGTTAGTGAGTGCTTGGATTCTGATTTTTGGGCTAAGGAAGGGTGATTAAATCCCCACCTTATCTTATTATTGGGTGGTGCCCTTAAGATCAGTTTTTGTGCAAGTGTATAAGATAAATAAGATGCACTCTAAGCGATATAAATCAACCAAGAGATAGTCCTATTCTAGATGCAATGCAAACATACCTTGCTCCAGCACTCTTCAACAGTAAAAAATAAAGGAATTAAAAAGACACGTGCCTAAAATGCAAATGTCTAATCAATTTTTTATCTTTTCAACAAATATTTTAGTGTTGATTATTAGCAGGCTTATGTTATGGCTTATAAGAAAAATTAAAGTTGCAGCAAATTAGAATTTTTTTTTTAAACTAAGCAGCCCTGCAAAAAGCTGTTAGTAGTCAACTCTTCCTTGCCGCGGATCCGCGGCTTTTGCCGTGGAAACGCGGCAATTCAGAGGGCCCTTTGTCTCTGCTTTCTAGAGCAGAGGTCCAAGGCCACTTGTATGTCACTGCAATTATAATTTTCTGCTTTACTTGCCCTGTAACCTGCAACAGAGAAGAAATTCGTTTAGTTCTAAAAAATTTGCAATAAAAATTCAGATTTCAATAAAAACCGTTTTACCCTCCCCGGCAGCGGCGCCAAAATTTTGGTTGAGGCTAAACCTGCACAAAGAATACGAGATTAGAGAACTTAAGAAAAGAAATGTGCAAGTGCTCAATTCTTCCGCTATAGCAAGTGGCTATGCGGGTCGTGATCCACAAGGAGGGTTTGCGATGGAAGCTTTTACGGTTCTTTTATTGAAATTGTTATCAAAACCAAATGAGAGTTCTTCTCGATTTTTAAAGTTAAGAAAAAGAAAAAGAAAGTTATAGTTAAAGTTAGAAGAAAGTGAAAGATTGAAGAAGGTGGAAAATCAGAAAATAAGAAAAGCGACTATGTACAATGAAGTGGAGAAGAAAGAGTTGGAGGAGGTGGTGTTGATCTATACTAAAGAAAGAAAAGAAAGGAAAGGAAAGAAAAGGAAAGAGATACTTACCGAGGTTGAGTGATGACTTACCTGGAAACCGTTGCATGTTTTACCTTTGCTTTGGAGGCGTTCAACGCATAGATCATAACCTCGAGCTCAGTCCCCGTGCACATTATATCGTCACGCCTAGCGAGAACGAAGTGATGCGGATCTTGGAAGAGGAGAACGTCTTCATGGACTATCGCTGGCTCTCACGTAGCTTGGTTTTACTTGCTTTGGAATTCACTTGTACACTCAACACATACAACCAAGGTAAAGTAGAAGAGGAAGAGGAAAGCAAAACAAATGTAAAGTAAAGCAGAAATAGAAAACAAATAAAGCATTTACCTTTATTACTTGCTGAGACAATGAAAGAAAGGAGTAGGGTACATCGTCGGTGTCACTCTCAACATCAGCCCCTCTCTCTTACTTACATGAATCTTCTTCTACCCTAAGTTACATACAAATTACATACATAAAAAGAAAGGCAAAAAACCTCAACTAAGGATTGAAAACTAAGCTAAATCCTATTATGCCTTCACGTCCCTTTTCAGCACAAAGCATGGCCTTTTATAGGCAGAAAAACCAGTATACAGGATCCCGGGGAGGTCGGGGAAGCAAACGCTTCCCCTAACTCCCCAACAATGCCGCGGATCAGCGGCTTTTGCCGCGTTTCCGCGGCAAGGGTGTGGCCACCTGGCCACACCCTGTTGGTGGGTCTCCCCGGTTTCTCCCTCTGACTTTATCTGGAGTTGGTTTTACAGTTTGGCTCCGAGATTTTGAAGAAATGGCCTTGGATTTCTTGGCTTTAACCGATCGATCCTGTGAGGATTCTTCTCAACCGGTTTCAACCTCTTGATTTTGCCCTGATTTAGTGAATGCGAATTTATTCTGATTTAATTCAGAATTCTTGTGGGCTTTTGGGCTCATTTCTCTTCATCTCCTTAAGGATTGGGCCTGCAAATAAATTAGACAAATAATTAGGACAATGCAGGCTTTTATTCTAAAATAAGTATGGAAATGTAATATTAAATATGCAACATTAGCAACCAATCAACAAACCAAATGATGTGTGAGTATACAAGAATCATGTAATTAGTATTTTCATAAAAATTAGTCAATAAAGCTCAAAACAAACATGAATCTCATTTTATCAAACAAAAAGCATGAAAATTCATTTTTTAATTAAAGATGAAAATCATAAAAATTCATTTTTCATCTTAACAACAAACTTCTAGGTATATGTATGTTTTTATTTAAAACTAACAATATGCATACATATCCCAAACATAAAAAGAGTCCATAAAGTAAATTGCATGAAGGCAAATGACTCAAGGGGCATACATGTATACTTATTAGTTTTGAATAAAAATACCATATACATAAAGTAAAACATGAAAATAGGCAAAACATGTGTAAATGAGGAAATCATTAAAACTAGGCTATACATGTGCATATAGTGAGTACAAATGAACAATAAAATGCAAACGTATATGAATCAAATGTTGCTCACTACTTGTACAAGTATAAACACAAGTTTTGATAAAAACTACATTTAAACTAGTATTTATCACATGAAGCACAAAACAAATAAAACATGAACATGCTAAAAATTATCAATTATAAATGCATGTAAACTAAATTAGGAGTTTAGAGATAGTTACCAAAATAAAGAACTATACTCCAAATCTCCAAAACATGGTGGTTGTCTCACTAAACCTCCTTGATAGCGGTGCATCAATATGTGTCCATCATGTCCATGTGCATCCACCATCAAGGCACCATCCCTCTCACGTTTTGTGAGAGCCTGCACCTACATCAAATACACAAGGTGGGGATTTTGGTACCCATTTTCTTTTGGGTCCTTAAGGGTTAGCATTATAAGGAACCCAAACATTCTTTTTTTAGCAAAATTAATATGATGTATCTTATCAAAATAAAACTTTGCTAAATGGCCTTTGCGGCCACAATGTGTACAAGTGTACACTCTACTATGCACATGTATATGAGTGTGATTGTGGCGTGCAAAGTGTGCATATGCATGATGTGGATGATGTGCATGAATATGGGGAACTTGTTTCTTTTGAAACAAAGATTTTAATCTCTTATGATTAAATGCACATGTGCTCAAAGTTGAGCTCAAACAATTTATTTTATTTTTTAAAAATTTAACTTCATTTTTATCAATGGTTGTGGCATGATGATTATAGTTCATTTTTGCATTATCTTCCACCTCTATACTATGCATAATATCAATAAAAATCTGTTTTTTTACTCTTTTTCTCTCTATTTTTGCAGGTCCATATTTTAATGGAGAAGAGGCCTACAAATTCATGTAATTATCAAAGAATTAAGGGGATTAATTCAAAGCCTAAAAAGAAGCCCAAGAGTTGAGCCCAGGATCTGGAATCACCCACGCATCCAGTCAGCATTCTAGAAGATCCACGTGGCCAACAACTTGCAACAAACCAGTAACAGAAATCGCTGGCGTAACGGCCTAGATTCTGCCGCGGAAACGCGGCTCTGGCCGCGTTTCCGCGGCAGGAATCTGGCCGTTGGGGCTGAGATTTGATCCAGCTGTCTGGATTCTGGAGCCTTCTTCTCTGAGGCCTATAAATAGACCATCAGGGCCAGTGCAAGAGAGAGGAGAGAATAAAGGAAAGAGCTTGTAATTTGTAGGTTTTTCTCTAGGTTTTATTGCTCTTAGTCTTCTTCTTCCTCCTAGAAATTCTGCAAGAGAGAGATAGTGAGAGAGTGAAGCTTGTAATCAAGGGGTGACAACTTGAAGCAAAGTAAGGATTAATCCAATCTACTTTCTCTTCTTTTGCAATTTCTAGCGCTTTTCATTACTTGCTTTATTTCCTTCAAGCTTTACTTTCATAGCATAATGTCTTGTTGTTTTCTTTCTAGTGTAATGGATAGCTAACTTCTTCTAACATGACTAGCTAACAACTAATCATGCTAACTTCTAACTCTTGGGTGAATGCTAATTCTTAATCTTGCAAATGTTGAGTCTTTTTCATCCCCGATGTGTTACTTTCATTCTTGGCAATCTCTTGTTGTAATTCTCCATATGATTCATGTGTGCCTCATTTAGAGCCTTGTCTTAGAACAAGTGCCTTGATGGAATATGGAGATGGAACACCAAACATATGCTATTTGTTGTACAACTTTCTTACTTCAATGCTAACTTGTTGTATGGCCTTGAATGTCTAATGAATTTTGTATCTTCTTCCTTAGCATCCCTTGAGTGACACTCTCCGATTCCACCATGAAATTCTATCTTGAGAGCCGATAAAATCAATGAGGCTACAAGACAAGTCCAAGATGATCACCCATCCATCAAAGGGGAAAGTAACTTGACCAACAAGCAAGACAAACACTTGCCGATGAATCAACATGAGGCATGCTTCACCCTAACGGAGATTAGTAAGTTAGCAAGTTAGTAAGGTTAGCTAGTCATGACTTTTTCCATTCTAAAAGTCTTTTGCAAGTTTTTCTCTACTTTAGTTTTCTTCCTAAAAGCAATTCTTGTTTTCAAATTCTTTTCATTCTCTTTTCATCGTTTTTACTTTCATGTACAAAACCACAACCAATTCTTTCACCTATTTTTCCATGTCTTTTTCATTCTTTTGAAACAAAGAAGAACTTTCGTTTGTCTTTCTTCAACATCAAACCGTAAAGCTTCCATCGTGAGCTCTCCTTGTGGATTCGACCCGTATAGCTTATGCTACTACGGTGACTTGGAAAGGAGTACATTACACATTGTGAAAACACTTCGGAGTGATTAAGCACCTAAGGTTGACTCTAAACCTTCTCTCTATTATTGAATATCTGTGCGAATTACACTCTGCTATACTCTTTTTCCATATCAATTTTTTGGCGCCGTTGCCGGGGAGAGCAACGGTTTTGATTCAATTGAAGAACTAAATGAACTTTCTTCTCTGTTGCAGGTTACAGGTGAAGAAACAGGAAAACTAGCATTGCAGTGACATATAAGTGGCCCTGGGCCTCTGCTCTAGAAAGCAGAGACCAGTTGCCCTCTGATTTGCCGCGATTCCACGGCCAAAGCCGCGGATCCGCGGCAAAGAAAAGTGAACTACTCACAATTTTCTGCAGGGTTGCTTGCTCTGCAAAAATACAGCTTCTGCAGTACTTAATTCTTGTATGCTTCACCATATTCCTGCTAATAATCAACAGTAAAATATTGGTTGCAAAGTTAAAAATTGATTAGACGTTTGCATTTCTAGGCTCGTGTCTTTTCAATTCATTTACTTTACTGTTGAAGAGTGCTGGAGCAAGGTACGTGCGCATTGCATTTTGATTAGGATTCACTTCTTGGTTGATTTATATCGCTTTGAGTGAACCTTGTTTGCTTATATCGTACACTTGCACAAAATCGATTTTAAGGGCATTACCCAATAAATAAGATAAGGTGGGGATTTCATCACCCTTTCCTTGGCCCAAAAACCACCATCCCAGCACTCACAATCCCAAGCCTTTTAATAAAATCTGATAGATGTTGGCCCTAGGGACATCCGGACTCAGTAGGAGATCGACTGAAGTTGGAAGTTGATTTTGATTCATACTCCGGTGAAATCAGTGTCTAAGGCTGGGGATTAAGAGGTTAAGCCTCGAAGATACCGTGGTTTGGCGTAATTAAGGCCCGTTGCTTACGCACGGATACCTCCCACCGTATTTTGCCCCTACCTGGCTGATTAGCTGTGGTCTGATTCAAGCAACAACCTTCTTTGGTTCATCGAACAGTTAGGAGTCATCTAGGTCCAGGAATCCTAGATAGCTTGGGATTGATTTTTCTTTTATTGTTTGTTATTTTTTCTTTTTCGCTGGTATGATCGGTGAACGTTGTTTGTGACTGTATATGCAAGAGTGGTACCGGGATCCAGATTCTGCAAGACTTGTTAGAATTTCTACACTTGCACCAATACCACCACTTCACACAATGGAAAACAACGTTTCGCTTCAAGACAGATTCTATCCGATTCGCACCTCCCTTCCATCATGCATTCTTCTCCCTGTTACCAATGGAAATCATTTTGAGCTGAAACCACAATTCATCAATACACTTCCACGATTTCATGATTTAGAGTCTGAGGACGCGTACTTCTTCATTCGAGAGTTCGAAGAAGTATGTGTAATGATGAGAATTTTCCAACTGACTGAGGATGCTGTTAGGTTAAGGTTCATACCTTTTGCGCTGAAGGACTTAGCTAAGAAATGGCTTACAATCTTCCTGCCAGTTCGATATCTTCATGGGATGATTTTGTAAAAGTATTTCTTAAGAAATTTTATCCTATTCATAAGACAGCCCTCATGAGAAAGAACATCATGCAATTCAAGCAGGAATCACACGAACCCTTTTGGAAATATTTTGAGCGTTTCAAAGACCTTTTAGCCTTATGTCCTCATCACGGCATAGAGAAATGGCGTCAGTGCCAAATTATCTATGACGGACTTGATTATCAAACGAAAACACTCCTTGAATCCATGTGCCAAGGGGAATTTTTGAAGAAAGATGAGAATCAGGGGTGGGATCTCTTTGAAGCTTTAGCTGAGAAAACCATTCAGTGGGAGTCATGCCCAGATAAACCCACTCCCACTACTTCCAGAATCGGTATTCATTCCATAGAATCCTCTATAGCTGCTGAAGCCAAGATCACACAATTAATGAAGAGGATAGAACTACTTGAATCACGGGAACATTCTGCTGTTAATCAGGTCAACCCATCACCTATGGTCAAACCGGGTTGTACCTATTGTCATGACCTCAACCATGTCTTCGAGGAGTGTCCTATATACCAGTCTCAATCATATCAGGAGAATACGAATGCTGCTTTTACCAGACCAATCACAATCCACACTCCAATACGTACAATTCGGGATGGCGAAACCATCCAAATTTTTCGTGGAGTCAGTCTGGTCCTGAGCAACATAGGCCACCATTTCCACATCCATATAATGCTCAACCTCCTCAACACAGTCTCAATCGTAATTCACCGAATTTTCATCCATATCAAAGTCCACCACAATCACAACCCTATCAGAGCCCACCACACTATCAAACACACTTCCAGTCTCCATATCACCAACATCCACCCTAGAATGATTCAGATGACAAACTATCAAAGTTGGAAAAGATGATAGAAACCCTAATGAAGAACCATCAACAGGATATGAACAAAGTACAGGTCCAAATTGGGCAACTGAATAATTCTTTCAATGAGAGACAAAAAGGAATGTTTCCAAGTCAGCCAATGCCCAATCCCAAAAATCACTTCCCCTTGCATGAACTGGAAGACATGGGCCCCAGTCATTGCAACGCTATTCATATCCTAAGATCTGGAAAACGGGTAGATAATAGGGTTTCTACTCAACCATCCCATCCAGTACCAAAGTCAACCCCTCCAGTTCCAGTACAACCAACTTCTGACAATCCATCTTCTAGTTCAGAGCCATCAACTTCAAAAGCCAAAGGAAAAGAAAAAGTAGATGAGCAACCTTATAAGCCTAGGGCACCATTTCCAAATAGGCTTACAAATCACAAGTTGAATGCTCATATAGAGAAGATACGAGAAATGTTTAACAAGGTCCAAATCAATGTCCCTCTTCTTGATGCCATACAACAAGTGCCATCATATGCTAAATTCTTAAAGGAAATGTGCACCAAGAAGAGGAAAACACAAGTCCCTAAGAGAGTCTTCCTAGTATCCAACATCAGCGAGTTGCTCACTGGGCCAATTCCGGAGAAATACAAAGACCCAGGGAGCCCAACAATCTCTTGTGTCATAGGACAGACTACCATTAATAGGGCACTACTTGATTTAGGGGCCAGTATCAATCTCCTGCCTTTTACTGTGTATCAACAATTAGGATTAGGTGATCTCCGCCCGACCCAAATAACGATACAACTGGCTGATCGCTCTGTCAAGAGACCCAAGGGGGAAATTCACGATATTCTTGTCAGAGTTGGGGAGTTCATTTACCCTGTGGATTTTGTAGTTCTTGAGACACAACTTGTGTCTAATACCAATCATAGGGCTCAAACTCCTGTCATCTTGGGACGACCATTCCCTGGCTACAGCAAATGCCATCATCAATTGCAGGAATGGGTCAATGAGGATAACTTTTGGTGACATGACGAGAGAAGTGAATGTCTTCAGCATGCAACCTCGTAGGATAAAAGATCAAACATTCGAGGTTAACTTTGTCAGGAACAATCAGGAGAAGAAAAGTAAAGATGAGTCACAAGTTTGTGATTCTCTTGAAGTGGAAAATCCTGTTATCCGAGTACCCTTTCAAAAGGGGAAAGTTGATTTGGATATTTTCACTTTCAGTGAGCCAACCGTGAATGTATCCCATAAGGATACAATTCAAGAACCTCCGATTGATATAACTTTTGAAGAACTCTTCGCTGACGAAATCATGTGTCTGGATAAGCCAACCCGGGGTCGGTTAACTAATTGTACAACTCTGAAGGAAGATGTTGACCTTAGGTTTGAGGATTTGTATGGAGAAGAGCTAGAATTTCTTAACATTGGGAATGAAGAAGTTCAGAGTGAAAAAAGTGGTGATGAAGAAATTTTCAGTGAACCTTGTGGTGAAATGAGGATGAATAACAATAAGCCATTAAGACTGGAAATGCCTAAGGCTCAGAAAATAATTGCACTCGTTTCCCAACTGAGCCCGCGCAAAACAAACACACTGGAACGATGGGAAACGGGCTAGAGGGAAACGACCAAAGAAAAGCCTAGGCAATAGACACACTTGTATATATTCCTCGTAAATAGTTTTTGTACAATTTTGTAAATAAAATAAAAAATAAAAAAATAAAAAATAAAAAAAGAAGAAAATGAGGGACTTTTGTGCAAATTCCTTTAAAAGAGTTCTACAACTTTCAAAATTCAAATCCCTCAAGTCCCTAGGTTTCTACATCTCTCTTTTTCCTAGGGTCAAACTTCTTCTTTCAAAATTTCAAGTCCCTAAGTTTGTAAATATCTTTTTACCTAGGGACAAAAGTGGGACTCTCAATCTTTTCCCCTCCTATAAATATCCTCCTTAACCCACTTCTACTCCCTCAAACGAAAAAAGCATCTCAGATCTGAAAAGCTCTTCTCAAGCGCCGCCCTCTGCAATTTTTCTGCTCCCCAACTTCCTCCAGAAAGCCGCGCTTCCGCGACCCAGGCCGCGCATCCGCGACAAACCTAACGTTTCTGGAGCAGCGCCGAAGTCTTCACCTATCGATTTTGTTCCCTGGTGGCCGATCTGGTGCCACTTTTTCCCGAACCCATCTCCTGTGCCCTCTGCAAGATCGAGATTTGTTTTCCCCCCACGAATTCCGGGGGCGGTTTGAATCTTGATCTTTCCATTTTAATTGTTTTTAGCTAAAGTTTATAAGCATGGCACCTATGATATTTGCTGAGAAAGACTTTGGGAAAATCTTGTGTGACCCTAATGGATATGGCCATATGTTTATAGATCGGATTAGGGCTTGGGATTGGTATACGTTAGTGTACGACAACTCTGAGAACGATGCCTTTTATTGTCCCGAATTGGTGACAATGTTCTACAATCACATTGACCAGGCATCTGTTGATTCACAAACATACCAATTTACTGTGCACATGCCCATAGGCGACTTGTTCATCACTCTTCCTCTTCTTGAGGAATACACACATGTCCCCATTCATCAACAACACAGCGATCCCCTCCCACTCATCGATTATATGACACTCATGGGGGCTCGCTGCACTGAGCAGGACCGTGGGCTTAAGGCCAGCACTACCTTTAGGAACGTACACTGTGTTGGACGCTGGATCCAACGTAACATTTTAGGGCTGGACCACACAACTTCCTTCAACCGCCCGGTGTTGCAAATAATTCACGATTTAATGACCAGGCAACACACGGTCTGCTTAAATAAGGTCATCTTCCACGCAATCATAGCCAACTCTTCACGCACCCGAGGTGCCAAACACTCTCACCCTATTCTGATTACGCGTCTGTGTAGGACTTTCCTACCGGACGCCGTATTCGATTCATTTGACCGAGTGTTTGTTGCACCTGAGCGACCCACCAGTTCCTATAATAGCTGTTTGCACGCGGTTTGGACTCCTAGTGTCCAGCCCGAAGATGTGCCGGTGGAGTCCTCCTCTGAGGAGAGTCTTGAGGAGGAAGATGAGTCTGAGTTTTGGCGTCAGGATCCCCCAGCCGATTCACGTGCCTTCATGTCCACCATCTGGAAGGGCATGAAGAAAATTTTTAAGGGACAGGTCAGGCTTAGGAAGAAGGTGGAGGAGCAATCCTCGAGGTTGGACCGCATTGAGGCGGGGCTCAGACGATCTCAGTCGGCTGGACCCAGCACCACCGCTGGTCCAAAGAGACGGAGGGAGTGATTTCATACCTTTTACCTATTTCATGCATCTTTTTATCTTGCATACATTGAGGACAATGCATGAGATAGGTATGGGGGGTAGATTCTAACCTAGGATTTTTATTTCTTTTTAGGCTTTTTATTTCTAGGATTTTCATTTTCTTTTTAGGTTTTTTATTGTTTAGATTTTACCTTTCTTTGTAGATTTTTTATTTTCTTTTAGATTTTACTTTTTCTTTTAGAAAAAAATATAAAAATAAAAAAAAAAGAAATTCTTGATCCATGTTTAAAGAATCAAAGCTTGACTTTAGGGATTAAGGAAGCTCTTAACTATGATTTCTAATTATAAGTTGAAAAGAGGAGTTTTGTTGGATTTTTAGGTTAAGTAAAAAAGGATAAGAAAGATAACTAGATTTTAATTCTTTCTTTAGGATATATACATTAAACATATTGAGGGATTAATCAAATACTTTGTGACTTTATTTACATATATATAATAATAAAAAATAATAAAAAAAGAAAAGAAGAAAAATATATGTATAAATAACTAAATAAATACTTAGCCACTAATTAAGCTGGTTAACCGTGCCTCAAGAAGCATGGCAAGTCACGCCTAAAGGTGGTTAAGTCCTTAGTATTTATGGCCTAGTTTACTTGAGTCATCGAACCCGAGGGATGTTTTCTCATCTGGTGCCCTAAGACCGACTAGTTTGGGAGTCATCGGTAAGAGGCTCGTTACAAGGGTAAATTAGAAAGCCTAAGGAATCTAAGGAAATGTAAATAAATAAATACTGTATATAAAAAAGAAAAAAGAAAAAATATATTGTTATATATATTAGTAAATAAATAAACTTAGTCTAAGAAAGATCCTTCATATTTATAGATGTATATATACTAGGATTGATGCAAAATCCGGTTTTTGATCTCTTCCTTAAAAATTTAACCTAAGATTGAAAACAAAACTCTAAATAGACGCTTATAAGAGGAATAACAAGTTTAGGGTAACCTGAAACCTATAACTCAAGTAAGAATCTTGAAAACATGGATCAAAATTTTCACTAACACTTTTATTTTTCTTTATGGATTTTGTGGGTGCAATCCGCTGAAAACCCTCAGGAGACAACACTCCTCCTCTAGGGTAACCTAGAGGTTTAACGGCTTGTTGCACGTGCTCAGTGCAATCGTGTCACCTACGAAAGTGGTGTAATAATCTAGTTAGGAATTTCTTTTTCTTTTCTTGTTTTGCTCGGGGACGAGCAAAAGCTAGGTATGGGGGTGTGATTATAGTTCATTTTTGCATCATCTTCCACCTCTATACTATACATAATATCAATAAAAATCTGTTTTTTTACTCTTTTTCTCTCTATTTTTGCAGGTCCATATTTTAATGGAGAAGAGACCCACAAATCCTTGTAATTATCAAAGAATTAAGGGGATTAATTCAAAGCCCAAAAAGAAGCCCAAGAGTTGAGCCCAGGATCTGGAATCACCCACGCATCCAGTCAGCATTCTAGAAGATCCACGTGGCCAACAACCTGCAACAAACCAGCAACAGAAATCGCTGGCGTAACGGCCTAGATTCTGCAGCGGAAACGCGGCTCTGGCCGCGTTTCCGCGGCAGGAATCTGACCGTTGGGGCTGAGATTTGATCCAGCTGTCTGGATTCTGGAGCCTTCTTCTCTGAGGCCTATAAATAGACCATCAGGGCAGTGCAAGAGAGAGGAGAGAATAGAGGAAAGAGCTTGTAATTTGTAGGTTTTTCTCTAGGTTTTATTGCTCTTAGTCTTCTTCTTCCTCCTAGAAATTCTAAAAGAGAGAGATAGTGAGAGAGTGAAAGCTTGTAATCAAGGGGTGACAACTTGAAGCAAAGCAAGGATTAATCCAATCTACTTTCTCTTCTTTTGCAATTTCTAGCGCTTTTCATTACTTGCTTTATTTCCTTCAAGCTTTACTTTCATAGCATAATGTCTTGTTGTTTTCTTTCTAGTGTAATGGATAGCTAACTTCTTCTAACATGACTAGCTAACAACTAATCATGCTAACTTCTAACTCTTGGGTGAATGCTAATTCTTAATCTTGCAAATGTTGAGTCTTTTTCATCCCCGATGGGTTACTTTCATTCTTGGCAATCTCTTGTTGTAATTCTCCATATGATTCATGTGTGCCTCATTTAGAGCCTTGTCTTAGAACAAGTGCCTTGATGGAACATGGAGATGGAACACCAAACATATGCTATTTGTTGTACAACTTTCTTACTTCAATGCTAACTCGTTGTATGGCCTTGAATGTCTAATGAATTTTGCATCTTCTTCCTTAGCATCCCTTGAGTGACACTCCCCGATTCCACCATGAAATTCTATCTTGAGAGCCGATGAAATCAATGAGGCTACAAGACAAGTCCAAGATGATCACCCATCCATCAAAGGGGAAAGTAACTTGACCAACAAGCAAGACAAACACTTGCCGATGAATCAACATGAGGCATGCTTCACCCTAACGGAGATTAGTAAGTTAGCAAGTTAGTAAGGTTAGCTAGTCATGGCTTTTTCCATTCTAAAAGTCTTTTGCAAGTTTTTCTCTACTTTAGTTTTCTTCCTAAAAGCAATTCTTGTTTTCAAATTCTTTTCATTCTCTTTTCATCGTTTTTACTTTCATGTACAAAACCACAACCAATTCTTTCACCTATTTTTCCATATCTTTTTCATTCTTTTGAAACAAAGAAGAACTTTCGTTTGTCTTTCTTCAACATCAAACCGTAAAGCTTCCATCGTGAGCTCTCCTTGTGGATTCGACCCGTATAGCTTATGCTACTACGGTGATTTGGAAAGGAGTACATTACACATTGTGAAAACACTTCGGAGTGATTAAGCACCTAAGGTTGACTCTAAACCTTCTCTCAATTATTGAATATCTGTGCGAATTACACTCCGCTATACTCTTTTTCCATATCACATGAAGAGCATGATCAATAGTCTTTTTCTTTTTAGAAACATTTACTTTTTCTTTTTCAACAATTTTTCTTTTTAAAGAAGTGTTTTCATTTAAAGCAATCTCTTTTTGTTTTTCCACCAAAATAATTTTATTTTTCAACGAAGTGTTTCCTTCACAAAGATCATTTAATTTAGAAAGCAAGGAAATATTCTAATTTTTCAAAATTTCATTTTCTTTTGAAATAGTTTCAAATTTATCTTGTAAAGAATCCTTTTCTTTTAACATGCAATCAAATTTGTTTTTCATTTTCTTATTATCTTTTCTAAGCATGTCATATTTGTCTAAGAGTTGTTGACAAAGTGATGCTAGTTCATTATAAGGCATTTCAACATCCTCTTCTACCTCGGATTCGGTAGTTACCTCAGGGGGTTATCACCTTGGACCATGTAGCGCACGTTGGAGGTTTCACTTTCAACATCCGAATCGCTCCTCGCATAATATTGTTCTTTTTCACCGTGGGAGATCAAGGTGTTCCACACTACAAAAGCCGAGTCAATGTTAGCAACCCTAGATAAATAATCATCATTTAGGGTACTCTTTAAAGCATGTAGGGCTTTTGTATTAGCCTCATTATTTTTGTCGTTTAAACAATAAGAGTCTTTAATAGTGGAAAAATAAACATTAATACCTAGGGTTTTGAGGTACAAAGACATCTTAACCTTCCAAGTTTGGATGTTAAGAATGTCAAAGATGGGAGGTGTCATGAAGTCCATGGTGTGTGTACAAATATTGTGATTAGCTATAAAATGAGGATCTTTAACTCTAGGTTGTAAGACTCAAATCAAGAGCACTTGGCTCTGATACCAATTGTAAATCACCTAGAGGGGGGTGAATAGGTGATGAGCTAATCTAATGGACAAATAATGCAGAATTAAAACTTCTTAAACTAAATACCACGTATAACACAAGAGTGTAGCTGAATTCCCCGTGAAAGGCTCTGGACTAACTCCTCAAGATTCCTCTAAATAAGAGTTGAGGTGCCGTGTTGGCTCTCTTAGTTGAATACAAGTGTTAGCAAACAATCCCCAAGCATATAACAATCAAGCACAAATATATATATCAAGCATATGAAGATAAAGACAATATAAGCATGCAAGATATAAACAAGAGTAAGAGATAGAGAGTGAGCAATCGCAAACACGGGAGATTTGTTTCGAGGTTCGAGCACAATTGCTTTACGTCCCCGCCTTCAAGATTATGAAGGATTTCCACTAAAATCGATCCCACCGGATCACTCGGTGTCGCAACACCTACAAGGCGAGTTCACACTTAAACTCCTTGGACTCTCTAGTCCCGTACACACCGCAAGCCCACAAGCTCGCCGAGGCCGCACCTCAAACACCGAGTTTACACTAGAACCCGAAACAACGCGAACACACAAGTCCGCCTCCTCAAAGTACAAAGATGAACTTTGGTGATCACAACACTTTGATCACCTAAAATCCTCTCACAACAAAGATCCCTATAGGTAGATATAGCAATGGATAGCTCAAGTGTTTTGTGAGAAAACTAGGATTGAAAAGGTGGAGGAAAACACAAGAAATCACTTTTGAAAACTATTGATAAACTCTCCTTTTGGATGGAAGTATTTGGCTCAAATACAAATGGAGAAAACCTCTTAAAAGAGTTGGACTGGTGCAAAACCACTTGAAAAATCTTTTTTAAAACAGCTCCCAAAAACCCTATAGGGCTAGAAAAACTAGCCGTTGGGAGCCAGGTTGGCCTGTCGGTCGACCGCCTGGTCGACCGCCAACGGGCAGATTTCTGACCGTTGGGGCGTCGGTCGACCGGCCCGGTCGACCGCTGCCTGGAACAGAGAACAGAGTTCTCTGCCGGTCGACCGGCCCGGTCGACCGGGGCTTTCCAGAGAGCAGAAACTTTCTGCGGTCGACCAGCCCTCCAGTCAGAACTGGCGTGCACATCTGTTCACGTCAGTCGACCGACTTCAAGCTTGGTCGACCGGTCCAGTCGACCGACAGAAGCCAGGTCAGAACAGTTAAGGGATTTAAAAACTTGGCATTTTGACACAAATAAAATCCCATAAAATCACGAAAAATCTACAAAAATAGTTTCAATATTATACTTTGATAAAAAAAACATGTTTGAGCAAAATCAAGACATGTTACAAACAATTTGAACTATTTTTGTAACTTAGAAATTTTAGCTAAAAACGAAAACTGTATTTTTCCAAAATTGGTTTTTCCAAAACTTCTCCAAATACAAAAACAAGATATTTTAAACTTTTTTAAAGCATAGGGTGTATGGATATGATCCACTACACATACATGGTGAAATATCTATGTTTTTGTCATTTAGCTCTAAAATGGTTTTGGTTAAAAACACATGTATATATGAAGTCCAAAAACCAAACCGGTATTTTGTCAAAATGAAAACTCTTTTGTATTTTCCAAAATAGAAATTCTTTTATAAAAACTCATCTAAATCAAGAGTGTGTGTGTGTAAGATATACTTGAGCAATCCACCAACTATTCTATCCTTTACATTTTATCTAAAAACAAAATCTTATAAAAACAAACCTAGACACAAGCCTTGATCTTGAAGTCTTCTCATCTTCTTGACTTGGTCCAAACTTGATCCATAGAGCTAGACTCCTCTTGAGTACTTGATGTCGTCTTGATGCACAAGCTCTAGAATCAAACCGTGCTAGCTCCAAAACTTGACTTTAAATCCTTTGTTGAAGCTGCACACCTACTATGTTCTTGATCACAAATCTGAAACTAATTAAACACAAGATCATTAGTACTATAACTATATGAGTTGATCATCATCAAAACTAGAGTGATAGGCCTTTGGGCCAACATGATCATGGGTCAACACAATACAAAGTTAGTACTATATTTTGTAAAAACTCTTTTCTCAATCGAAAACCTGGTTTTTTTGAAACTCGTTTTTCTGAAACTCGATTTTGAAAATGACAAAGAGAATAGTCTTGAGCTCTTTATCAAACACTTTAGGAATATAAAAGAAGTGTTTATGTGTGTGTGTGTGTATCAATCCCAAAAGCTATTAACCTATGTCATCTTGGTTTTAAAAATGACTATAAATTTTATCTTAAATGCAAAAAGAAAAAATACAGATCTTGATATAGTCTTCTCTTGTATACTTGATCCTTGAGCTCTTCTATGTGCTTAGACTCTGGGATCTACATCTTCTTGGCTTCCAAACACCTGAGTCTTGTGATGTAGTCAAAATGCAACAAAGAGTTAACATGAAACTTTGTTAAACAAGATTGTTAAAAACATAACTACATATGTTTTGTTATCATCAAAACTAGGGCTAATGGCCTTTGGGCCAACAAAACTAAGTATTGCAGAATTCTAAATTTGCTTGCATCTCCCTGCTCTAGAAAGCAAGGACCCTGCTTCTTTCATATTGTTGCACCAAGGCCAAATTGCCGCACAAACGCGATCTGGTCTGGGGAATTTTGCTCCAGTTTTTATAGGGTGCTTTTAGAGTTTAAAATTTGCTATATTCTGCTGCTAGTTTGTTGTTTTGATTGCCTATACACTATAATAATAAACAACAAAAACAGTCAATTGGATATAGTAATATGATTTAGACATTTGCTTCATAGACACGTGTTAATTTTATTCCAATTACTGTATTCTGTTCTGTTATTGTGATATGGACTGAGGTGTACATATTGGATTGCATGTAGCATAGAACAAACACGTGGGTGATTTATTCTCTTTGTGTGTTATTCTTGTCTATATTGCACACTTGCACGAATTGGACTGAAGGGCAAAACCCAATACAACATAAGGTGGGAAAGTCATTACCCTCAGGCCAAAAACTACCTCCCCACTCACACAACCCAAGCCTAAATAAACTTGATAGCCGTTGGCCCTTAGGGACATCTCAGACGCATTAAGAGATTGATCTCAGGAGGAAGTTTTTAGTACCGAACTCTTGCCAAATCGGTGTCTAAGGTTGGAGATTAAGATGTTAAGCCTCGAAGATCTGGTGGTTTGGCGTAATTAAGTCTCGTTGCCTACATACGGATACCTCCCACACATTTTCCCTTACCTGGCCAATTAACACGTAAACCCATATCACTATTCCAATAACCAAAATTTTTGAAATAATTTTCATTCTTCACAGAATCAATGGGGATTCACCTCCCCTGAGTCAAATTTTCAATCACCTTATCCACAATCATATCCCTCTTTTGCTTCATATACTTCTTTTTAAAACCACCGATTGAAGAAAAATCCGAGTTAGAAAAGGGTATAGAAGTCTTCGAAGCAATGCTTGAGTCAGAATAACAATGTCAAAATGCGCTCGAATCACAATCTTTCCAACACTAAGCTTCATATACTCCTTTTCTACAACAACCAGTTGAAGAAAAAAAAGAATTAGAAAAGAGTATGGAAGTCGTACAAGCCATGCTTGAGTCCTAACAAAACAGGCTCGACTCACAATCTTCACAGTTCTTTTCACATCATACTTCATATACTCCTTTTCTACAATAACCTATAGAAGAAAAATCTGAGTTAGAAAAGAGTATGGAAGCCATGCAGGAGGCCGAGCGATAATTTCAGAAAATATTTGACTCCCCAATTCTACAATATTTTCAAGATTCATACTTAGTCCCACCTTTTCAAAATGAGCAACCATCTATCTTGGACACGGGTATAGAACTCTTGCGTGAGTCCGAGTGACAGTCTAAAAACATCTTTGACTGACCATGCCAACCACAATTTCAAGATTCATACTCATTTTTTCCAGTTCCACCTATTCAAAATGAAAAATCACCAATCCTAAAATGAGTATGAAACTCTTGAGTGAGTCCGAGCGACAATCTCAAAACATGTTGGACTCATCATTTTTCCAAAATCAAGCTTCACATATTTCTTTTTTTTAGAACATCCAACTGTTAAAAAAAATTGTCTTAGAAAAGAGTATGAAGCCTTGCATGAGTCTGAGCAACAATCTCAAAATCTAATGGACTCATAGTTTCAGCACACTTTGCAAAATCGACTTCCATACTCACCTTTTCAAAAAGAACCAATTGCACAAAGTATAGGAACATGATTCAGATTCCAAATTATGTTACCCGGCCTATCAGTAGGTTAGACTTAATAATGAGTGAATTGGTCAATAGAAGTGAGAAAATTCTCTCTTATCAACCTTTGACCATTTCTTATATCTCTAACTCTGTCGAATAGACCCAAGAATCATGTTGATTTGGAAACCAAGATTCAATTTCTGCACACCTATTTGAACTTGACCAAACTCTAAGTTTTGAAAGTCCCGTTGACATTTTTGCAAGTTATCCCTTTCTTGAAATTAAGCTTGAGTATGAATGTGATCCTGATCCTCAACTTGGTAATTCAATTCCACTTCTTGACTCAATATTGACTCCGGTATCTTTACCTGATTTTAATTATTTTTCTGAGTCAGTATTGGATTCTGACCCATTCATCATGAAATTGAAACACCTATCTTTCAAGATCAACATATTGAACTTGACCAATACCATACTTTTGAAAGTCTCATTGACAAATTGGCAAGTTTTCATTTTCATGAAATTTAACTCAATCAGGAATGTGACTCGGATCCTCAATTTTGTGATCCAATTCAAATTTCTAAATCAATATTGACTCATGTTTTGTTACGCAATTTGAGCAACATTTTATAGTCATACCTGTAATTTTTAAACTTGAATCACTAATTTTGCAAAGTCACAATCCCCTGAAGGGAAATGAATATGAATTAGAGCTTTAACTTCTTAATTTGGACCCACAATCTGAACTAATTTTGACTCTAGAACCTTTACTTGATTTCAGTCAATTTTCTGAGTCGCTATTAGTTTCTGTATTTCCTGAGCCCAAATCAATCATTTCATCTTATCACATTCCAATATGAGATAAAGATGTTCAAAATTAGATGGGGTAAAATTTCTAATAAAAATCATTCATGTATACATCATAATAGTGGGTTATATTAGAGAGGTCATTGGTGGTTTTCTGCGAACTTCACGTAATTTGGATTGGGCCAGATTTCATGTACCAATCAGACCTCTATCGGAACCACCACCCTAAGGTGATTTTTCCTTCCCTCTGTATTTTCATGCATATATATATATTCACGATTCATTGAGGATAATGCATGAGATAAGTGTGTGGAAGCGTCTACTAACGTAGAGTTTTTAGTTTTTGTTTTTGTTTTTCACTTCTTTTAGCATATTCTTAGAATCTTCCCTTTTGTATAGGATTTTTTCTTTCTTTAAAATCTTTTTGAAACAAGAGATAAAGTTTTAATCTATTTTTAAGAAAATTAGGTTGATTTTAGAAATTAAGGATGATTAGTCACACCTAATGGTGGTCAAAACAAATAATCCCCCTAAGTTTGTGGTCTTATTTACTCGAGTCCATAAGCCCGAGGGATATTTTCTCATCTGGTGCCCTAAGATCATCTGATTTGATAGTCATCGGCTGAAGCCTCACTACCCGGTAAACCGAAAGCCTAAGAAAACTAAGAGAAGAAAAAGACTACACACACACATATATATAAATGAATAAATGGCTTGATGGTTGGAGTTACAATCCCAAAATTTACAATATCACAAAGTGCATATTATCTAAGTTTTATGGAAGATCAAATATTTAATCCAATTTTGAATTCTAATCTTAATTGATGACAAGATCTTGCATATAGACTAAGTTTAAGGAAGAATAATTTTTGGTGAACTTATGACCTTAGATCAATTAATTTTTGAAAAAATGTTTCAAAATCTCTTTTTATCTTTCAAAATGTATTTTCAAAACACTAACATTTATTTTCTTTCTTTACAGATTTTGTGGGTGTAATCCGCTGAAAACCCTCAAGAGACAAAACTCCTTCTCTAGGGAAACTTAGAGGTAACGGCTTGTTGCACACGCTCAGTGCAATCACGTCATCTGAGAAAGTGGTGTAATGACATTCTTAGTTTAGATTTTCTTTTATACTTAGGACGAGTAAAAGATAAGTGTGGGGGTATGATTAGTCTACTATAGTGCATTATTCATATCATATTTCTTACCAATTTATAATAGATATTGTGCCTAACCTATGTTTTTGATCTCTATTGCAGATAGAAGGCAAAGTCAGAATAAGAGCCTAATTAAACCCAATTTTGAGTAATTAAATCACATTTTTTGGAGACCAAGCTAGAGAGCTTTTAGAAATATATTAGATCCAGCAAATTAGGATGAACCTAGAGAAATACAGGACCAAATTATCAAAAACCAAAAATTCATAGAAGCCCCTAGAAGCTTGACGGATCAACTGGAAAAAGATCAGGGACTGGATCCCTGAAATTATAGTGTTTCCTCTAGGTTGCTGCGGTACTTTTGGTGGGCCCATGCTTCGATTGGAGCGTGGCTTTGTCTCATATCTAGAGTCTGTATTTGCCAATAAATACTGCATCTAATGGTCAGAAATGAGGTTAGAGAGCTGTAGGCTAGGGTTTTCTTCTTTTTATTGTAGAGTAGTGTAGTTCTTCTTCTCTTTTCTTTTGAATTTTATTTTTGTTTTAGATCATGTATTAGGGCAGAGTTGGTTCAGGAGAGAAAGAGAGAGATTAAAGTAATAGAGAGTGACAATCTATGAAAATTTCCTCCTTTCCTTCTATAGTTTCTTCTCTAATCTTTAACATGACTAGCTAACTTTTCTTTCATGACAATCTAACTACTAACCACTAATCATCTAACTCCTTGATAATTCACATGAATCTAATAGACTCTACAAGGCCTTGCTATTGCAAGAGCTATTGATGGCTTATAATGATGGATTCTAATATCTAACTTGCTAACTGTCACGCCCCGCTTCCAAAAATACGTTGGAGTGGAAACGTGATGAGAGTCGGTGATGCTTATACGCAAGAAAAATATCTTACGTATACACGCTAAGCCTTAATAACTCAGAACAAGCTACAAAATCTACTAAAATGAATCATGATCACTGCAATATCACATATAAGCATCCACACATGGCAACATATGAATAAGGAATGAAATAACGACTGGTAATGATATAGAATCAAGAAAACTACAGAAACAATAGAAATAAAAAGGGAGACAAGAATACTAGAATAGGTAGAGAGAAACTCCAGCTCCTCACAATATGTACAGTCTCATCGAACACCTAAAAAATTAAATGAAACATCCAATCTGGACGTGCAAATTCAGAGTCATCAAAAAGCCACCTAATGAGTGTGTAAGAAAAGGGGAAGGTGCTCGTGCATATAAACAGTGCGTACATAATAATAACATGATAAACTGTAAATAAAAGATAATTGAATAATAACATGGACAAGTCTGTAGGTAAAAGAATTACCATTAATAAAATAAACAATTGATGTCAAGATATGTAACCTAGCATATGTCGCTAGTCTGGTTGGTTATTATTAACCTAACTAATGTAGTTCTAAGTAGTGTCCCATTTCAAAACTATTTTCTTACATAACAAATAGGTTATCATCTACCAATGTAGTGCATGTGTTTTGAAAGGGTACCATGCATGCCTGATACCACGGTCTAACATTTCTGACACTGAACCAAGATAGACCACAAAGCCCTAATAGCTGGCAGACCATAGCCCTAGACAAAAGAATAACTGGTGTGGCAACGTAGTTCGGCATAGCCCTAATAACTGAGAACTAAATAACTGAATAACTAGGCAACCAGTACTACCATGGTTCCCCATGGTGGAACCTAAACTTGGTATACCATAACTAGTCCTTCCAAAATACACGACATGTATTATCGGGCAATTGCCCCTGTTCCCTGAGTTATGGTATCTTTTATTAACAAGCAATCATATAAGTTATTATTAAATAAATTAGTGACCGGATATCTCCAACAACTGATGATGTCAATAATAGTTTATAACTGAAAAACTAGTAATTGAGAACTACTATCTGAAAACTGAATAGTTATTAACTGACGTCAAATAGAGAATACTGGAGATATAAAGTCACTAATCGCAACTATGCACTAATCACTGATAACTGATAACTGATACTGATATCTGACTACTACTATAAAGTTTGAAGTATTAGATCATCGATATTAATGAAATCACTCTCTAAATATATTTGTCTCTATAATAGAATAACTGAATAACTAAGAACCAATCTGAAGAGCAGTCCACTGATTATCCTCGAGATCAAACTAAATCAATGGTTACTGAAATCGTAACGAAATAAGGGAACATCCTCAACCAACATGAAATCTAGAAATGTCTACTTCTAATACTCAACCAACAAACTCAACCATACTCAAATAATAGAATTAGGGATAAATCCGAAAAATACTCACAATCAATAATTCAAAAGTCATTAGTCTCATCTAAACTTTATTCAAGATCCAATGAAAAGAACACAAATCCCATATCAATCAACTCTTAACTCTAAATAAGTCAATACCAATCCAAGTATTAAGAAATCCAATCTCTTATTAAAGTAACATTATAACTAATATGTCCCTAATGTCAAAATGAATCCTCATCTAAGTTATCAACAAATGAATGAATAACAAGTCTAATAAGTACTCCATATAAAATATGAATTTTTAACCTCAATCACGAACCAATCAACCGCAAGATCAATCAATTTATATTCTAATATATATCACAAATAGGTCAATTACAAGATCAAGTTCAGTTTAAGGTGTATCAATACTAGGCTAAGCCAACAGCGACGAACCACTAACACATGAAATGATGCTGATAAGCGCTCATACCAACTAAATAAAAAGGTGAACGCTCACTAATGTCTCATGAAGTGATACGATTAATCATACTAGTAAAATATATCAGATGGTCACATAAAATGATACGAATAATATATAAACGTCTACTGACAACAGTAAATAAGAAAATAACATATGAACAAATATTCACATGAAATGACTCGATTTTGGATCCGAATCGGCATCTGATCTTCACTGCATGAACCGGGACGGATCTCCGGATCATCTAATGGATTGGTCTTTGAATCAGCTGGCATTCTGTACTCTGCGAACACAAATCCGGATCGGGTCCAGGTCTTCTGCAAACGTGACTCCGATTGAACTACTGTAATATACACACACACACACACATATATATATATATACACACATCATACATGTATCCACACGTGCATATGCGCACACACACGTGTACACCCACATACATAGATGTACATGTACACATATACGTTCGCATACATACACTGCACACAATCACACACATGTGTACATAAATATATATACAGCATAGACACTCACACACACACACACACACACATCCACATTAACATATGCACAAACACACAAATAACACATACATAATATAATGCACATACTCATTCATCACATACTCACACATACATTAACACAGAATTACCCACACAAACACCCTAGCATTGATACACATACATCATGTACACATAATACATATATACACACACATTCCCACACAAAGAAAAACCTAACACCCACACACTCTTGCATTCACACATACACAAAATAATAAACCACACATAATACATAATACAGAGAAAGTGAGAGAGATAGAGAGAGAAGGAGATTCATGGCCTGCAAGGGGTGGCAGCCTGGTGTGTTCACTGGCAGAGGTTGCAGAGGCGGAGGATGGAAGGTGACTCACCGGAGAGATGATGGTGGTCTGTCGGGTGTTTTAGGCTCTTGTGTTTCTCGACAATTTGGCAGAGGAGAGAACAGCCAGGGGCAGGCTACGGTGGAGATGGTGTAAGGAAGGGGATGCTGCCATGTGTGGAGGAGGGGAGAAGGAGGAGAATGATGTTGGGGTCTTGGCCAGTGGCTTGCGCAAAGGTGCTCAGCCATGATGGAGGGGCAACTGGCTTGCGGGTGTGAAGATGGGAGTGCGTCGAGGGCTATGCAGGAGGGTGTGCATGGCCTGGGGTATTGGCGCATTTCTGGCGTGAGTTGAATGAGTGCTGTCACAGCAGAGGGTTGCCATTGGAAGTTGGTCTGGTGTGCTGTTAGAGGTTGAGAAAGGGTTTGGGCTGCCATGGCCTGGGGGATCTGCAGGTTGGATGATGGGGTGTTGCTGTCGTGTGCTAGAGAGGTGGTTTTTAGGAGCTGCTAGTGAGGTGGATCCGGGCATCGGAGGACAGGGAGGTGCAGTCGGCCATGGGTGAAGGCCCGGGGAGGCGAGGGCTGCCTACAGGCTGCGGGAGAGGTGCAGGGTGGCTGTGATAGGTGTGCGCCATGGATGCCCAGCCAAGGGAAGAAGAGGGGCTTGGGCTGTTATGGTCTCCGGCAGGGGGGTGTGCTGCTACGGCTATGGGGAGGGGTGCAGTTGGAGGCTGTGGCAGCAGTCCATGAAGGGAGGAGATGCAGATGAGGGCGTGGCCTAGTGGAGGGTTACCGCTATTAGAGAGGGGTCGTGAGGTGCCTGAGTCTCACGGTGGAAGAGTTAGGGGTGAATCGTGTATGGCCAAGGAATGAAGGGAGGAGGGTGGCTGTGCGGAGCTCTGGCTAGGGTGGCAACATAGTGGCTCGGCCAAGGAGGACTTATGGGGTTGGCGGTTGAGGGTGTGAAGGGTAGAGGAGGAGAAGAAAGATTATGAAGGGGATGACTAAGCGCTAGGGGATCTCACGGCGGCTACAGATAGAACAAGGAGATAGAATTAGGGTTTAGGATTGGTTTAGGAGAAGATTATATTGGGTTTGGGTTTTTTAGGTAATGGGTTATAGGAGTTTGGGTTTGGATTATAGGCTACGGGTAATTGGGTTTAGGCTTGAGCTAATGGGTTAATGGGTATAGGATAATGAAAGAAAGAGAGAAATAATAATAACAACACAACACTAACCATAACAATAATGATAAATAAAAATAATTAACAATATAATAATAGTAATAAATAATATTAAAATGCTAAGAACAATACACTAGTAATAATAATAGTCAACAACAATAATACCAATACATAATAATAATAATTTTAGTAAAAGTAATAGTTAACAATAGTTATGGTAATAATTATCACTGACAATAATAATAATAATAATAAAAGTAATAGTAATAACAATAATAATAGTATTTATTCATAACAAAAATAATAATAAACACCAAAAATAATAATTAACAATAACTATAATAATAACAAAAATAATAATATTAATAATAATGAAAACATTAATAATAATGATAATAAATAACAATCATAATGAAATCATAATAGTAACAACCCCTACTAATAATAACAAACAATAATAATAGCAATAGTAATAATACTAATAATAATTACAGCCAAATTAACATCTAATATTTCAAAATAATTAGTATATTTAATATTAATAATAATAATCAGAAGAAGAAGGCTTAAATTAAGTTAATCAATAATAATAGAATAATGGGTAAATCCAAAAAAAATGCAATATTATTAATTAGGGATATTACATTCTACCCACCTTAGAAAATTTCATCCTCGAAATTTTAATAAAGTAAGGAATGGTAAAAAGAATCAAAATCAAGGGAAAATATATCAATTCCACGTCGCTTCTCAGCGCATCATGAATCCACTGCGCTACTCTGACTTCTGCTACCGGCTTCAAAATAGAATAACCAGACTCAAGAGATAAAAACAAAAAAAAAGAATCAACATGAAGAATAAGAATCAAGATAGAACCCAGATTACTCTAAAAGAAAAGTTGGAATCAGGGTTGTCAAAAGATGAAATGAATTTCCAAAGGGAGGAGGATCAATTTCCAAGTGGACTTAATACCATTGTATGGATAGTATTTGTATAATGCAGTGTAACTATAGGTTGTTTCAAGTTAACGGTAAGAACTAGGTCTTCTTACAAAAAGCGAAAGTTAAAAGTCAACATCGCAAGTCGAAAACTTAGGCTCTGATACCAAGAACACCTTCCATACGCTGGTTTCCAAAATATGTTGGAGCGGAGATGCGACGAGAGTCGGCTGATCGAGCCAAGCCTGCACAAAAAAAATATAAAAATTTAGAACAGTGCTAGGTCCTCGATTCTACCATATAGCCTAGGGCTAGCGGGTCGTGATCCACAGGGAGGGACAGCGATGGAAGCGTTATGTAAGTTTCTTCTTTTAATTTACGAAAACTAGTTAACACTTATCTTCTCAGTTTACAAAAAGAAAATAAAAATATTCAGTTAAGTTAAGAAGAAGATAGTAGAAGAAGAGATGGTGGTGTTGTTTTATTTTAATTATAAAAGAAAAAGAAACAAAAAGAGATAAAGAAAAGTGTTGATGCAAAATCAAAAATAAAAAGAAATAAAAGAAGAATATTTACCTCTACTGTTGAATCAAAATGAAATTTACCTTAGCATCGAGTAAAGCAAAGTAGTAGAAAAGAATAAAGGAAAGAAAGGCCTCGGGGAGATCGAGCACAATGAAGAAAAGTGGGAAACCTCCATTGATTGTCACCTTCAATATAGGCTTCTTGAAGAAAAGATTACAATAGTATCACTCTACAATAACTCTTCCTCTCTTTTAATCATGTAACTCTCTCTAACTTAAGCTAAAAAGAAAAATAAAAAAATAAAAATTACATTGAAGAAGAAAAGAAAAACCTAAAGTAAAGCTCTCTCTGAAGTGGTCCTTTTCTGCCTTCGAGGTATGAGGGTATTTATAGGAGAAAACCAAAGGGATAGAACACGTATGAAGATAGGAAGAGTTGGATATTTCTGAATTTGAATTCTTTCCTTATCTCCAAACTTGATTTAATTTATCCTGAAATTTAATTCTGATCTGCAGGCTGTTGGCGTGTTGATTGCTAAATATCACTTATCAACTAATAGAATTTGAACAAGTGATAAACAAAAGGATTGTAGCCCTTTAAGTCTTCTTTCTGTAGCATCTTGAATCACCAGATTTAACCTTCCGTAGTGAAAGCTATTATTGAAATACTAAACAGTATCTAACCTGAATCTGAATCTAGATTGCTTCATCTCATCCGTTGATCTTCTCTCAATCCATTTATGCTCTTGGATTTTCAATTTGTCTTCTAGAATTGATAAGATATTCATTTATCTTCAGCGAAATAGATAGGTTCTTCAAATAATCCATTTTTTTTTTGAAATGAGATGATATTATCTTATCTGATATATTCAGTTTTCAGATAAGATAGCTTCTAAAACCTTTGGATTTGAATCGATTCCCTTTCTTTTGAACTTTTGAATTTAATTGGATAAATTTCATGGTTATCTTCTCCCTATCATACCCTACATGAATTAGGATATTAAGATAAGTTATTTGCAATATTCGTTACAGAATATATGTAGGAATGTAATAATATTTATACAATATATGTGTCCAAACATCGGCGAAGCTTATACGCAAGGAAAATACCTCATGTATACGCGCTGTCTTATGTAACCCAGAACTAGCTACAAAAATACTAAAATGAATCATGATCACTGCAATATCACATATAAGTATCCACACATAATAACATATGAATAAGGAATGGAATAACGACTGGTAATGATATAGAATTAAGGAAAGTATGGAAACAATAGAAATAAAAAGGAAGAGAAGAATACCACAATAGGTAAAGAGAAACTCCAGCTCCTCGCAACATGTAGGGTCTCATCGAGCACCTGAACAATTAAATCAAACATCCAATCTGGATGTGCAAATTCAGGGTCATCAGAAAGTGACCCAATAAATGTGTAAGAAAAGGGGAAGGTGCTCGTGCATATAAACACTGTGCACATAATAATAACAAGATAAACTGTAAATAAAAGATAACTGAATAATAACATGGACAAGTCTGTAGGTAAAAAATATCACTGATAAAACAAATAACTGATGTCAAGATGTGTAACCTAGCATATGTCACTGGTCTGGTAGGTTATTATTAACTTAACTAATTGTAGTACTTAGTTGTGTCCCATACCACAGCCGTTTTCCCACATAATAAACAAGGTTATCATTGTTGTAATTGCCTGCCAATGTAGTGCATGTGCTTTGGAAGGGTAATGTGCATGCCTGGTACCATGGTCCAACATTCCTGGCACTGAACCAGGATTGACCGTAAGGCCCTAATAATTGAATACCACAGCCCCACACAAAAAAACAACTGGTGTGGTACTGTAATCCGAGCATAGCCCTAATAACTGAGAACTGAATAACTAGGTAGCCAGTACTACCTTAGTTCTTTATGATGAAACCTAAACTTGGTATACCATAACTAGTCTTTACAAAATACACGACATGTATTATCAGGAAATTACCCCTGTTTCTTGGGTTATGTTGTTTTTTATTAAAGTAATGATATAAGTTATTATTAAAATGAATTAGTGACTCATTATCTCCAATAACTGACGATGTCAATGATAGCTGATAACTGCATAACTTATAACTGAGAACTACTATCTGACAACTGAATATCTATTAACTGACATGAGATGGAGAATACTGGAGATATGGAGTCAGTAATCACAAGTCTGCACTAATCACTGATAACTGATACTGATATTTGACAACTACTATAAAGTTTGAAGTACGAGAACACCGATATCAATGAAATCACTCTCACAATATATCTGTCTCTATAATAGAATAACTGAAAAACTAAGAACCAATTTGAAGAGCAGTCCACTGATTATCCTCGAGATCAAACTAAATCAATGGTTACTGAATCATAATGAAAAAAGGGAACATCCTCAACCAACATGAAATCTAGAAATATCTACTTCTGATACTCAACCAACAAACTCAATCAGGGATAAATCTAGAAAATACTCTCAATCAATAATCCAAAAGTCATCAGGCTCATCTGAACTCTATTTAAGATCTAATGAAAAGAACACAAATCTCATATCAATCAACTGTAACTCAAAATAAGTCAATACAAATTCAAGCATTAAGAAATCACAATCTCTTATTAAAGTAACATCATAACTAATGCGTCCCCAATATCCAAATGAATCCTCATCTAAGTTATCACCAAATGAATGAATAACAAGTCTGATACGTACTACACATAAAATATGAATCTTTAATCTCAATCACGAATCAATCAACCTGAAGATCAATCAATTTATATTATAAAATTTATCACAACTTGGTCTATTACAAGATCAAGTCCAGTTTAGGTGTATAAATACTAGGTCTAAGCCAACAGTGACGAACTACTAATATATGAAATGACGCTGAAAAATGCTTGGATCAACTAAATAAATAAGGGACGCTCATTGATATCTCACGAAGTGATACGGGTAATCATACTGGTAAAATATATTAGATGGTCACATGAAATGATACGAATAACATATAAATACTTACTGACAACAGTAAATAAGAAAATAACATAAGAACAAACACTCACATAAAATGACGCGATTTTGGATCTGAATCACCATCTGGTCTTCATTGCACGAACCGATACGGATTCCGGATCATCTCATGCATCGGTCTTCAATTCAGCTGGCGCATCGGCACTCTGTGAACGCGAATCTGGATCGGCTCTGGGTCTTCTGCAAATGCGACTCCGATTAAACCACTGTAACACATAGATATATATACACACTTATACATGTATCCACACGTGCATACACACACACACACGTGTACACCCATATACATATACATGTACACGTACACATTCACATACATACACTGCACACAATCACACACACATATACATAAATATATATACATGCATAGACACACACACACACACACATCCACATTAACATACACACAAATACACAAATAAGACACACATTAATATAAAACACATACTCATCCAATACACACTCACGCTTACATTAACATACAAATACCCACTCAAACACCCATGCATTGATACACACACATCATGCACACATAATACATACATAAACACTCCCACACAAAGAAAAATTAACACCCACACACTCTTGAATTCACACATACACAAAATAATAAACACACACAAATAATAAACATACACAAATAATACATAATATAGAGAAAGTGAGAGAGATAGAGGGAGAAAAAGACTTATGGCCTGCAAGGGGTGGCGGCCTGGTGTGTTCGCCTGCGGAGGCCGCGGAGGCGGACGAAGGTAGGTGACTCGCCAGAGAGACGATGGTGGTCTAGCGGGTGCTCCGGGCTCTCGTGTGGCTCAATGACACTGCAAAGGAGAGCAAGGCCAGAGGCAAGCTATGGTGCAGATGGCATTGGGAAGGGGGTGCTGCCATGTGTGGAAGAGGGACGAAGGAGGAGAAGGAGGTAGAGGTCTCGGCCAGTGGCTTGCGCAAAGGTGCTCAGCCAGGATGGAGGGGCAGTTAGCTTGCAGGTGTGAAGTTGGGAGTGCGCCGAAGGATGTAAAGGAGGGTGCATGTGGCCTGGGGGCATTGGTGTAGATCCGGCGTGGGTTGAAAAAGTGTTGTCACGGTAGAGGGTTGTCATGGGGGTTGGTCTGGTGTACTGTTGGAGGTGAAGGAGGGGTTTGGGCTGCCATGGCTCAGGGAATCTATAGACTGGATGATGGGTGTTGCTGTAGTGCGCTGGAGAGGTGGTTTGTAGGGCTGCCGACGAGGTGGATCCATACATTGGAGGGGAGAGAGGTGTAGTCGGCAATGGGTGAAGGCCGAGGGAGGGGAGGGCGGCCTGCAGGCTGCGAGAGAGGTGCAATGTGGCTGTGAGTGGTGTGCATCATGGATGCTTGGCCAAGGGAAGAAGAGGAGCTTGGGCTGCTGTGGCCTCCGGCAGAGGGGTGTGTTACCACGGCTATATGGAGGGGTACAATTGGAAGCTGCGGCAGCAGAACATGCAGGGAGATGTGGATGAGGGTGCAGCCTGGTAGAAGGTTGCCGCTGTTGGAGAGGGGGGCATGAGGTGCTCAGGTCTCATGGTGGAAGAGTCTGAGGGTAGATCGGGTACGGCCTAGGAATTATGAGAGGAGGGAGGCTGTGCGGAGCTCCGGCTAGGGTGGCAGTATGGCCACTCGGCCAGGAGGAGGGGATCCCATGGGGTTGGCGACTGAGGGTGTGAAGGGTGAAGGAGGAGAAGAAAGATTATGAAGGGGACGACTAAGCGCAGAGGGATCTTACGGCGGCTGGAGATGGAACAAGGAGATAAAATTAGGGTTTAGGAATAGGCTTAGGAGAAGAGTATATATAGGGTTATATTGGGTTTGGGTTTGTGCGATTTTAGGTAACGGGTTATTCGAGTTTGGGTTTGGATTATAGGTTATGGGTAATTGGTTTAGGCTTGAACTAATGGGTTAATGGGTATACGATAATGAAAGAAAGAGCGAAATAATAATACCAACACAACACTAACCATAACAATAATGATAAATAATAATTAATCATATAATAATAGTAATAAATAATATTAAAATGCTTATAACCATATACTAGTAATAATAATAGTCAATAACAATAATACCAATACATAATAATAATATTAATAAGAGTAATAGTTAACAATAATTATGGTAATGATTATCAATGACAATGATAATAATAATAAGACTAATAATAATAACAATAATAATAGTATTTAATCATAAAAAAATAATAAACACCAATAATAATTAAAATAACTATAATCATAACAAAAATAACAATATTAATAATAATTAATAACATTAATAATAATGATAATAAATGACAATCATAACGAAATAATAATAGTAACAACCCTTACTAATAATAACAGACATAATAATAGTATTAGTAATAATACTAATAATAAATAAAGTCAAATTAATATCTAATATTTCAAATAATTAGTATGTTTAATATTAATAATAATCAGAAGAAGAAGGAGGCTTAAATTAAGTTAATCAATTATAATTGAATAATAGGTAAATCCAGATAAATACAGTATTATTAACTATGGTTATTACATTAACAAGCTAACGCTCTTATTTCATGCACGCTTCTAAAGGCTTTGATAATTTAATGTTTACATTAGCTTGCCATTGATGCAAGTTTGAATGTATAGACCACCTCATATGCCATGTTTTGAAACATCTCTTAAAGAAGCCAAGGATTAGTGATGGCCAAGGATCCATGTGAGACAACTTTCACTAAGAAGTTAGCATGATTAATGGAGTACTTAGTAGTTAGTAGCTATGAGCTTTTCTTCTCTTTTACTTTGTTTTAAAAACTAATTTCAAAACCACTTTATCAAATTTCTTTTGTTGTTTTAATTATCTTCTTAGTTCACCATTGTTTTCATCTTCTTCACCACAAGTTCTTATCTTTTTTATTTTCCAAATCCATTTCTAATTCACTTCATAAGTTTTCCACTTCACTTCTTTCTTGTTTTACTTCGTCACTACTTTTTTGTTATTCTTTCACCGATTCCAAAACCACTTCTTCATCGTTTTCACTTCGTCATTTTTATCGCCATCTCCACATATCACTTCTAACATTCTTTTCCTTTTCTTTTCTCTTTCTTTAACAAAGAAGAACTGTTAATAATCGATATGAGCGAACTGTGAATGCTTATATCGCTTTTTATCCCTATGGATTCGACCCGTATAGCCTATATGCTATAACAGAAGTATCGAGGATGCCAAAACACACATACTTTCACAGATTTTCTCAAACACATTTTTGTGCACGGTTATTCCCTAATCAGCATACACACCATGCTCACTTGTATGCTAAAGTGCACAAATGTACACATTGCAGCCAAAAAGTCCATTTCACAAAATTTTGTTATGATAGAATAAATTCTATAAATAGACATGTTTGGGTTCACAAAACTAATCATATAGGACCCAAGAAGATATGGGTGCAAAGTCTACATTTAAATTTATTGATGTTGGTTTGTAGCAAGACCACGCGACATAATGAGCGATGGTACTTGATAGCGGTTGCTCGAGGCACATGACATGAAACGTCAATAATTTTGCCACCCTATCAAGAATGTTTGAAGGTGGCTTCATCACCTTTAGAGATGATTCAACCTGAAAAATTATTGGTTTTGATAATATTAAAATCGATACATCTCCTCTAATAGAAAATGTAACTTTAAAATTGAAGGTCTCAAACATAATTTATTAAGCATTAGTTAACTTTGTGACAAAGGCTTAAGAGTTATATTTGATTCTATTTGTTATAATATAATTGATAAAAGTGATGCATGTTTATTAACTAGTTATAGGGAGAATAATGTTTATATAATTGATATGCTAAATCTAGATAGTAATATAACATGTTTAACTACCATAAATGTAGAACCTTGGTTATGGCATCAGAGATTAGGTCATATTTCTTTTGACCATCTATCTCGTATCGGGTTTAAGAATGTAAATAAATGTATTCTTAAGTTGAAATTTGAAAAGATTCATGTTTGGCATACTTGCCAATTTAAAAAGAAAACAAAAACCTTTTTCAAATCAATTAAGGATATCGTGACCACTCGTCCTTTAGGATTGATACACATGGACTTACCGGTCCGACCAAAACCAAGAATTTAGAAGGAACATGATGTGTGTGTAAGTGTGCTTGATGATGACTTTTAAAGGTATACATTGGTTTTATTTCTAGAACATAAAGATGAGGCTTTTTCATATTTCAACATGTTTTGCAAAAAAAAAAATTGAAAAGTGAAAAAGGTTCATTTGTTGTTCGTGTTCGTAGTGATAGAGGTGGTGAATTCATAAACCACTATTTCATTACATATTGTAAAGAACATGAAATTAAATGTGAGTTTTCTTGCCCTAAAACTCCATAACAAAATGAAGTTATTGAAAGAAAAAATAGAGCATTACATGAAATGACACAAACCATGATTAATGAGTATGCTCTTTCATAATATTTGTGAGCGAAAGCTGTTAATACTTAAAAAATGTGTGAAGAATGTGTTCGAGATCAATATGATGGGCGAGCTCATCTATTTTCTTCAACTACAATTAAGCAAAGAAGTTACAAAATCGTTCTTAGTCAAGCTAAGTACATAAAGAAGTTGATCAAGAAGTTCGAACTTGAAAACGCCAAGATAAGTAAAACTTCTATGGCTACTACTGCTAAGGTTTATAAAGATAAGAATGGTAAAAGTGTTGATATTAATTTATATAGAAGCCTGATAGGAAGTTTATTATATTTGACTGCTAGTAGATCTGACATCCTATTTAGTGTATGTTTATGTGCTAGTTTTCAATCTTGTCTCAAAAAGTTACACCTAAGTGCGGTAAAGCATATTTTATTAAATACCTTAAGGGAACAATTAAAATGTGTTTGTGGTATCTGATAACCGATCACTTTGAAACTACTAGTTATTTGGATGCTGACTACGTAGGTTGTAGATTGACCGAAAGAGTACCAATAGGACTTATCAATTTCTAGGAAATTGTCTCATTTCGTGATCCTATAAAAAGCAAAACTCAGTTTCTCTCTTAATTGCCCAGTAATTGCAGCTGGAGCTTTTTATGCACAAGTTCTCTAGATGAAACATAACCTCCAGGATTATGATTTGCAATTTGAACATATCAAAATTTTTTATGACAACACGAGCACGATATACATCACAATGAATGCAAATTAACATAGTAAAACCAAGCACATAGAGATTATATATCATTTTCCTAAAGATCATTATGAAAAAAGTGATATTATTATTGATTATATGACGACTGATATGTAACTTGCCGATTTTTTACGAAATTACTTGTTTTAACATATTTTCATTTATTTTTGGTGAATAAATCTTTACATATTAGATAACTATTTTTCGTGCACGGTTAATATCTTATTCAGTGTTAATTTAGTAAATAAAAATAGTTTTTCTTGAATTTATGGTCTATATGATTCATTTTTGACAGTAAATAATTACACATTTTTTAATTATAGTTTTTCTTGAAAATCAATTTTTTTTACTCAGAATCAGAGTTTCTGATCTCTGAAAGTCAAAAACTATACCTAGACTTTTGACAGATGGCTATCGAAACTACTTTCGACAGCTAGTATAAAACTGTGTGGGATTGGTCTTTTACTAAAACTGTCGAAACCTATCATCTATTCTTCATTTTTCTCTCTCCATCGTCGCCTTGCTCTTTCCTCTCTCCTCTTCCCAACTCAAAATTTCTTCACTTGTCTCTCGAATCTACAAATTTCATTTAGTTTTTATCGAGGTTTTGACTCAGATCCGCACCAAAACTAAAGTTTTTTGGCTGATTTTTCTTTGGATTTTCAATCCAAAACCCTAGCTTCTAAATTTTGGTTAATTCTCTGACTTTTACTCTTTTGTTTCAATCTAAATCTTTGTTTTCTAGCTACTCCTATTTGATTCACTATGGTTCGTGGGAAAAAGATCGGATTGAAGGTGGATCTTCTTGAAACCCTTCATCTCCCACTCCTCCCTCTTCTTTTAAAAGAAAAGGAACTATTCATAGAAAACTTTGAAAATCTTATAATTCAATTCCTGTTTTTGTGAGTAATGAAGCTAGAATGAACTTTGATTCTATCTTCTTTAAGAAGAAAAATTTTCAGGTCGTAAAATTGTCTTTCATAACTTGGCTAAATATAATCTGGATTCTGTCTCCTATGATCTTAAATGGAATAACTTCTTGGAAATCCATTAGAGTTATTATCCTGAGCTTATCAAGTTGTTCTATGCAAACTTGAGTAAAGACAGTATTTCTCTTCAGTCAGGTAAAAGATATGTTGGAACTTACAGTTTGAAGATAATAGATTTTGATGATAAATAATGTGATGCAAGTACATTGGAGCTTAATCTACAGAGCTAGTACTGAGTTCTGGTAGCTCAAGTTTATTCAAGGATATTAACTATTTTTGTGTATTTTTAGAAATTTATTAAAAGCCTTGATCACACACACAAAATAGTCTTATAGTCGACTAACCCCTTTCTATAGTCAGCTAACATATCCTTTAGTCAACTTATAATAGTCTATAGTCAAATAAGTGTCTTCACAGAAAAAATATCTGTTCTCTGTTTGTTGATTGTAACAACATTAAACTAACCCCTTTTATATAGTCGACTAATTTTAGTTTCTAGAGACCAATCAATTTGTGTCAGATACATATAGTCGACTTGATCTTTAGGCTAGTCGACTAACTCAGGCAAAACTTCTTATAGTAGTCGACTACTCTCATATCCTAGTCGACTAACTACAGTTTCTGACTGTTATTCAGTTTTGATTTTCTGGTGTTTTCTCCAACGTTTTGATTTTCAAATTTGAGTTGATAACTTCCCTAACTGACCATTGATTTCACCTATAAATAGAGATGTTGTCCTTGAATGTAATCACCAATTAAAATCATAAGTTTTCTGTCCAAAACTCTGTTGAAAATTCTATTTTTCAGAAAACTCGTTTTTACTTTCTGTTCTTCACACAATACCAATTATTTTGTGAAGAATTCTGAGAGTCATCCTATAAGATATCGTGTTCACAATCACGTACTAGTTTCGAGGCTTATAGGCTGTTATATTGTAATCAATCAAAGAGAAAGTATCTTCTTGGTGCAGAGAAGAGTTGTACAGATTTGATAAAGGGTGTTTTGTCAAGTGGTGTATAAGGAGTTGATTTTGGGGTGTATCAAAATCAGGATAAGAAAAATCTCAAGTGGGTTGCTTGGGGACTGGACGTAGGTCATGAGGACCGAACCAGGATAAAATCTCTCGTGTTTGCGTTTGCATTTTTCTGATTTATTCTGTGCATTTTTCTTTCTTGCAAGTATTTTAATTAAAAGTTTATAAACACTATTCATCTCCTCTTTAGTGTTTTTGTTGCCTTGTTTATAGATCCTACATTTAGTATTAGAGCCTGTCTGTAGTGTTCAAGGATGGCAACGGAGTTTCCTTCATCACAATTCACGGAATAACATTCTACACAATGTCCATCATTATTTGATGGATAGAACTACAACTACTGAAAGTATAGAATGAAGATCTACTTGCACTCACTCAACTATGAACTATAAGACAAAGTAGAAGCATCATACACCAAGCCAACCACCAATTATAATGCATGGAGTAAAGAACAAAAGAAATCTATAAATCTTGATGCCAAAGTAATGAATGAACTTTTCTATACTTTGAACAAGGAAGAATTCAATCTTGTGTCAATAGCCAGATCTACAAATCAAATATGGCAGATTTTACAGGTAACACACGTAGGAACCAATAAAGTTAAAGAATCTAAAATCTCTTTTCTTGTTCACAAGTTTGAACTCTTCAAAATGAAGGAAAATGAAACCATTGCAGAAATGGTTACAAGGTTCACCGACATTACAAATTTCTTAGTAGCCCTTGGAAAAGAATACACTCAAGTTGAAAAAGTTAGAAAAATTCTTCATGCACTCACATCAAATTGGGAGAAAAAACTACTGTAATAGAAGAAGCAAATGATCTTTAACAATGTCATTAGAAAACTTTATTGGTAATTTAATGGCATATGAAGGTCAACTTGAAGATAGGAAGAAGAATGAATAACAACTTCAATCAAAGAAGAAATTACTTGCCTTCCACATCCTCCGTTATGGACAATTCAGATGATGATGAAGAAGAGATGGCAATGCTCTCAAGAAAATTCAGAAAGCTCTTGAATAAGGTAAGTTTAATCCTATTTGTTTTAATTGTAATAAACTAGGTCATATAAAGAAGGATTGCCTATTGCTAAAATACAAAGGGAACATCAAGTTCAACAAATTCAACAAAAAGAAGAAAGATTATTAGGCAACTTGGGAGAATAGTGATTCATCTTTCTCTGACAAAGAAGAAGCCACTGAAACTGTCAATGTCTGTTTTATGGTTCAAGAAGATGAGGTATAAGAATATGTTGAATTATTAAATGCATTTAATGAATTATATAATGATCTCAAGAATGAAAAGATTAAATATAAAGTTTTAATAAGGAAAAATGGAAGACTCAACAAAGAAAATTCACTTTATATTTCTCAAATGTCTTCCTTAAATTCTCAAAAAACTGACTTTGAAAAGTTATTTCATCTTTAAAAAAAGATAATGAGAAATTCTTAAAAGAAAATGCTTTGCTTAAAAGAGAAACTGTTTCTTTAAATTCTAGAATTTCTATTTTAGATAAAAAAATGACAAGTTTCAAAATTAAATATGAAGAAATTTTGAAAATGGTGACAAAATTTAATAGAGAAAAGAAAATTTAAATAATTTATTTTCTTATCAAAAGATGACACATAATCATTTTGGTCTTAGATTTTCAAAAGATAAGTTTGAAAAACTATACATATTGGTCTTAGATTTTCAAAAAATAATGTTGGAAAATCTACACATTTTTTATAAAAAAATAATCATAATTCATATAATTCTTTTGTGAAAAGAAATACTGATACTATTTAAAAAAGAATCAGGAACAAATATATGGATTCCTAAACATCTAAATATTGTTGATAAAAATGCTTATATTGCATCATATATACATCATGTATGTAATTCTTATAATTATGTTTATACTAACAAATGGAAACCAAATTCAAATTGGGTTTGGGTTCCTAAAAGTTAATTTTTTGACCTATCATGATGGGTACCATATAAAATATTTTATCTTATAGGTACCATATAAAAAAAATTGAATACTTGATAGAAAATAAATTCAAACATATAATGCACAATATAATATAACATATATGTATGCCATGATATATTTTATGCAGGGGGAGAACACTTGTTATCTATAATTGTTATAATCTGTTCTCTGCAGGGGGATTTCTCTGTAGGGGGAGTTTTTATGCACACAGCTTGTCATCATCAAAAAGGGGAAAAATGTTGGAACTTACAGTTTGATGATAATAGATTTTGATGATAACAAATGTGATGCAGGTACATTGGAGCTTAATCTACAGAGTTACTACTGAGTTCTGGTAGCTCAAGTTTATTCAAGGATATTAACTATTTTGTATATTTTTAGAAATTTGTTAAAAGGCTTGATCACACACACAAAATAGTCTTATAGTCGACTAACCCCTTTTTATAGTCGACTAACATATCCTTTAGTCGACTTATAATAGTTCTATAGTCGACTAAGTGTATTCACAGAAAAAATATCTGTTCTCTGTTTGTTGACTGTAAGCAACCTTAGTCGACTAACCATTTTTATATAGTCGACTAATTTTATTTTCCAGAGACCTATCAATCTGTGTCAGATACATATAGTCGACTTGATCTTTTGGCTAGTCAACTAACCCAGGAAAAACTTCTTATAGTACTCGACTACTCTCATATCCTAGTCGACTAACTATAGTTTCTGACTGTTATTCAATTTTAATTTTTTGGCATTTTCTCCAATGTTTTGATTTTCAAATATGAGTTGATAACTTCCCTAACTGACCATTGATTTCACCTATAAATAGGGATGTTGTCCTTCGATGTAATCACCAATTAAAATCATAAGTTTTCTATCCAAAACTCTGTTGAAAATTTTGTTTTTCAGAAAACTAGCTTCTACTTTCTGTTCTTCATATAATTCCAATTCTTTTTTAAAGAATTTTGAGAGTCATCCTATAAGATACCTTATTAACAATCACGTACTAGTTTCAAGGCTTATAGGTTGTTATATTGTAATCAATCAAAGAGAAACTGTCTTCTTGGTGTAGAGAAGAATTGTACATATTTAACAAAGGGTGTTTTGTCAAATGTTATATAAGGAGTTGATTTTGGGGTGTATCAAAATCAGGATACTCAAGCGGGTTGCTTGGAGACTGGACGTAGGTCACGAAGATCGAAGCAGGATAAAATCTCTCGTGTTTGCGTTTGTATTTTTCTGAGATTTATTCTGTGCATTTTCCTTTCTGGCAAGTATTTTAATTAAAAGTTTATAAACACTATTCATCTCTTCTTTAGTGTTTGTGTTGCATTGTTTATAGATTCTACAAGACACAGATATTAAAATGAGTTGTAGTGATCTTGCAAGATTCCTAGATATCCCAAATGAAATGCTTAATATATTTGTGAATCTATCTACATTTGTTTGAATATCTAAAATGAAGTGAAAAAGAAAGAAAACACACAGCTACTAACTACTAATGACTGCACCAACATGCTAACCTCTTAGTGATAGTTACCTCACATGTATCCTTAGCAATCATAGTCCTTGGTTCAAGAGCTTTACAAAGTATGGCTCATATGTTAACTTTCATATCCAAATTCAACCAACAAGTGCAAGCTACACTTCAATTATCAAAACCTAATAAGAGCAAGTATGAAATAAAATAATGATAGTTTGTTAGAGATTTAGATGTTACAGTGTTAGATCCATCATCATGAGCCATCAATGGCTCTTGCAAGAGCAAGGCCAAGTAGAGACTATTAGATTCATGTGGATTATCATAAAAGAAGTTAGACTAGTTAGTGGTTAGTAGTTAGTTGCCATGAGAGAAAAGATTAGCTAAGCATGTAAAAGGACTTAGAGAAGAAAACAAAGATAAGGTAAGAGAGCACCTTTCATAAATTGTCACCTTCTATTACAAGCACTCTTACTTCCCAACATGTACCACTCTCTCCCCCTATTACAAGATCTACAAGAAATGAAAAATATAAAGGAGGAAGAAGAAGAACACTAATCTGAACTACCCTAAACTACAAAATGGAGATGAAAACTACCCTAAAATATTTTATATCTCATTTGAGAACCCCAAGGGGGTATATATAGGCACCACGGGAAAGGGGGGCTAGGGGGTAAACCGTGGCCGAAAGTACAGGCGCGAACGCACCCGTATGGCCACGTAAACGCGACAAAAGCCGCGTATACAAGGCTGTCCTTGGACGACGCGCGCAGCGCCGCCTGCTGCTCACTGCCCGGTTGTCCACCTGTCGGCTAGAGCTTTCGGTTTCTGGTTTTGGGCCCCTGATTATGACAGAATCAGCCTCCTAGGTCTATGGCTATCTTTTAGGCCTTTAATCACCTATTAAATGGTGATTTAGGGTCTTCTTCTTCATTGCACACCATGGACCTAGAAACATGCAAGAGAGGTGTTATTAGCAAAATTTAATATTAAATAAATGTGAAGATATGGTATGAAATATGCAGTTTTAGAAACTAATCACACCCCCACACTTATCTTTTGCTCGTCACGAGCAAAACAAACAAAACTAAGGAAATTATTACACCGCTTTCGCAGGTAATGCGATTGCACTGACATGTGCGATAAGCCGTAAACCTCTAGGTTTCCCTAGAGGAGGAGTTTTGTCTCCTGAGGGTTTTCAGCGGATTACGCCACAAAATCCATAAAGAAAGAAATCAAATGTTAGTATTTTGAAAACGCATTTTGAAATAGAGAAAAGTGTTAAAGTATTTTTGCGAAAATATAAGTGATCCAAGGTCAGAGGTTAACCAGAAATTGTTCTTTATTAAACTAAGTCGAAATACAAAATCTTATTATAAATTAAATGTAAGAATTTAAAATTGATTTGATTCTTTGACCTTTCATAAAACTCTTAGAAAAATATGCACTTTTTGAACTGTGAAGATTTTGGGATATTGACTCAAACTTTAATGCCATTTATTTAATACTTTTTTCTTTTTTTCTTCCCTTAGTTTCTTAGGCTTTCTAATTTATCCGGGTAGTGAGCCTTTAGCCGGTGACTCCCAAACCTGATGATCTTAGGGTACCAGATGAGAAAACATCCCTCGGACTTAAGGACTCGAGTAAACAATGCCACAAAACTAAAGGGGATTATTTTGTTTTTATCCACCATTTTAGGTATGAAAAATCATGCTTCCTGAGGCATAATTACCCAACTTCAATAAGTGATTTATCATCATTTTTATATATATATATATATTTTATAGCATTTTTATGGCATTTTCAGTCTTTGTTTCATTCCAAAAAACTGTGTAAGTATGAAGTGCATAAATCTAAGGCAAAAAATTCAAGATCAAATTATCTTTTCACTCTTACTTTCTTATCCTAAAATTTAAACAAAATCTATTATTTTGACTTCGTTTAAAAATTCATAATTTTAGGTCTTCCTAATTCCTAAGATAATCTTAATTTTCTTAAAAACTATTTCCCTTATGTCAAAAAGTTTTGTAAAAAGAAAAGAAAAGAGTTTTTATACAAAAGAAAATTTTTAAAAAGTTCCTAAAAAGGAAGTGTAAAAGAAAGAAAATGTAAAACTAACTACGACAATAAACCCTCCCCCACACTTATCTCATGCATTGTCCTCAATGCATCATGAATGTGTATATACATGAAATAAATGGAGAGGGAAGGAAGATTACCTCATGGTGGTGTTTCCGGTGGTGGTCTGACTGGGCCAAGCGTTGCTGCCCAATCAAGATATCGTGGATCTTGGAAAAACCCACCAATAACCTCTCTAATATGACCCAGTAAAATGTTGGTGAGATTTATATGATCTTATTGAAAAAATTACCCCTATCCAATTTCCAGTTTTCATAAATAATTACGGAGTTATTTTCTTCAACATTCTTGTCCAACAATGAAGTGTGAGATTGGGAGATGATTGATTTGGACTCAAATAGAACAGAGGTAAAAACCGATATTGACTCCGGAATTTGATTCAGATCAAGTCGAGAGTCAACAAGGAGAGTCAAAATTGGTTCAAAAATAGGGTTCAAACCAAAGAATGATGTTCACACACTTTCCCCATCAATGAAGTGTGATCATAAGATATTGGTGATTCAATTTATGGTGTACGGGTACAGGATCCAATGTTGACTCCAGAATAGAGAAAAAATCTAGTAAAGATACCATAGTCATTATTGAATCAAAAAGTGAAATGGAATTACCAACTTGAGATTCAGGATCACTTTCAAGCTTAAGTTCAATTTCGAGAAAAGGATAACTTACCAAAATATCAAGGCGGTTTTAAGATTTTGGGCAAGTTCAAATGGATGTGATGAAATGAATCTTGATTTTCGTCCACGGAAAGAATGTGAATGGGTGAAATGATCGATTCAATTTAGGAAGTATGGGAATCAAAGCTGGCTCAAGAACGTCACTTAGTTCAGGTAACACTACAGGAGTCGATATTGATTCAATGAATGGATTCGAACAGCTAACTTGAAGCTCAAGTTCACATTCATCTTCAAGTTCAATTTCAAAAAATGGATAACTTGCCAAAGTGTCTGGAATTAGATATTGGTCAAGTTCAAGTTGGTATGATGAAATTGAAGATGAATTTCCAAAATGGCAAGATTCTTGAGTCATATGAGCATCTGATGGACAACGGAACTTATTCCAATTTTGTATTATTCACTCGGTCTCTTGCACAAATTTCATAGTTTTTTCCTACAATGATTTTTCTTTGGTTGGTTCTGGAAAAGAACTATATGAATTTTGGAAATTTTGTGCACATGATGAGGCCATATTGTATTCAAATTGTTTTTCGGCCTCTATCGCTTCTTCCAAAGTCCTTCGCAACGATGATTTTTCTTCAATTGGTGGTTCAAGAAAAGGAGGATATGAAGCAGAATCGGGGAATGAATATTGTGAAAATTGTGGACAATGTGGTTGATACTTTGACTGGGGGAAGGTGAATTCCCATTAACTCTGTGAAGAGTTAAAATTATTTTGAAAATTATAGTCATATGATTGGGGATATGGGTCATATTGAGTCGGATAATCTCAACTCGGCATATATGGTTGGTTCATGTTGTACATAGTCGAGTTGGAGTTATTCTAGTCAAATGAGGCTGGTGAAATATGGGTTCATGTTAGGATTGAAAGAATTGCTGTTGTTGAAATCCATTTCACAATTTACAAAAAAGAAAAACAAACAAACAAACAAACAAGGAGAACAAAGAAAAGGAAAAAGAAAAAAAAGCCTACGCTAGGGTTGACTTAGACCTAGATGACTCATAACTGGTTAGACTATCCACGGGGGGTATATTGTCGGAAGCTGACCACAAGTTAATCGGCCAGGTAAGGGCAAGATCAGTGGGAGGTATCTGTGCCAGAGCAACGGGCCTAATTATGCCAAACCACTGTTCTTCGAGGTTTCACCTCTCAATCCCAAACCTTAGACACCAATTTGACAAGAGTCAACTTCTAATAACTTTCTCTTAGGTCAGTCTCCTAAATGAGTATGAGATGTCCCTAGGAGCCAACGTCTAACAAATTTTATTAAGGCTTGGGTTGTGTGAGTGGGGAGGTGATTTTTGGGCTAAGGAAGAGTAATGACTTCCCCACCTTATGTTGTATTGGGTTTCGCCCTTAAGTTCAATTCGTGTAAGTGTGCAATATAGATAAGAATGAACACACAAAGAGAGTAAATTACCCACGTGTTTGTCCTATACTATATGCAATGCCATATGTACACCTCCTATCAATATCTCAACAACAGAACAATAACATACAGTATATTGGAATGAAAAATAACACATGCCTAGAGGCAAATGTCTAAACCATTTTAAAATATCCAATTATCGTATTTAGTCCTTAAAATTATTTATAGTGCATAGGTAATATAAACAAAAATTAGCAACAGAGTATAAGAATATACAAGAATTTATCCAACCACACAAGAGCAAGTGCGAACTTCTGCAACGCTAAAAGTTTAACTTGCACACCAAAAACAAAGAAGAAAGGTTAACAAAAACGTGAAATCAAACTGTTCCCATCCCCGGCAATGGCGCCAAAATTTAATCGGGAGAAAACCGCGCACAAAAAGTGTATCTTTTAAAGTTAAGATTTAAAGTGTGTGTGCTTTGGCTTCTTCGATACTTTCATTATAGCATAGAGGCTAAAATGAGTCGAATCCACAAGGACGGGAGGTGATAGAAGCTTACAGGGTATGTTCATGTGTATGTTAACGGTTCTTCAATGTTTGAAAGAATGAAAAGAAAAGGAAATAAAGAATGAAAAGAGAAGTACGGTGAAACACAAAGAAGTGGGAAACATAGAAGAAATAGTTTTTGTGGTTTTTGTTTGAATATCTAAAATGAAGTGAAAAAGAAAGAAGACCCATGGCTACTAACTACTAATGACTCCACCAACATGCTAACCTCTTAGTGATAGTTGCCTCACATGTATCCTTAGCAATCACTAGTCCTTCGTTCAAGAGCTTTACAAAGCATGGCTCATATGTTAACTTTTACATCCAAATTCAACCAACAAGTGCAAGCTACGCTTAAATAATTAAAACCCAATAAGAGTAAGCATGAAATAAAATAATGTTAGCTTGTTAGAGATTTAGATGTTAGAGTGTTAGATCCATCATCATGAGCCATCAATGGTTCTTACAGAGCAAGGCCAAGTAGAGGCTATTAGATTCATGTGGATTATCATAAAAGAAGTTACACTAGTTAGTGGTTAGTAGTTAGTTGCCATGAGAGAAAATATTAGCTAAACATGTAAAAGGAGTTAGAGAAGAAACAAAGATAAGGTAAGAGAGCACCTTTCATAGATTGTCACCTTCTATTACAAGCACTCTTGCTTCCCAACATGTACCACTTTCTCTCCCTATGACAAGATCTATATGAAATGAAAAATACAAATGAGGAAGAAGAAGAATACTAACCTAAACTACCCTAAACTACAAAATGGAGATGAAAATTACCCTAAAATATTGTATATCTCATCTGAGAACCCCATAGGGGTATATATAGGCACCAGGGGAAAGTGGGGCCAGGGGCAAACCCTGGCCCAAAGTACGGGCAGATGCAAAAGCCGCGTTTCCGCGACTGTCCTTGGACGGCGTGCGTAGCACTGCCCGCTGCGTGCTGCCCGGTTGTCCCCTTGTCGGATGGAGCTCCTGGTTTCTGGTTTTGGGCCCCTAGCTTTGACAGAATCAGCCTCCTAGGTTAATGGCTACCTTTTAGGCCTTTAATCACAGTCTTCTTCTTCATTGCACACTATGGACCTAGAAACATGCTAATCAATGAGAAATACAACAATTAAAATGAGCAATGAAACGGTCAACTAAAAAACAAGAAGTAAGCTGGATCCCAATTAAGGGCTCTAGAACTTCTCCTCTAAATTTTTTAGATTAAAAGTTGAGTTGTGCAGTTGCCTTCTTACCTGAATGAGGAAAATTGACAAGTATGAATCATCCTAGCAGTGTATAGCAAGTAGAGTAAAGTGCAATGAACGCAATAACATAAGTGTAAGCAATAGAGAAAGATAAGAGTGAGAGAAATGACAATCACAAATACAAAAAATTTGTTTCAAAAGTCAAGCAACTTTCTCTACGTCCCCGCCTTCACCGCGTGAAGGATTTTCACTATTCACCAAGGATTACCATAAAGAAACTTCAATGGTCTGCACAAGACCTGGAGTATTTGACTCTGACTTTCAATCCTCTACACAAGAGGTAGCAAAAAGTCAATGAAGTTTACAAGCTCTTGATGACTACAAAAATCAAAAACCCTCTCTTTACAATTTCCTAGAGTAAAGAATGGAAAAAACGAATCTCAAGAAGTTTGTATGAGAGAATATTTAGTTTAAAAGAATGAATTTAAGAGCTTAAAACTTGTAAAAATTGATTTAAAATTGAGAGCACTTAAAACTTGAAAACTAGAAAATTTTCAAACATTTCTCTTTGGATAAAACATGATTTTTTGAATAATATGTTAAAAATCCTCAACAAGTGAACCATATATATATAGGCAATAGGTAAAAGTCATTAGAGAAATAAACCAGGGTATTAGGTGGGTGATTAGACTCAAGAACTGCAAAAAATACCCGTTAAATAAAAGTCAAAAATCAATCAGATTTGAAAACTAGTTATTACTATAGCAGAGACAGACGTTGGTCAACCGGCCGATGGACTGGCAGGCTAGTTTAAAAACTAGTCACTGCCTATCGATCGATTAGTCGGTCGATGAAACATACAAATAGCACTGACATTTGGAATGGTAAATCAGTTGGTTAGCCGAAGTGCCAAACATAGGGCAGCTATAGTTTAGCGGTCGACTGGTTGGTGATAGGTAGTAAAAAGTGCATATTTATCACTACATTTACTATCATATTTCCCTATTTATTCTTTTAATTATGCACTATTGCTAATGTTTTATTATTTAATGTGTGCAGGCCTTGAGTAAATAAAAAAAATAAAGAAATAAAGCCTGAATGAAGCCCAGAAGCCCAAAAAGCCCATGTGCAAAAATTGTAGTAATTTAGAAGTTTCTATATTATCTAAACTAATCTAAACTTGGATTTTAAATTCTTTATTTAAAATCTAAGGGAGGAAAAGGAAGGATAAGATAGAACTCCTAATTGCTAAAAGAAGAGGAAAAGGATAAGATGAGATGGACTTCTACTCAACCCTAGTTGCTTGCAGGACAAGGCTAAAGATAAAAAGAGAAGAGTTTAAAGATAAAAATCGTTTTAAAAAATTTTGGATTTATGATAACTTGCTTCCCAAGTTATCCCGAATTTTCAAGATAAAGAGTCTGCATGCAGAATCCAGAAGGAGATACCCAGATGGACGGATCAGAGGAGGCCATGCAAGAAAACACGTGGCCAGTGGCCACGCTATAGCCGCGGAAACGCGGCCATAGACGCATTTTGCGAGCATTTAGATAGGGATGGCTACCTGTTTTCATGGGGGAGTTGTAATGAGACTTTACTTCCTATATCTCCTATAAATACCCCTGCAGAGCAACAGAGAGGGGGCATCTAGAGACGGGAACTTAGGATTTTTCTTTAGATTTTCTCTTTTCAAAAAATTCTTGTAATTTCGTTTTTAGCATATTTTGAAGAAGGAGAGGAGCGCTGTATTTGGAAGTGACATTCAAATAAAGGTTACTCATTTCTTCTTTGTTATTAAATTTTGTTATTTAATTTTGTTTTCTGCTGAGATCGATTATTTGTCTTCTTCTCTCTTTCATACAATTTTTCACATTAAAAACTAAAATTGAAAATAAAATAAAAAAGATGAATAACTAAACTCAATTTGTAGTTTGCTAATCTCTCAATCAACCCTAGTTTAGTTTAGAAAGTGAATTGATTGATATCCATTTTTAGAAACCCTAGGATTAAATTAGTCTTCTTGAAGAAGAATTGATAATTAGGTTTTCTTAATTTAGGTTACACTTTTAAATGATTCTTCATAAATTCTTACTTAAGAACTTAGATAGCATAACTTTAAGTTAAAACTTCTCTTATGCTATACTTAGAAGTTAGGATGAACAACTGTTGAACCTTTATTAGTGCACACTAGTTAGGTTTCCAATATCATTTATCTTGCTTGAATTTCCATGGATGTTACTTGTTTCAATATGATATTCACTCTTTTAGACTTACACTATGGGTTGTGGTAGAAGATTAGTAAATTACATATCTCCAATCATTCAAATCTAATCAATCTCTCTTTTATTTTAATCTAAGTGAAATACAGAGAAGATCGTCTGAAACGCTTGCATCGCATCTTTCCCTGTGGATCGACCCATCTAGCCTGTGCTATGCGGTTAAATTGAAACGAGACTAAGAACTTCTAACTCTTAACTGTTTCTTTATCAATTTCTCGCTCCAATCAAATTTTGGCGCCGTTGCCAGGGAAGGAACGACACGATATTCTCAAAACTAATTCTTTCTTTCTTTCTGTTTGCAGGATCAGAGAACAGGAAATATAACAGTAGCAAAGGACATATAGCAACTTTGTGCCTCTGCCCTAGAAGGCAGAGTAGCAGAGCCTACTACAGAGCCGTGCAAACGCGGCCATAACCGCGTTTCCGCAGCCTGAGTAGTGAACTACTCACTGAGTTTTCTGCAGGTTGCTGAAAATTTAAAATTATACCTACTGTTCTGTTAATATTTTTCTGTAATCACCCTGCACACTGCTAATTAATTAACAGTAACCTATTCGTTGAAAAAAATAAAAAAAATTAGACTCTTGCATCATAGGCACGTGTCTATTTAATTTTTTTAGTTATGTTGAAGAGTGCTGGCGACAAGGTACGTTTGCATTGCATATAGATTAGGAAACACTCTTGGCTGATTTACTGCTTTTTGAGTGATTACCTGTCTATTGCTTTACATGTACACAAAAAATTTTAAGGGCAAAACCCATAAATAAGATAAGGTGGAGATTTCATCACCCTTCCTTGGCCCACAAATCATCTCCGTCACACTCACAACCCTAACCCTAAATAAAAATTGACTAGACGTTGGCCCTAGGTTAACTCAGACTCACTAGAAAATTGGCTAAAGGAGGAAGTTGTTCGAAATTAACTCTTGCCAAATCGGTGCCTAGGAAGGGGATTAAGGGCCGAAAGCCCGAAGATCGGTGGTTACTTAATTAAGGAACGTCTTTAACGGATAACCTCCTACCGGTCTTGCCATCTACCTGGCTAATTAACTTGTGGTTAAGGTCGGCAATATACCTCCTAAAGACAGTCTAAAGTTAGGAGTCGTCTAGATCAAGGCTTACCCTAGAATAGGAATTTTAACTATTTTTCTTTTTCTTTGATTGATTGGGTGAACTTGTTTGCTAATTGTGCATGTCAGCTTGGTCGAGAGACCCATTCACATCTAGACTAACTAGAACCAGTTCACCACCCGAACAAAACCCGACTCACACATGGCACAACCACCTTCACTACAAGATAGGTTCTATCCTATTAGGACCTCTCTTCCTTCTTGCATTCAGTTACCCGATGAAGGTGTTGACCAATTTGAGCTCAAACCACAATACATCAACACTCTTCCCAAATTTCATGGACTTGAATCAGAGGATGCATACTTTTTCATAAAGGAATTTGAAGAAGTATGTCTCATAATGAAGATACCCAGCCTAGGAGTAGATGCCATCAAATTATGGTTTGTCCCATTCTCTTTGAAAGACTTAGCAAAGAAATGACTCTACAGTCTAGAGCCGGTTCAATATCCTCATGGGATAATTTCGTCAAATCCTTCTTAAAGAAGTTTTATCCCATTCACAAGACTGCATTAATTAGGAAAAGCATCTTGCAGTTAAAGCAAATAGCCAATGAACCTTTTTGGAAATACTTCAAACGTTTCAAGGACCTCTTCGCCTAATGCCCTCATCATGGTATAGAGAAATGGCGACTTTGTCAAGTTCTTTATGATGGATTAGAATATCAAACTAAAATACTATTAGAATCCATGCGCCAAGGAAGATTTTTGAAAAAGAACGAACATGAAGGATGGTTATTATATGAAGAATTAGCTGATAATACCATCCAATGGGAACCAACTCCGGAAAAATTTAGGACTAATGACCCTACTTCTTCAAAGGAGGTATCCATTCCATTGAGGCTAACATAGCTACCGATGCTAAACTAGCTGCTGTGATGCAAAGACTAGAAGCTCTTGAAACTAAAGAACCAGTCTCTATGAACCAAGTCAGCCCAACACCTTCGGCGGGCTATACTTATTGTCAAGACATGAACCCTGTGTTCGAGGAATGTCCCGTCTTTATCGCGCATCAAACCTTGCCCGAACATATGAGTGCGGCCTTCATAAGGCCCGCTAATAATATATATTCGCCCACCTACAATCCCGGTTGGAGAAATCATCCAAATTTTTCATGGGGCCCAAGCAACAATGATCAAACAAGGCCCAAATTCTCCAATAATTATCAAAATCCACCTTATCAACAAAATTCCCCAGTCAAAATCCTCCACACTCTTTTCAAAATTCACAAATGGAAACAAGACTCTCAAACATGGAAAGAAAGGTGGACACTCTAGTTAAAAGCCACGACACGCTGGCTCAAGTCTTGACTAGGATAGAGATACAACTTAATCAACAAGAAAGACAAAAGGGAACTCTACCAAGTCAACCATTGTCAAACCCTAGGAATCCGAGGCAAGCCAATGAGGCTCAAGACCCAAACCAGTGTAACTTGGTTCATACACTAAGATCAGGGAAACAAGTTGATAATCAAGTATCCATGCCACAGGACCCATCTCAATTGTCCATTCCATCTAGTTCCACTCCATCTCCACAAAACTCCAAAGAAACTGAAGTTGAAAAATCAGCAAGACAGGTGCACCAACCTACAGCCCCATTTCCAAATAGGCTTAGGAGTAATAATAATAATGCACATATGGAGAAACTACTCGAGGTGTTTAATCAGGTTAGGCTCAATATACCACTTCTTGATGCAATCCAACAGGTCCCTAGTTATGCCAAATTCTTTAAGGACATGTGCACCAAGAAAAGAAAGACAAATGTGCCTAAGAAGGTTTTTCTAGCCACTAACATTAGTGAGCTATTGTCCAACCAGATCCCAGTCAAGTACAAGGACCCTGGTTGCCCCACCATTTCTTGCACAATAGGTCGAGCTGAAATCAATCGAGCACTCCTCGATTTAGGAGCCAGCATTAATTTACTTCCCTTCTCCGTATATCAACAACTTGGATTAGGAGAACTCAACCCAACCCAAATTACAATCCAATTGGCTGATCGCTCAATTAAAGTTCCTAAGGGAGAGATCAAGGATGTCCTTATACGGGTGGGAGAATTCATTTACCCAGTCGATTTCATTGTTTTAGAGACACAACCTGTGTCTAATCCTAGGTCCCAAACTCCCGTCATCTTAGGGCGCCCGTTCCTAGCAACCGCGAATGCAATCATAAATTATAGAAACGGATCTATGAGATTGACTTTGGGGATATGACCAAGGAAGTCAATGTTTTCAACTTAGGTAAACACCCCTACGACATAAACGACCAACCCTTGAGGTTAACTTCATTTAAAATATGACTAGTGAGCACAACGAGGAGATCACACTAGAGTCAAAGGAAGAGAAAGAGTTAGAATCTAGTGATCTCAACCTTGATGAGATTGAATGGGCAGCAAATCCAAGTTCTATAGAGATGAAAAATTCAAGCTTAACACCTCCACCCATCAAGCCACCTCCTTCGTTGGAGTTAAAGACTTTGCCTAAACATCTTAAGTATGCCTACCTTAGTGAACAAGAGACGTTACCAGTCATAGTTGCCTCCAATTTGACTAATAGGCAAGAGGAAGACCTACTGGCAACCCTTAGGAGACATAGGGAAGCCATTGGTTAGACTATGGCAGATATCAAGGGACTGAGCCCTAAAATAGTCCAGCATAGAATCCATCTAGAGGAAGGGGTTAAACCTAAGAGGGATCCACAGTGTAGGCTAAACTCGCTCATGCAAGAGGCTGTACAAGCCGAAATAATGAAACTGTTAGATAATGGGATCATTTATCCCATTTTCGATAGCGAATGGGTTAGCCCAGTGCATGTGGTCCCTAAGAAGTCCAGCTTTACTGTGGTAGAAAACGACAAGCAAGAGTTAGTGCAAACACGACTGCCTACCAAAGTTCGAGTATGCATAGACTATCGCAAGTTGAACGCCGCCACTAGAAAAGATCATTTTCTCCTCCCATTTATCGACCAAATGCTGGAACGATTAGCTGGCCATGAGTATTACTGTTTCTTGGACGATTACTCAGGGTATAACCAAATCCCAATTGCCCCAGAGGACCAAGATAAGACAACGTTCACGTGCCCATTTGGGATATTTGCCTATCGCTAAATGCCTTTCGGCCTATGTAATGCCCCAGCCACATTCCAACGTTGTATATTAAGCCTTTATTCTAACATGGTCGAGTGCTTCTTAGAGATTTTCATAGACGACTTCTCCGTCTATGGAAATTCATGACTAATGTCTCCATCACTTGGAGCTAGTGCTGAATAGATGCACCGAAAAGAACTTGACCCTAAATTGGGAAAAGTGCCACTTTATGGTGTAGCATGGGATTGTCCTAGGTCATGAGATATCTAGGAAAGGGATCAAAGTGGACAAGGCTAAGGTGGAGATCATAGCCAAACTTCCAATTCCACGAAGCGTGAAGGACATTCGTTCTTTCTTAGGACATGCCGGGTTTTACTGTAGGTTTATTAATGAGTTTAGCAAAATTACTAGACCCCTTACAAACCTTTTAGCTAAAGACGTGCCCTTCATCTTTGACGATAAGTGTAATAGCGCGTGGGAGAAGTTAAAATTGAAACTTATCTCTGCACCTATCATCTCACCTCGGATTGGTCCAACCCTTTTGAGATCATGTGCGATGCCTCAGATTTTGTGATAGGCACTGTCTTAGGATAGCGCAAAGATAACAAGCAACACGTGATCTATTATTCAAGTAGGACACTCAATGTCACCCAAGTGAACTATACTACAACCGAAAAAGAATTCTTGGCAGTAGTGTTCGCTTTGGAGAAATTCCGCCCATACCTACTTGGGACCAAGACCACAATATTCACCGACCATTCTGCACTTCGATACCTAATTCTAAAAAAGGATGCGAAGACCCGACTCATTCGTTGGATCCTCCTCCTTCAAGAATTTGACCTTGAAATTCGAGATAAAAAGGGTGTTGAAAATGTCATCACAGACCATCTCTCTCGTGTGCCAAACGCACCTTCCGACGAACTACCCATCAATAACAATTTTCCCGACGAACAACTTCTAGACATCTCTACGGAACCATGGTTTCCGACATAGTAAATTACTTAGTCACAAACCAAACACCACCTAATTGGTCAAAACAGGATAAATACCGATTCTTGTCTCAAGTCCGGTATTTCATATGGGAAGATCCTTACCTTTTCAAGTATTGTAGTGATCAAATTATTAGGAGATGTGTTCCTGATGAGGAAACTAGAAGCGTTCTAGCCTTTTGTCACGAATTTGCTTACGGTGGACACTGTGGTCCCCGCAAAACTACCGAAAAGATCCTACAAAGTGGCTTTTATTGGCCCACTCTGTTTAAAGACGCATTTGACTTTTGCAAAACTTGCACAAGATGCCAAATGATAGGAAGGATTTCTAAACGAAATATGATGCCCCTAAATTCAATTCTAGAAGTAGAACTTTTTGATGTTTGGGGCATTAATTTTATGGGTCCCTTCCCTAATTCATTTGGACACCAATACATCTTATTGCTGTAGATTACGTATCGAAATGGGTTGAAGCCGTCCCTTGCAAGAAAAATGACAACAAAGTTGTCATCAAATTCTTGAAAGAAAACATCTTCTCACGCTTTGGAACCCCTCGTGCCATAATTAGTGACAATGGTACACATTTTTGCAATAGAACTTTGAAGCTCTTATGCGAAAATATGTCATAACACACAAGTTATCTATGCCGTACCATCCTCAAACCAGTGGAAGGTAGAAGTTTCCAATAGGCAAGTCAAACTTATCTTGGAGAAAACTGTGAATCAAAATAGGAAGGACTGGTCCACCAAATTGGTGGATGCCTTATGGGCATATAGGACCGCCTTTAAAACGATTCTAGGTATGTCTCCCTATAGACTAGTCTTTGGAAAGGCTTGCCACCTTCCTGTTGAGATAGAGCGCCGAGCCTTATGGGCAATTAAGCAGCTGAATTTCGATCTAGATAAGGCTGATGAGCTTCAAAAATTGCAAATTTCTGAACTTGAGGAGTTGAGGAACGAAGCATATGAAAATGCGAAAATTGTGAAGGATAGAGTTAAGGTTTTTTACGATAAGTTCATTACTAGAAAAACTTTTGTCCAAGGACAAAAAGTGTTACTCTATAACTCTAGACTTCATCTCTTTCCGGCAAGTTAAAATCAAGATGGACAGGGCCTTTTATTTTTAAGACTGTGTTTCCACACGGAGCCATAGAGATATACGACCCGAAAAATGGAAATACATTCAAGGTAAATGGTCAACGCCTTAAAATATTTTTGGAATCAGTACCGGAAGTAAATGCAGCCATGGGTGTTTTTGACCCAATGTATCAGTAACTCTATCTCTCTATTAATTCATGCATTCATGCATCCATTCATACATTGGGGACAATGCATGAGACAAGTGTGGGGGAGGGTAAAACCTTAAAAAAAAAATTATTCTTTATATAAAAAAACAAAAAAACAATTTTTTATATTTTAACATTGTTCTAACATAAAAAAAAAGTTTTTTTAACATTGTTCTAACATAACAAAAAAAAATTAAAAAAAAAAACATAACAAAAAAAATTCAAAAAAAAAGGACAATATTTTGACTTATCTTTTGAAAGAAATCTAAGTTAATCTTAAGAATTAGGAAAATCATGATTAGGATTTCTAAAAACTTGGTCAAAATAAAATAAATTGTTGAATCTTTAGGTATAGGAGAAAAAAATTGAATAACTAATTAGTCTTGATTTTTACCTTAATGAAATGTGCATACCTAATACATTTACACATCTAGGATTCTAAGACAAAGACTCTTGTGCCTTATAAAAATATATATAATAATATAAAAAAATAAAGAAATTCACTAATTAAGCTGGATACATGTGCCTCAAGAAGCATAAGTATTATGCCTAAAGGTGATTTTATAAATAAAATCCTTAGTTTTGTGGCCTAGTTCACTCGAATCCTTAAGTCCGTGGGGTGTTTTCTCACTCGGTGCCCTAAAACCAACCAGTTTGGGAGCCACTGACTTTAAGTTCGCTACATGGGTGGATTAGAAAGCCTAAGAAAACTAAGAAATATTATCTATATATATATACTAACACATCTATATATATACTAACACATCTAATAGTCAATTAGTTAGGTATGAGGGCCTCAAGAAGCCTTGATACTTATACAAAAGAAAATTAGATGAGTTATACATTTAAAAAAATAGATATATAATATATATATATATAATAAAGAGGCATGGGAGTCCAAGTTAAAGAATCCCTAGTAAAGTTTCATGTTCACAATGAAAAGTCACCTAGAGGGGGGGGTGAATAGGTGACAATGCTAATCTATGAACTAAATGCGGAATTTAAAAATCTAAATGCAATGAGCACTCAAGTGTGATCAACTAGTGATGCACACACAACCAAGCCAAGCAAATATGATGAACAATATGAATAGAAATGCAAGGCACAAAGTAAAGAGAGAGAGATAGAGAGCCAATAGATCAAACGCAAACACAAGGATATGTTATCGAGGTTCGAGCACCCAGCTCTACATCCCCGCCTTCGACACACGAAGGATTTCCACTAGCTCGTCCACCTAGGACCTTTACAAAGAGTACCCAACTCCTCTCTTTACAACCTCCTCCTTGAGGCAAATTCCAAAACAATACAACAAACTCCCAATCACCAACCAATACAAGGATCACCTCTCAACTAGAGGGATACAACCCAAAGCACAAAGCTAAGAAAAGATTGGGTTACAACTTGGTGGTCACAACAACAACCACAAACAACTTCTTCTTCCCACACAAATATCCTATAGATATAGATAGTAGATTATAGCTCAAGTGTGGAGAAAACCAAGGGATTTGAAACCAGCAACTCAAAGAAAATCTTTGGGAAATAAATCAAATCAAGATGGAGAAGTTCAATTCAAAAGCTTTTCCAAAACCCTTTTCTTTGATTTTTCAAACCCTAATGAAAACACCAAAAAGATTGTTCAATTTGAATCCAAAAACCTATTTTGATTGCTGTAAAAACACCTGAGAGAATGAAAAAATTCGCACAAAAATCTTAGAGAAAAACTCTTGCAAATGGGGTATTTATAGGCAATTTAGAAAACTAGCCGTTTACAGAATTTATGCCAGAAATAGCCTGCCGGTCGACCGGCCCGGTCGACCGCCCAACGTTCGAATTTTCGAACGTTACAGCTGCCGGTCGACCGGTCCGGTCGACCGAAAATTCCTGAGAGCAAACAGCTCTCCGTCGGTCGACCGCTTCGGTCGACCGGCCCATTGGGCTGCAGACGTGCACAGGTCTGTGCACGTCGGTCGACCGAACCGGTCGACCGGCCCTTGGTGCGGTCGACCGCTTCGGTCGACCGACCAGGCCTGTCAGCCTATAAATGGGTCAGAAAAACAGTGGTAAAAAAATATTCCAATAAATCCTACAAAATCTCTAAAATTTCACAAAAATAGTTTTATCATTTTATATTGAAATACAAACTTGTGTTAAAAATCCTAACACAAATTTCAAACATATTTGACTATTTTTGTGTCATAGAAATTTTGCCAAAAACCAAAAACCGTATTTTCTAAAACCTTGTATTTTGAATAGAAAATACACATTGTCTAAAACTCATCCATGATACAAAAATATGATATTTAAACACTTTGAAGCATATTGTATATGAATAGAAATTCAATATACAAGGAACATATATATATCATGATTTTTGTCATTAAGTCCAAAAATAATGTTTGATAAAAATACCAAAACATAAAACACATGAAATAGAATATCAAACTAAGTTTGTTTAAGCAATAGAAGCATGCATGTATATAGAACAAATCATATATACACTAAACCATGTAAACTTGTTTTGATATAAAATCTATTCATGAAAAACCAAGATCGGTTTAAACCAAAACCGAAAAACAATATTCAAAACGTGAAACATGTGTGTTGTGAACTTGAGCTTATCATACTATACTAATCTTTACAATTAAGATCTAAACCCAAACTAAAAACTATGGATACCTAAGTCTTCTTGTAGAGCGCAATCTCCAAGTTGACTCGATCCAAAAGCTCCTTTGATTCACCGAGCAATTGGAAATATATCATCTTTGATGCGCGGGCTCTTGAATCAACATGTGCAAGCTTCCAAATCATCTTGTTGAAGCTAAACACCAACTAATATCTTGATTAATGATCTGAGACTAAAACACAAGATTATTAGTACACATAACTACATGAGTTAGTCATCATCAAAACTAGAGTGGAAAGCCTTTGGGCCAACAATCTCCCCCTTTTTGATGATGACAAAACTCATGGAGTTATATATGCATGGATTAAAGTAAAGCTTCAAAGAAGCTCCCCCTTAACTCATGCATAACAATAAAACATATAAGATATGCAATGAATGTTCTTAAACACATAATAAAACATACTTTCTTGATTTCAATACAACAAAACTAAAACAAAACAAAAACATATGCATAAAACAACCATGCATATAAACTACAAATTCCTCTCCCCCTTTTGTCACTCATCAACAAAGGGTAAAACAATGCATGATGAAGGCAAATATTTCTCCCCCTAAAATCAACGAAGGGATAAAACATAAAATTGCTAAATCTCTTGATACCAAAAACAAATCAAACATAGCTAAAGCTTTAGATATACCAAACAAGCTCTTGATAATAAACTAAACTCTTGATATCCAATTGATACCACTTGAAATTATCAATAATTTGAGGAATGCCAATACCACAATTATACAAGGCATAGAAACAAGAATATTAACTGCCAATAAAACAAATTGATACCAATTTAAGTAAACAAATAGCCTCTAGATACCAATAGAAGAAATTTTTAACACAAATGGCTTCTTGATACCAATAACACAACAATGTAAATTTTTCAATCATTTTTCATCATAAAGTTAGGGAGTGGAAAGCAAAACAAATACTTATTGAAATACAAAATACGAATTTTCTCCCTCTTTATGAAATACCAAAGAAACTTATGCATAAGCTTGTATTAAGATACCAATTGAAAAGCTTCATCAATTGAAACAATATAGTCATTTAGAATCAAGCTATGCAAAGTCAAGATTTGTGCTCTAAAATATATGAATATGATAAGCACAAAAGAAACTTCTATGTATGTAAAAGATTAGATATCAATTGAAATTGATACTATATGAGGTGCAAACATACATACACAAAGCAAACACATATGAGTATACAAAAAATATGTCATATTGATACCAATTGAAAGAACTCAATGATACCAAATGAAATAACAAAAATAAGGTCAAGTGTATAACTCATATCAACTACCACCCATCCAAGATAAGTTTTAAATGATTTTCAAGATGAAACATACTTGATCATGGTCTCCCATCCAACCGCCCATAGATGGTAGGGGTTTTCAAAAATAGGTTTGAACAATATAGTATGTTTGAAAATCACTACCTCATGAAGAATATCACAACTAGTTATGTAAGTCAACTAGTACGAAATCCTTCAAGATAAAATAAATGGATTTTTCATAAAACATGAAAATCACATGATCACTAAATACTCAAAAATCTATATGGCACCAATAATACTCATGAAAATCAAGTCATGAGAAAACATCAAAAGGTGAGTGTACAAGTGTTGTGAGAAACATGTCATCATGAAAATTGACAATTAGGCTCAATATGGAAATCATCAAGATATGAATCATAAATGAATCATGAAATCCATGAAAGTTCATCTAGGATGTGAAATCACCAATTGAGAATTTGAAAAATCACTTATTGAAGTCCATGATATTAATTGAAAAATCATCTTAAAAACAAGATTTTCATCATAAATGGGAAATCACATAAAACATGAAATTTATCCAAATGATCTTAAACTTCAAGGCATATGTATGTCATGTACAAACTAAAGTATACATACATATCCTAAACATAAAGAGTCCACAAAATAGTATGCATGAACGCACGTGGCTCAAGGATGTATATGTATAAGTGATAGTTTGGACAAGATGGACATATACATAAAGTTAAAACAAAATGTGTAAAATAGTGAATACGAGTCAAATGCAAGAATCATCAAAACTAGACTATACTAGTACATCAAGTGAATACAAATGAGCGTTCAAGCACAAACATATATAAAGGTCTATTTGTAGCTCACTCGTTGTACAAGTATACATCCTAGTCTTAATGAAAACCATCATTCAAGCAAGTAGTCAACACATGAAGCATAAAACGAGTCAACAATCAATATGATCATGACAATCAAAAACATGAATTATTAAAATAAAAATATCATATAATCATAAACATCCAAATGGTCATAATGCATATGCATGTGCATTAGATCTAAGGCATACATGTTAGTTCTAAAACAAGGTGAGAACACTAAATATAGATCCATATGAAACATAGGTGCTCAAGTAACTAAACATGTATAACACATATTCTAATAAGCATGGCATAGGCATAATGAATAACAAAACATGACATGCCATAAATAGAAGAACATTAAAAGCATGCAAAATAAAAATGGGAGTTAGAGAATGATACCAAAACCGATGAAGGTGCATCTCTAGTTCTCCAAAACATGGTGGTCCTCTCCACCTAATTCCCTTGAGTGTGAAGCATCCAAATGATTTTCTTTTAAGCTTGGAACACATCCACCTCAAGGCACCAACACTCTCACGTGATGCGAGAGCCTCCACCTACATCAAAAATCAAGGAGGTGGATCTTGGTACCCATTTTCTAGTGGGTCCACGGGGGTTAGTTTCTTTCCTTACCCAAACAAGATTATTTGCTAAATTTTCATGATAAATGCGATCATAACAAAATCTAGCAAGGTGGCCTTTTCGACCACAATGTGTACATGTGTACACGTGAGCATACATATGATGGTGGTGATCATGAAAAGCATGTGTATGCCTAGAGGTGTGTGCATGTAAAGATGGACCTTGTTTCTTGCGAACCAAGGTTTCCAAACGTGTATGATTTAAAGCACATTGACTCAAAGTGGAGCCCAAACTATCAACACTCATCTTCAAAACATTTATATCATTATCAATAGTGGAAGATAAAGTGGAGCATGCAATAGGTGTGCAAGAAGTAGAAGCTACACTAGCATGGTAAACATGAATATCAATATCATTTTGCAAAGATTTATTTTTAATCAAAACCAAATCCAATTCTTTTGTAATTGAATCAATTTTATTTTCAAAGTAAAATTTTCTTTGAAAACAAGATCCAATCTAGAAGACAAAACTCATTGTGTTCTACAACATCATCAAAATCATTTTGTTTTTCAAATCTTCAATCTCTTTAAGTGCAAGTTCAAGTTGAGATTGTAGTGAGTCTCGTTCACTAGTGATCTCTTCTTTCTCTTGCAAAACCGATTCAAAGGTTGAACATAAATCCTTTAATTCTTCTTTTAAGTCAAAATGTTTCTTTTTCAAAATCTCATGTTTTCCATAAAATTTTCAAGTTTAGAGGCAAGTTCAACATTCAATTTTTGAACTTCAAAACAACCATGGCAATATGAACTAGAGCTATCATCAAGAGGGGAATCCGAATGTACCTCATGAGAGTCATTCCCACATGCCATAAGGCAAGGCTCTTTGGATACATCTCTCCTAGATCTCCTCATATTGTTAATGATCCTTGGAAGCTCCGGAGATGTCAAGACGCTCCAAACTGCAAAAGCCGAATCAAAACTATCAAAAACAAGTAAAAGATTATTATCAAAAGATGCTCTAAGTGTTTTAAGTGCAAGTGCATTGGCCTTCTTATGCTTACTATTATTAGGGAGGGTTCTATAGTGCTGGCTTGATAAACTAGATGTCCTAATTCTTTTAGATGTCTAGTAAGGTATACCTTCCATGCATCAAGTCTAAAATGGTCAAACATAGGAGGGCTAGCCATGAGTGTAATCTAGTATGAGTGCAAATGAAATGCAAATGAAGATTAGCAAACCAAGATCTTTTACTCCTAAGTTGTTAAACTAAATATCAGGAGCGCTAGCTCTGATACCAATTGAAAAGTCACCTAGAGGGGGGGTGAATAGGTGACAATGCTAATCTATGAACTAAATGCGGAATTTAAAAATCTAAATGCAATGAGCACTCAAGTGTGATCAACTAGTGATGCACACACAACCAAGCCAAGCAAATATGATGAACAATATGAATAGAAATGCAAGGCACAAAGTAAAGAGAGAGAGATAGAGAGCCAATAGATCAAACGCAAACACAAGGATATGTTATCGAGGTTCGAGCACCCAGCTCTACATCCCCGCCTTCGACACACGAAGGATTTCCACTAGCTCGTCCACCTAGGACCCTTTACAAAGAGTACCCAACTCCTCTCTTTACAACCTCCTCCTTGAGGCAAATTCCAAACTAATACAACAAACTCCAATCACCAACCAATACAAGGATCACCTCTCAACTAGAGGGATACAACCCAAAGCACAAAGCTAAGAAAAGATTGGGTTACAACTTGGTGTCACAACAACAACCACAAACAACTTCTTCTTCCCACACAAATATCCTATAGATATAGATAGTAGATTATAGCTCAAGTGTGGAGAAAACCAAGGGATTTGAAACCAGCAACTCAAAGAAAATCTTTGGGAAATAAATCAAATCAAGATGGAGAAGTTCAATTCAAAAGCTTTTCCCAAAACCCTTTTTTGATTTTTCAAACCCTAATGAAAACACCAAAAAGATTGTTCAATTTGAATCCAAAAACCTATTTGATTGCTGTAAAAACACCTGAGAGAATGGAAAAATTCGCACAAAAAATCTTAGAGAAAAACTCTTGCAAATGGGGTATTTATAGGCAATTTAGAAAACTAGCCGTTTACAGAATTTATGCCAGAAATAGCCTGCCGGTCGACCGGCCCGGTCGACGCCCAACGTTCGAATTTTCGAACGTTACAGCTGCCGGTCGACGGTCCGGTCGACCGAAAATTCCTGAGAGCAAACAGCTCTCCGTCGGTCGACCGCTTCGGTCGACCGGCCCATTGGGCTGCAGACGTGCACAGGTCTGTGCACGTCGGTCGACCGAACCGGTCGACCGGCCCTTGGTGCGGTCGACCGCTTCGGTCGACCGACCAGGCCTGTCAGCCTATAAATGGGTCAGAAAAACAGTGGTAAAAAAATATTCCAATAAATCCTACAAAATCTCTAAAATTCCACAAAAATAGTTTTATCATTTTATATTGAAATACAAACTTGTGTTAAAAATCCTAACACAAATTTCAAACATATTTGACTATTTTTGTGTCATAGAAATTTTGCCAAAAACCAAAAACCGTATTTTCTAAAACCTTGTATTTTGAATAGAAAATACACATTGTCTAAAACTCATCCATGATACAAAAATATGATATTTAAACACTTTGAAGCATATTGTATATGAATAGAAATTCAATATACAAGGAACATATATATATCATGATTTTTGTCATTAAGTCCAAAAATAATGTTTTGATAAAAATACCAAAACATAAAACACATGAAATAGAATATCAAACTAAGTTTGTTTAAGCAATAGAAGCATGCATGTATATAGAACAAATCATATATACACTAAACCATGTAAACTTGTTTTGATATAAAATCTATTCATGAAAACCAAGATCGGTTAAACCAAAAACCGAAAAACAATATTCAAAACGTGAAACATGTGTGTTGTGAACTTGAGCTTATCATACTATACTAATCTTTACAATAAGATCTAAACCCAAACTAAAAACTATGGATACCTAAGTCTTCTTGTAGAGCGCAATCTCCAAGTTGACTCGATCCAAAAGCTCCTTTGATTCACCGAGCAATTGGAAATATATCATCTTTGATGCGCGGGCTCTTGAATCACATGTGCAAGCTTCCAAATCATCTTGTTGAAGCTAAACACCAACTAATATCTTGATTAATGATCTGAGACTAAAACACAAGATTATAGTACACATAACTACATGAGTTAGTCATCATCAAAACTAGAGTGGAAAGCCTTTGGGCCAACACACAAGGATGCATATGACTTAGGGTAACGAAAAAAGATATACAAAAATTCAATTTTGATTCTTACCTAAAATGGATAACAATTTATTATATAAAGACTAAGTTTAAGAATGAATAAAAATGATAATCCTAAAACTTGTAGACTACTTAGTCTCTTCAAACATATTTCAAATATTTTCTTTTTTATGGATTTTGTGGGTGTAATCCGCTGAAAACCCTCACGAGACAACACTCGTCCTCTAGGGTAACCTAGAGGTTAACGGCTTGTTGCACATGCTAAGTGCAACGTGATGCCTACGAAAGTGAGTTAGGATAGATTGGTTTTTTTTTCTTATTCTTTTTAATTTTACTCGAGGACGAGCAAAAAGATAAGTGTGGGGGTATGATAGGTAGTAAAAGTGCATATTTGTCACTACTTTTACTATCATATTTCCCTATTTATTCTTTTAATTATGCACTATTTTTAATATTTTATTATTAATGTGTGCAGGTCTTGAGTAATTAAAAAATAAAGAAATAAAGCCTGAACGAAGCCCAGAGCCCAAAAAGCCCATGTGCAAAAATTGTAGTAATTTAGAAGTTTCTATATTATCTAACCTAATCTAAACTAGGATTTTAAATTCTTTATTTAAAATCTAAGGGAGGTAAACGAAGGATAAGATAGAACTCCTAAGTGCTAAAAGAAGAGGAAAATGATAAGATGAGATGGACTTCTACTCAACCCTAGTTGCTTACAGGACAAGGCTAAAGATAAAAGGAGAGAAGAGTTTAAAGATAAAAATCGTTTTAAAAAATTTGGATTTATGATAACTTGCTTCCCAAGTTATCCCGAATTTTCAAGATAAAGAGTCTGCATGCAGAATCTAGAAGGAGATACCCAGATGACGGATTAGAGGAGGCCACGCAAGAAAACGCGTGGCCAATGGCCACGCTATATGGCCGCGTTTCCGCGAGCATTTGAGAGGGATGGCTACCTGTTTTCGTGGGGGACTTGTAATGGACTCTACTTCCTATATCTCCTATAAATACCCCTGTAGAGCGACAGAGAGGGGGCATCTAGAGACGGGAACTTAGGGTTTTTCTTTAGATTTTCTCTTTTCAAAAAATTCTTATAATTTCATTTTTAGCATATTTTGAAGAAGGAGAGGAGCGCTGTATTTGGAAGTGACATTCAAACAAAGGTTACTCATTTCTTCTTTGTTATTAAATTTTGTTATTTAATTTATTTTCTGCTGAGATCGATTATTGTCTTCTTCTCTCTTTCATGCAATTTTTCACATTAAAAACTAAAATTGAAAATAAAATTAAAAAGATGAATAACTAAACTCAATTTGTAGTTTGCTAATCTCTCAATCAACCCTAGTTTAGTTTAGAAAGTGAATTGATTGATATCCATTTTTAGAAACCCTAGGATTAAATTAGTCTCTTGAAGATGAATTGATAATTAGGTTTTCTTAATTTAGGTTACACTTTTAAATGATTCTTATAAATTCATACTTAAGAACTTGATAGCATAACTTTAATTTAAAACTTCTCTTATGCTATACTTAGAAGTTAGGATGAACAACTGTTGAACCTTTATTAGTGCACACTAGTTAGGTTTCCAATATCATTTATCTTGCTTGAATTCCATGGATGCTACTTGTTTCAATATGATATTCACTCTTTAGACTTACACTATGGTTGTGGTAGAAGATTAGTAAACTACATATCTCCAATCATTCAAATCTAATCAATCTCTCTTTTATTTTGATCTAAGTGAAAAATCAGAGAAGATCGTCCGAAACGCTTGCATCGCATCCTTCCCTGGGATCGACCCGTCTAGCCTGTGCTACGCGGTAAATTGAAACGAGACTAAGAACTTCTAACTTTAACTATTTCTTTATCAATTCTCGTTCCAATCAGTTGGTCGACCGGCACAAACAGTCTGTTCACAAATGGTTGACCGCTTGGTCGACCGAGCCATTATGCATTGCTTTGCACATGAGGCGGTCGACCATCCTACCCAAAAACCTGATTAAAGATAGTTTTGAAATGGAACTCATTACTAAGTAATTTATATATGTATAAAAATAGTTTTGGCAACATATAAGCTATGAGATACATGTATATAACTAGCTATAAAAATTTGAGAAAATATGAAAACATGTATCAACAAACATTTGTAAAACACCAAAAATCAAAAAACTAGATTTTGAAACTTTGAATGTGTGTGTTGTATTCTTGAGTACCAATCAACACCCTATGCTTAAACATTCTAAGTTCTTACGTAGGCTCTTCAAGTCTTCAACTCTCCTTCAAGTGGGCTTCCATAAAAATCCATTCGTTGATCGTTCGAGCATGAATCCCTTCCTTAAGTTAAATGAGTACTCAACCACTTTCTTTTTAGAAAGAATGAAAGCTATATCTTCTTGAACCCTAAAAAATTTAAACACACTTGAAATTGATTAGTACTTCATAACTACATGAGTTTTGTAAACTCAAATACGAAAACTTGAAACTGATTGGTACTTCATATCTACATGAGTTTTGTAATCTCAAAATAAGAAACGGTAATTGTAACTTTGGGCCAACACGAGGCTATATCACTCTTCTCATCTGTTGCATCTATGCTTTGTTGCAGTAAACCTTCCAAAGTAGATCTTTGAAATCATACTGGTCAAAATCTTGCCTCAAATAGCTTAGCTTTTTAGCATGTTACTAAAATCTTTAAGCGGCGAAGAGTCTTCTACTCCTCCTATTGTTCCTTTCCTTTTCACTGCCCCTACCTAGGAGTATGCACTGGAGCAACCGGGCGAAGAATACTGAGCATCTTTGCCCCTTTGTGATGAGTTGACAAAATGAGAGAGAAAAATTAGGAAGTTATTTGAAGATGTTTTGAGGACTTTGGAGTTTAGTTTATCTTTTGAAGAATTTATGCATTTTGAAGGAATTTATGTATTGAACTTAGTATCTTTTGAACTGTATTGAATATTTAAGTTTGGAACATGGTTTGTAATGAATTTGGTTATGTATTTGAATTTAATTATGTTATGAATGTTATGGATATTTAAGTTTGTTTTATATGTTTCTGAATGAATGTATATGCATAATTGTGTTGTGAAATTGCTGATATATCGTATAGATATGTTGTAATATTTTTATTGGTATCTTTGATATATCAATTCATTATCAAATTTGAGCTTTTTTGAACATAAATGTGTGGAATATATGCCCAAATTCGTGGGGGAGTTTGTTAAACCTCTATTCTAATCAATGCAAATATAACTCTATAAGTTTTGTCATCATCAAAAAGGAGAAGATTGATGACCAAAAGGTTCAATCACTCGCGTTTTGATAATTCACAACTTATGTAGTAAAAGACTACTGATCTTGAAGTGTTCATATAGATTATAAGTTCTTCAATATTGTATAGTGAAGCTCAACTTCAACAATTATGCATTGATCTATCTCAAATTGTTGATTGAAGCTCAAGAAGTTGATTTTAAATCAAATATCTATGAGAAGACTTCGTTCAAGACAATAGAGTTTGTATTTATAAAGTCTAGAAAATTTGTTAAATTTAGATTATGGAATTGTTAACTCAAGAACACCACGACATTGATATTGGTATGATAGAGTTTTTCAAAACGAAATATATATACATATATAAATAAGTTTTAAAATAAAGTTTCAAAATATTTGTTTCTTAAGAAAAATTGATTCTCAAAAAATGAGTATTATTGTTTGAAATATGTAGTGAAGTCAATTCACACAGATTAGAGCTCAAAAGAAAGAAACTATTTTATTTGATTTAAAATGTTAAAATTGATTTTAAACAAGTTTTGAAAAGAATCACAAAAATTTGGATAGCTCAATACATTGCTTTCGAAAACGGATACTCAACGTGCGCAAGTATGAGCTGAAGAACTTTCAACTGCTCTATGCATGTTTTTGATAGTGTTTCCAGTGAGCTCAAAACTTTTCAAAACTGATTGTTTTCTATAGTTTTCTCTTTGTTTTTGTCAACTGTCGAAAATAGTTTGACAGGGCATAACTCATTTTCCACAGCTTTTTTAGAGCATTTAGAGTTTAAAAAACTGATCAATTTTGGATAGTTCACCCTTAGAAAATGTGGCCCTGTCAAAAGTGCTTTCGATGGCCCAAAACATGTCTTTCTAAAATGAACAACTATGTTTTAAAAATATAGTTGTTGTGACCGTTACCTATCAAAAGTCTGACACCCACTTTCGACAATCAGTTCACTTTTCTTGCTGATTTTTAGCAAACATTTTGTTTTTTACTATAAAAAAATCTAATCAATGCAGAGAGAGATTAAATAACAGCTTTAGAGAACTTTCGATAGTTTTACAAGAGTTTCTGTGCTTCCAATCTTTGAGAGTTTCTGTGATCAAGAGAAGATCATGTCATTGTTCTTTGTAGTAATTGTTGTATACCTCTAGTGACAGAGGGAGTGGTAAGTCGATCTTGCAGGATCGCAAATTGTAGGAGTTGAGGCTCCGAGGTGATCTAGAGGGATCGTGATTGTATGAGTTAAGCCTCTAAGAGTGGTATTGTGGGATCCCGATTGTAACCGTTATTCTGTTTTGCGAACAAGTTATAGTGCTTATTTCTCTGCAGGAATTGGATACAGGGACGTGGATCAAACTTCGAGAACAAATACTGTTGTTTGTGGAATTTGCATTTTCTTCGGTCTATACCTTGATGTGTCTAAAATTATCTGATTATATTTGCTTATCATTGATATTAAGGTAATTGTTACAAATAGTTTTAATTTCCGCATATTTGATTAGCATCACCTATTCACCCTCTCTAGGCGATTTTATAAGTCCGCTACCTACCTTCAATATATAGTGTAAAGTTAAAAGAAGTTGCGACTATATATCATGATATGTTATATATTAAGTTCTATGGATAGGTACAATCCCCTAAATATATATAGATCTATCTGCTCTATATTTTTTTTAGACGCATTTTTCATAAAATTGGTGGCAGCTGGATATGCTATTGTCCTTTATAGACCAGAGAATCAAAGAACTTGAAGATATCACCTTGCCAATATAATAACTTGTATAAGAAATGTTGTGAGGGATGAAACGGTACGATATGAATAGTATCTACTAGTATCACTGAAAACATTGCTAAAATACTCCTACCAACCATCAGTTACCTTTTTTTTTTCTTCAATTTTGTGTTAACAATTTCTTCATCGCCGTGCCATGTCAGTAGCCACTTTGAAAAGGTGCATTGGAACATGTAATAGGTAAAATAAATCTGTTTTACTGTGAATCGAGATAAATTGGTTTACTGTGCAAGGAAGCAATTGGTGAACTGAAAATAATTACTGCTTTTGTGGTTTGTTTGCGCATGACATAAGCATTTTTCTAGTGTCAAATACACGCTTTGCTTTTTTTCCTCGTCTTTCTGACCTTTTTGAAATCCGGCTGATGTGAAAATTCTAGTAGCAGCTAGAACTGTTGGGCATATTCCTTAATTATTCATATATTTAAGCACTTGATGCATAAATATTAAAATTACAGCTTTAGTGTTGTCTAGAATTGTCTGTATTTTTTTTTTAGATTAAAGTTCATTTTAATCACAGTTTTTTGTAAAAATCTTTTGACTAAAAATGAAAACTTTCTAAAGTGAAAAAAAGAACTAGCTAACTTCTATAAAGCCTGATCATCTTTAAAAAAACTTGGCCAATGAGTAATGGAAACTTCATCAACAGAGGCGTGTAGAATGTGTTACCCATGAGATCCATTGAAGGCACGTCATCCACTAATTCACCAAAACCTTATGAGGGTCTGATGCAATTTATTTCATAAAATACTTTAGCTTGGGACAATATTAGATTACTACATCTTGATCCCCAGGGCGTCTGTTACAATCTAACCATAAAGGCTAGGTTTAGCAGTTCTGAGTTTATTTAGCATATGCTCGATCCTCTGAGACTGATCATGACTCAGTTATAAAACGGGGGGGCGGATAACAACATTCTTGATGATGAGCCCCTTTCCAATAGCCCTTCTTGGTCTCCTTCATCGAGAAGAGGATATCCCCTGCATCCTATTCGCCTTAAATTCACCGATGGTGAGGGTGATCCATTCATTCCTGGGCACATTAGACAGGTCCCTATCATAGGATTGAGAAGTCCCGTCAGGTAAGTCAAGCCTGAAAGTGACTGGGGAATTAGTCCAACCAGCAACTGGTTCCTTCATCATTAAGACAAAACACAGCCTCATACTTGACTCCTGCGGTAAGCTTCGACATTTCATACTTTCCCTTGATCTCTAGCAACACACTTTGATGAGCCGTGGGATTTCGACAACTTTGTAGTCTTGGCTGTGTGAATAGGCATTCATGGATTAGAGGTTGATGAAATGCACGCAAACAAATCTTGAGTTAATTTTGATTAAGATGCCATAAGGAATGGAACATGGAAAACTCTCATAGAGACGGCTTCCAATGTTATCATTATTACCTCTCCAATAGTATCCAGAACCACTTCCAGTATCTCTTGTCATCTCCCCAGGTGATTGATAACTCCCTTGGATAAATGGTTACTCCGTTGGATCCCTTTTTGTCCTGGAACATCTTTTGATGTTTAAGAGATGCAACAAAATCAAAAGTAAGTCCACAGTCTACCTTCAATATATAGATTGTAAACTTTAAAGAAGTTGCAACCATATATTATGACTTGTTTATATATTAAAAGCTATGGATCAAGGTCCAAAACCTTCAATATGTAGATCTATTTGCATGAATTTTTTTATCTTCTCTAAACTTACCTCAATGCTCAGCTCGGCCGCCATCTTTTTATTCTCGGATCTTGTCCCTTCCTCTTCCTCTTCCTCCCTGTTTGTCAAGCTCTCTTTTCTGCTGGTTACAAGGATGAGGTTCTCAGAACTATTTATAATAATATTGGATGGGATGTAGCCAATCAAGAAGGAAGTGCAAGGAGACTGACTGTCTTGCATGCATTACTATATATTAATTAAAAACGACTTCAAGTCAATATAGGTTATCAATTATCACCACACATTTTTTTGCTTGAGCCCTAAGAGACCAAGTCTTTAATACTTCAACTGCAAAATTTTCCTCTTTAATTACTTTTAACACCCACACATGTAGTTTGAAAGGAACAAAAAAACAGTAAATTGAACAGGCCAACATCATGATTACAGTGGAGATGCACAAGTATCCTCTCATGAATGACCAAGTCTTATTATATGAATATAATAGTATATCCTTAAATTGTAATTTGAACATTCACATATAAATCCATGCGAAAGACCGACGTCTTATTTTAATTTAAAAAAAATAACATGTCCTGGTTCATTTCTTCATGCTATAAATAGGGCTTTTTCCATGCTTAACAAAGTCATCAGCAAGTTGAGAGAAGTATATATAGACAGCGAAGGAGAAATAGAAAGAGGGTAATTAAGGGACTGTGATCATGGCATCTCTTGAACCAGCTATGCTATCTCGGCAGCAGATGTCAACCAGCAGGATTTCCGCTCTGGGCCGTTAGTCTGCGACAATACCATGGCAAGTCCCCACTGATAGCATGTAGCATGCCATCTCTAATATTTTGTATTCACCAATCTCTGAATGGGCTTAATTACTGTGCACAGTAACACTTTTTCTTTTTGATTAGTCATGTGCAATGTTGATTCCATATATGACTTCTCCAATGTTTACTGATTCTCGTGTACAGGTCATACCTATGTATAAAAGAATCGATAATTAACCCTGCTAATTTCTTTTTTTTTTTTTATAATTTGATTAGAGATCTGTGAGCAGAAAATCGATTCCCTACTCCAGCTACATGGTGTACGCGAGGGGCCTTTCTATTACTTGGGGCAATGACCCTCTCTATTGGCGCTGGCTTTCCCTGGAAGAGTAAGAAATTATGAGCTAAAACATTATCATTCGTAAAACTATCATCAAATATCCTTATGTTTGTTCTAAATATGATTTACCATTTTTCATTTATTAGCGACATAGATGTGGAGGTTGCTCAGCTACTTGATGTTTGCTGGCTTGAAGTGAAAGGGAAGATTGAGATGCAGCGTCTCAAAACAGGAGTTAAGTATGATGTGATGTTTGTGATTTTGATGATAGACCCGTCTGGGTTCGACCCAAAGCGACCCTTTCACTTGAACTTCCCAGTGGCAAAACGCTGGAGAGGAAAGTGAGCCTCCAAGGCATAAAACCAAAGCAGTGGACCAAGGTGATGGTTGGCGACTTTGTAGCTACTGAAGAGAAAGGAGACGTGGTCTTCTCCCTTACTAATTATGAGAAACTCAACTGGAAGAAAGGGATGATCATCGAAGGCGTCCTCATTCAGCCCCGTACCTGATCTGATCGAATCATTGCTACTGAGATCCATATATACATGAATGCTGTTGACTTAGCATGTTGCTAGCTAGTAGAATAAAGAGGAGGAAAATTAAGGTCACCTTATCACAAGAGGTGGTCCTTCTCAAGCTTGCAAGTTCTGTGTATGTGTGGATCTTCACTACATGAAGCTTATATGTATGTGTGCTTTGTTTGTCATGAATAAAATTAGGCTTTCACAGGCGTTTGATGCCTCCACAGTTGAGTGCATGCTTTCCTTCTTAAGAAACTTTTGAATCAATTTATCCAGTTAATATCACCCAGAATTTGCAGTTTCCAAAAATCATGTTGCTGAATTATATGTGTTGGAATTGAATAAAGATAAATTTTCAAGATAAACACTATGTGGGCCACTTGAATTATTCTGTGACTTGGGTTTGAAAATGCGAAAGAAAATCCCAGTGCTCCCCATGCCACTTATTCTTTGTTCAAACAGCCATTTGAGTGAAAAATCATGATAACATCTCTGATTTGGGGGGTGACTGTCTTCAAAATCCTAAATAATTTCATTATAGTAGAAACTAGTAGCCAACAGCTCAAGGGAGTCAAAAAGTCCTATTCCTAACCGCTCAAGTTGCTTGCAAGATCTTAACTGATGTTTTATCTTTTTTCCCTCTTCCTCTTCCATTTATTTTTTAAATAAGATCCAAGGGCTCAGTGCCAAGGGAGGAAGAGAACACATCTCCAGTTGAAGAGAATCGACTCTAAAAACCAGCTATCCAGAAAACAAAGAGTAAAAAGAAAAAAAAATAAAAATAAACAAGAAAATAGGAAAAAAAAGATGTATTGTTGTTTACTTTGGGTCATGAATCGGGAATATTTTCACATCCAAACAACTGAAATTCTCAACTCTTTTGTATTGAATATACAAGGCAAGCGCTAATATATCTTTCTCCTTGTTTCTTCTTTCAAAAGTTTTCTCGCAACTGAAAGAAAACTTCAAAAGGAAATACCTCAAAAATAGACGTCTACAAAAACTCTTTCTACAGTAAACAAATATAAAACATCCCAGGACTTAGAAGAATCTAAGAGTCACAACTGGAGGATTTTAGAACTTTTTTCAATGTTAATATTCCAACAGAAGTGGAAGTGCAACACATGATAATTTTTTTCTTTCCTGAGCAATATCTTGAACCCAAAACCTCCATGAGAAAAAAAAACATATAAATAACAAGAAAAGAGAAAAAAAGGTTGTTACTTTGGTTTAGTAATCGAGAACATTTTTCTGATCCAAGCAGCTGAAATTCTCAAACTTCTTTTGTATAGACTATACAAGGCAAGCACTAATATATCTTCCCCTTTTTTCTCCTTTCAAAGGTTCTTGCAACCAAAAGAAAAATTCACAAGCAAAGACCCCCAAAATATAAATCTCTACCAAAACTCTTTCAACAGTAAACAAAATATAAAACTGTTGAGAATAGTTTTTCTAGAAGGAGGAAATGAACTTTGTATTTTTTAGTTATTCAATTGGACTTACATGTGCACTTCCTTATATAGGCCTTTGGAACATCCTCCATGACTCTTCAAACACCAAACACATGACTCTTCAAACACCAAACTACATGACTCTTCCAAACACCAAACTACATGACTCTTCAAACACCAAACCACATGACTCTTCAAACTAGTTCATGAATTTTCATGTACATGTATCTCAAAGTGCATGAATACATGAATAACATAATTACTAATGCATGTAACAAGTTTAATAGCTAACATTCTCCTCCCTTAAACTCGTTTCTCCACGAACTTGGACGCCAAGCTTCTTCCTTAATTTTTGAAAGGCATCCGTCTTCAATGCTTTTGTGAAAAATGTCAGCAACTTGATCACTCGAACTTTTGTGGTGCAACTCCACCTCCTTCATCTTCATGTGTTCTCTATGAAGTGAAATCGAGTGTCAATATGCTTTGATCTCTCATGATGAACCGGGTCTTTGCTAGAGCAATGGCCGACTGTTATCGATGTAGATCTTGGTCGCTTCTTCTTGCTTAACGTCATTCTCTCTAATAGTCTCCTCAACCATATAGAATGACAAACACAAGCGGCTGCTGCTATATATTCAGCTCACAGGTTGAAAGAGCAACTAGGATTGCTTCTTCGACGATCAAGTAAATGTAGCATCACCAAGATAGAATACGAACCCAGTTGTACTCCTTCGATCTTCACGGCTTCTAGCCCAATCACTATCACTAAACCAACCAATTCAAGGTTGTGATTCTGCGAGTAGAACAGTCCATGATCAACCGTTTCTTTAATATAACTAAGAATCCTCCTTGCTGCCTTCAAATGGGAGGTTCTCGGGTCTCCATAAACCTGCTCACACAAGTCCTACTCCAAATAGAATATCAGGACGAGTGCAAGTCAAATACCTTAGACAACCCATGAGACTTTTGAAATAAGTGGGTTGACTAGCTTCCCTTCACCCTCCTTGGTTAATTTGAGACCAAACTCAATAGGTGTGTCAATTGGGTGGCAGTCTTCAAAGGCAAATTTCTCTAAGATCTCCTTTGCATACTTTGATTGGGAAATAAAAATACCATCTTCACCTGTTGCATCTCAATGCCTAGAAATATTTCATTAGGCTAGATCCGTCATCTCGAACTCCTTTTTCATTGAGAGCTTGAAGTCTTGGATCATAGAGTGACTGCTACCTGTAAACATTAGATCATCTACATACAAGCAAACAAACAATACTTCTCCATGTGAGTTTGCCTTAGCATATAAAGAATGCTCATCAGGGCACCTCATAAATCCTTGTTGCATGAAGTAATTATCAATTCTTGAATTCCATGTTCTTGGTCTTGCTTTTAGCCATAGAGAGCCTTCTTCAGCTTGTACACTTCTTTTCTTACCCTTTAATAATGAATCCTGGTGGCTGTTCAACATAAACTTTTCTTCAGGTTCCCATTTAGGAATGCCGACTTCACGTCCATTTGATGCATTTTCACCGTCGTTGGGCCGCAAGTGAGATCAACAACCTCACCGTTTCTAGCCTTGCTACTGGGGCAAAGACCTCTCATAGTCGATGTCAATACGTTTGTATAGCCCTTCATGACCAATCTCGCCTTATGTCGCTCTACCACACCTTTGGCATCTCTCTTTGTCTTGTATACCCATTTAACACCAATGGGTTTTGAATCTTGTGGAAGTGATGTGAGCTCCCACGTATCATTTTTCTTGATGGAGTGAATCTCCTCCTCCATAGCTTTTCTCCATTTTGCCTCCTTATTGGCCTCCTCAAATGTCATAGGATCAAAGCCTGCAAAAGACAAAAATTGTTGAACTCCTCCTCGTTCTCCCAATCAATGGGCTCAACTGGTTGAGTGAAGTCATAAATCTCTTGAACTTCCTTGTCTCGTATACAGGGACTGGTAGAACCATCATGGTCTGAATCTTCATTTAAGGTAGTGGATGGTGACTCTCTCTTCTCCTCCTCACCATCAAGAGGAATGAGAATCCCCATGTCAATTGTCTTCCACTCCAGCTTTGATCTTCATCAAATTTCACATCTCTTGACATCACAATCTGCAAGTGACGGGGTTATACAGCTTGTATCCGCTGCAGTTCTCACCATAGCCAAGAATATGCATTTGGTTTTATCTTCAAGCTTCGTGCGCTTCTCCTCCTGAATCTTAGCATAAGCAACACTTCCAAAGATTCGAAGATGATCGACCTTTGGCTTTCGAGAACTCCATGCTTCCTCTGGCGTCATGTTTTCAAGTCTCTTCGTTGGAAACTGTTCAACAATTAAACAGAACAAGCCACAGCATCTCCCCAAAATTTCTTTGGGATATTTTTCTCTTCAGCCATACACCGACCATGTTGAGAATTGTTCTATTCTTCCTCTCTGAGACACCATTTTGTTGTGGTGTTTGCGGCATAGTGAGTTGATGTGGATGCCATGTTCCCTGTAGAAATTCTCAAACTCCTGCGACATATACTCGCCTCCACGATCAGTTCTCAAACACTTAAGCAGACATCTACTTTGTTTTCAACAAAGCTCTTGAATTCTTTGAATTTTGAGAAGACTTCTTTTTCTCTTTTAGCATATAAACCCAAGTCTTGCCATTAAAATCATTAGTAAAGGTTAGGAAATACTATTACCACAATAGACTCGGGCTTGATGGGTCCACATATGTCTGAATGCACCAATTGTAGACGTTTAGATGCTCTTTGACATCATACTTCTTGAATGGCTCCTTTGTTGCTTTCCCACAATGCAAACATCACAAAGGTTGTTAGGAGCATCAATCTTGGCAATCCCACCACCATTTTCTTCTTCTCCATTAGCTTCAATGCCTCAAAATTGAGATGTCCATAGCGAAGATACCACAGATTGCTCTGATCTTGAGTCGTTGCCTTCATGCACCTCGACTCCACAATTGAGAGCTTCAACGGGAACATCCTGTTCTTTGTCATCTTCACATGTGTAATCAGCCTGTTATTCTTATCCAACAAGCTAAGAGCTAGATCGCTCGTCTTGATGCCATATCCTCTTTCGAACAATTGTCCAATACTCAATAAATTACTTTTTTTAGCAGGGACATAATAGACATCAGAGATGCAAAGCTCCCTACCATTTTGAAGTTTAAAGACAACATCACCTTTTCCTTCAATTGGACATTTGAAAAGATCACCAAATGTGATGTAGCCTTGATGACCTTCATCGAGCCTTGTGAAGAACTCCTTTCTTCCACTCATGTGATTTGAGGCTCCTATGTCTATGAACCATGTGACCGTTTTGAGGCGGCTCAATTCATTATAGGACATGAGCAACACTTGTCCTTCACTTAGCTCCACATGATTAGCCTTTCTCCACCATCATTGTCAGAATTATACCAACAATCATAGGAGAAAGGCCATATTTCTTACAAACATAGCACTGGATATGAGATTTATCAACCTTCCTTTCCGGCCACGACCTCGACCGCGGCCTCGGCCACGAGTTTCATGGCTTCCACGACCATTCCCTTCACTTTCATCACCATGGGTGCTGCTTTGTTCGTTGAAGTGGTTACCACGACCACCTCGTCCTTGCCACCACATCACCTCTTCCTCGATGGTAGCCTCCTCTTGAAGATCCATCCTTCTTTGGGGAAGAGTTGGCTTGAAGCGCTTGCTCCATAGTCTTTCCTTCTTTCTTCTTTCGCAAGCCTCTTTCATCATAAACTTGTAGAGAGCCTTGGAGCTCTTCCACTGACATATCCTAAAGATCATTTGATTCTTCAATCGCCACAGCGATATAATCAAATCTTGAGTGTAGAGATCTCATGATTTCTCCACAACACGTACGTCCTCAATCTTCTCACCATGTCGCCTCATCTCATGCACAATGGAATTTACTGGTGAAAGTAATCACCAATGGATTCTGACCCTTCTTGTTGTAGGGCCTCAAAATCTGCTCGCAAAGATTGCAAGCGGATTTTCTCACTCTTTCTACGCCATCAAAGGCTTTCTTCAAGATCTCCCAAGCTTCCTTAGAAGTTTTTGCAGAGGCGATCAACTCGAACGTGGCGTCATCTACTCCTTGGTAGATTGTGAACAACGCCTTCTTCTTCTTCATCATCCTCCTTGGCTCCATTTACCACCGTGTTCCATGCTCCCATGGATCCAACAGGCCTCCATTTGGATACTCCATTTACCATAATTGGTTTTAGTTAAGAGGGGCACTTGGGTTTGGATAGTAAATAGAAGAAGCCATAGGTATCTTGGCTCTGATACCAATTTTTTGTGAGAATAGTTTTCTAGAAGGAGGAAATGAACTTTGTATTTTTTTAGTTATTCAATTGGACTTACATGTGCACTTCCTTATATAGGCCTTTGGAACATCCTCATGACTCTTCAAACACCAAACCACATGACTCTTCAAACACCAAACTACATGACTCTTCAAATACCAAACCACATGACTCTTCAAACTAGTTCATGAATTTCTCATGTACATGTATCTCATAAGTGCATGAATACATGAATAACATAATTACTAATGCATGTAACAAGTTTAATAGCTAACAAAAACATCCCAGAATTCAGAAGAATCTAAGTGTCGCAACTGGAAATTAGAGACATTTTTCTATGTCAATATTCCAACAGAAGTGACAGTACGACACAAGATAAAAAAAATTCTTTCCTGAACAATGTCTTGAACCCAAAACCTAGCTATTTATTGTATTTAGGCTTTTCTTTTATTTTAGGCTAGGCTTAGTCTGCTACTTATTTGCTTTGGTTCCATATTGGATATGTGGGAAAATTTCTTTTGTATTAGCCTATATAAGGCCAGGACCTGTTGTCTTTTAGTCAGTTTAGTTGATTCAAGAAATCTTTAATTTTGCATTGTAATTCTGCTTTGTGATTTAAATCTCTGGATGTGAAGTGTTGAGTAGGAGAGCGATCTCCTTGATGTGAAGCCAATACTGATTTTATCCTCTAAAACCCTAATTTCTTCCCTCTTTCTTCTTTTTTCTTCTCATATTATATCAGTTTGGTATCAAAACGGAATTTCCTGCTCTTGTCCTCCTCCACAAAAAAGAAAATTCCTCCAAAAAAAACCCTAGCCACAAAACTCTAGATCCTCTTTCTCTCTTTTTCTCTTCTCTGTTTAAGAAAAAAGGCAAAAAAGAAACCAACAGAAAAAGAAAAGGAAAAAGAAAAAAAAATGTTCAGGTACTGTTCATCGCCTTCCTCCTCACCACCTCAGCAAAGAACCCAAACCCTAGTTGGGTTTCTCAGCTTCTCCAAGCGCCGCCTCTTGCACCACACCACCTCCACGCCGTTCACCTCCTCCGACGTCCTCGCCGACGACTGTCGACTTCAACTTGCAAATCTCGACCGCCTACCTCTTTGATTGACGACCACCGACACCTCCGCAGCTGCCATCTTCAACCCACGACTGTTGCGAACCTTCATTTCTTTCATCAGATCTCATTGTCACCCCCAGTGACTTCGTCTTCGTCATCAAACAACAACAACTCCATCTTCGTCATCACCAGTCACCAGCGCCTCCCCCGCCAACTCACAGTCCGCTATCACTACTTTCGGCCTTGACTCCTTTTCCACGACCTCGCCTCATCGCCGACTAGGTCTCCCCTCCACCCTTCCTCCAAATCTCCGTTGTGTCAACGCCTTCTAACCACCTCGCCTCGTCAGCGTCCAGGTCTCCCCGCCACTGCCACCTAATCTCACCTCCGTCCTCATCGTCATCATTTCCTTCTCTCAGTCTTTGACCTCTTCGTCTGATCTCGTTGCTTGACTGTCGTCGCGCCACCATCGTCACCGCTGAGCCAACCTGTGCCACCTTCGCCATCTGCTACAGTTGTCGAGAGCATAGGTGCTCTAGATGTCAAGTAAAGAATCAGATGAGGGATTGAGGTGATCAGGTGAGGGCATCCAAATTTGAAGCAGGATGCTTTGGGTCTGATCCACTTCCAGAGACCCCAGCCCACTGGATTACCAACCCAATCTGCACCCACTGAGCCAATCGACTGGGTCCAGTCAGAGCCCGATCCAGTTCAGACTGAGTCGACTTAGTGAGCCGACTGAGTCAACCCAGTCCAGAAGCAGTGCATCGACATTCTAGAGTTCGTTTTAGGCCCGTTCAGAGTCCGATTCGAGTTTCATCTGAAGCATTGGACCCGTAGCTGATTCTTGAAGATAAAGGAAGAAGATCACAACTTTTGAACGACAGATCCGGCCTCTTCTGGCCCTTATTTGGAGACACTACTTAGTATCGGTACTTTTTCAAGCGCCTTTGGTACTTTCTAACCTCACCTCTCTTATTTGTGACATCCTTGCATATCAACTGTGATATTTGAAATTACACCGAGAGGGGGGATGAATAAGTGTAAGGCTAATCTAATGTACAATGATGCAGAATTAAAAATTTAACGCAACACACTTAGTGAAACTGAAGAGTGCAGCCGAATTTCCGATAAAGGGATCTGGATTATCTCCTCTAAATTCCTCTAAATAAGAGTTGAGGTGCTATATGAAGCTCTCTTGGTTAATCACAAGTGAGGCACACACAAACAACACAAGCATATATATGATATGAACAATATGATGCAATGCACAATGTAAGAGAGAGAGAGAGAGAGTTAGAGAAAGTGGATCAAACGCAAACACAGTGATATGTTTCGAGGTTCGAGCACCAGCTCTACGTCCTCTCGCCTTCACACAGAAGGATTTTCACTAACTTGTTCACACAGGACTTCCCACACAGGGAACCTCCACTGAGGATTTGGGCAAATACAATTTGGGAGTACACAACTCCTCTCTTAACAATACAACCTCTACACTTAGAGGCTACGCACAAAGCCAAACAATATCCACCTCACAATTGAGGGATAGGCACTTAGCCAAACAAAAATAATAATCACCTCACACTTGAGGGATTTCAACACATTCTCCACCTCTCACTAGAGGGAGACAAACACCACTTCCACAATCACCTCTCACTAGAGGGATATCAACTCAATCACCTGTCACTAGAGGGATATCACAATGAATGAAAGGTTTACAACACTTGGTGGTCTCAACAACCACAAACCAATCTCTTTCTCACCAAACAAAGATCATATGATATGATAGATATGATAAGCTCAAGTGTGAGAAATCAAGGTGTTTGGAAATTAAATTACAAAGAAAAATACTTGGGAAAACAACTAGAATTTGATAGAAATGAAGAACAAAACAAATATCCCAAATCTCTATTTTTCTTTGAATTTTCCACCCTTGAAAATAAATAAAAATGATCTTTTATAACCAAAAACTCTTTTGAAAACTTGTATTAAAACACTTAAGAAGATCAGAATTTTTGCTCTCTAAAAACTTGTTAAGAAATAACTCAAATGGAGTGTATATATACCCCAAAAGAATTCTGCCCATTGGCAGCTGGAAAGGGCAGAAATGCCCTTCCGATCGACCGGCCGGTCGACCAGCCAATGGTCAATTTTCTGACTGTTGAGCCAGTGGTCGACCGCTCGGTCGACCGTGCAAGGCCTACGGTCGACCGCCCCCACCTGAGAGTGGGGTGATATCAGTCGGCCGACCGAACGGTCGGCCGGCCAAGTCACATGGCCTTTGTGCACGTCTCGTGCACATCGGTCGACCGTGCCGGTCGACCGCCAGAGCTTGGCAGGGAATTTTCAGGATTTTAAAAACTTGGGTTTTTATTATCAAATAAATCCCATAAAATCTCTAAAATTCTACAAAATATAGTTCTTATTATAACTTTGATATACAAATATGTTTGAGTAAAAATCAAATCATGTTACAAATATTTTGAACTATTTTTGTGTTATGGAAATTTTGTCTAAAACCAAAATCTGTATTTTCCAAAAATAGGATTTTTGAAATGGAAAACCGTTTTCTCCAAAACTCATACAAATACAAAAACATAATATTTAAACAACTTTGAAGCATGTTGTATATGGATAGAATCCAATATACATGTAAAGATATTATATCTATGTTTTTGATATTAAATCCAAAAATAAGTTTTGTTTAAATACAAAACTCCAAACTCATGAAATATACTATCAAAATAAGTTTGTCTAAATAGATGAAGCATAGATGTATATATAACAAATCTAATATACATTAAACCATATAAATTTGTTTTGAATCTATCTAATCATGAAAATCAAGATCGGTTAAACCGAAAACCAAAAACCAGTAAACATGAAACTTGTGTGTGTATTGTGAATTTAAGCATATCAACACTATCTGCCTTTTACATAAGATCTAAAACATAATCTTAAACTAAAACAAACCGAAGTCTTCTTGTAGAGCGCCGTCTCCAAGTTGACTCGATCCAAACGCGATCCAACGAGCTTGACTCCAACCGAGCGCTAGATGTGAACTTGACGCACGAGCTCTTGAATCACCATGTGAAAGCTCCAAAAACACTTTTGCTGAAGCTAATCACCTACTAATAACTTGATCGAATATCTGGAACTAAAAATCACAAGATTATTAGTAAGTATAACTACATGAGTTAATCATCATCAGAACTAGAGTGAAGTCCTCTGGGCCAACAATCTCCCCCTTTTGATGATGACAAAACTCATGGAGTTATATATGCATGGATTAAAGTTAAGCTTCATAGAAGCTCCCCCTTAACTCATGCATAGCATAAACAATAAGGATATGCAATGAATGCTCAACATACTTATTGATAAACAATGCTAATGTTCTTGATATCAATACTCTTTGATACTAAAACAATGCATAAACAAAACAATACTCTTGATACTACTTAAAACTATGCATAAATAAAACAATGTTCTTGATACCAATTAAAACTATGCATAAACAAAAACAATACTCTTGATACCAATTAAACAAAACAATCAATGTTCTTGATACCAATCAATTAAACAAAACAATCTTGATACCAATTAAACAAAAACAATGTTCCTGATACCAATTAAACATATCAATTAAACAAAACAATGCTCTTGATGCCAATTGACATCTATTGACATATATGTACTAGATTTCAATGGAAAACACAAACAAACATGCATATACAAATAAACATGCATATAAAACACAAATAGTTCTCCCCCTTTTTGTCAATCATCAACAAAGGGACAAATATAAAAACATTTTTGATACCAAATTATAATACCAATTGAAAATAAACAAAATATTTTGAGATACCAAAAGATACCAATAAAAAAAATCTTGTAAACATTGATACCAATGGAAAATGAAACAATGTATATTTTGATACCAAATGAAATATATATATGTACTAATTGAAAGATATATAAATGTGTGAAACATGATACCAATTGTAAATAAACACATGTTCATGATACCAATGAAAGTAAACAATATTTTCAATATACAAAAATAATACCAATTGAAATTATCTTAAAACAATACCAATTATCTTAAAACAATACCAATTGAAATTGTTTTTTTATTTTATAAAAACACATATATCATTGAAAACAAAACAACTAACAAATCATTTTGCAATAAAGATACCAAATTTAGAATAAAGTCAATTTAAGTTCTTTGATATCAATAATGAAAAATGCCTGAAAGTTCCAAAAAAATTTTAATTTTAGAGCATAAGGAACCAATTGAAATGATATTATTTTCACTTTAAGTCATAAAGTGTGGGAGTAGAATACCAATTGGAAATGAAATTGATTTTAGAAAACTTTAAATTTATACCAATTGAAAGATTAAAACTTGAAGTTTCTCCCCCTTTATGAAATACTAATGAAAATCATGCATAAGCTTGGATAAGATACCAATTTGAAAAATGATGGTCATTAAGAATAAATCAAGCTTTGGATAAACATAACTTGTGCTTTAATATATAAAGATATAATAAGCACAATCAAATCATATATGTATGAAAAGGAAAATACCAATAGAAATTGATACTTTTGAAGTTTTGAAACATACATATATAGAAAACAAATATGAGTATACAACTATGAAAATATCAATTGAGATACCAATTGAAAATTATGATGAAGATCAAGGTATAACTCATACTTACCACCCATACATGCACAAGTTTAATAGGATTTTCAATTTAAGCATACAAGGCATGGTCGCCCAACCAACCACCCTTTAAATGGGTAAGGGTTTTCAAAAATAAGTTTGAAAATAGTTTTAGTAAGTTTGAAAACTCTACCAAAATGAAGAATACGAACTAGTTTAATGATAATCTTGAAAACTAGTACGAAGTCCTTCAAGAAGGAATAAAACAAGAAAATTTTCATGAAAATATGAAAATCGCAAAATCATCAACACTCAAATAGCAATAAAGCACATAAAATACTCATGAAAACAAAATCATGAGAAAACATCAAATAATGTGAGTGTACAAGATTCGTGTGAAAAACATAATCATGAAAATAGGCAATTAAGCTCAAATGAAATTCCTTACAAAAAAAATGAAAATCATCAAATTTTAATTTTCATCAAAACAATTCCAACTTCAAGTCATATGTATGATTTGTCCAAATTAGAGGTAACATACATATCCCTTAACACAAATGAGTCTATAGATAAAGATTTGTATGAAAAGAAAATGACTCAAGGATGTATATGTATAACTATTAGTTTAGACAAAATAGACATATACATGAAACTAAAACACAAACATGAAAAACATGTACAAAATGGGAATACAAGTCAAAATGCATGAATCATCAAAATAGGCTATACTAGTACATCTAATGAGTACAAATGAGCAATTAAGCACAAACATTTAATAATCTATTTGTGGCTCACTAGTTGTATAAGTATATACTCAAGTGTTAATGAAAACTAACATCTAAACATGTAATCAAAACATGAAGCATAGAAACAAAACTCATATGATCATTGTGGTAAATGCACATGTTATTAGAGCTATGATATGCATAATAGCTAAACAAATGTGAGTACACAAAAGTAATAATCCATATGAACATGGGTGTATCTCAAATACTATACATGTATATCACAAATCTAATTATCATGGCATTTAACATACTAATCATGAAAAACATGAAACTCAATACATGCTAAAAATCAATGATATGAAAGCATGTAAAATAAATGGGAGTTAGAGATCGTTACCAAAACCAAGAGGGCACATCTCATGTCTCCAACCATGGTGGTCCTTCCACCAAACTCCCCTTGAAAGTGATGCATCCAAAATTGTAATACCTCGTTTCCAGAATACGTACCTTGTTGCGTATTCAGCTTTTCAGCCGTATTTTCCGATTTACCTTTCGTATTTATCCAATTTCAATTTCAAATATCATTTTCTTATATATTAGATTTTATGTGATTTTCTGAATTTTCTAAAATTAAAATGAATTCTTCAAAACCGGTGTCGACCAGTGTCGCTGATCGATTTCCGAATTTTTATTTCACCAACCTTTAGGAATTTCTAGAAAGCCCTTTAGGCATTATCTCTTAGAATCATATTTTCTATCTACACTCTTTTCTTAGAATTTTATGATTTTATGAAAATTCCAACGGAGTCGGTATTTTTCCGGTTCCGGGATTTTTAGTTCCAAAACTATAAAGTAATTCTTCAAACGGATTTCACTATTAGTCTTCATGTATTATTATTGATTTTGGTAAAATTTACGAGTCGTTCCGAGATACTTGAATTTCGGACGATTTCGGTATTTTCCGAAATGTTTTCCGCATTCTCGATTTAAACCCGGGAACCCGTGTTTTCAATATTTTAATTTTTCGAGTTAGAGAAAATATTTTCTCTTTTTATAATTTCTTCTCCTTTTTCCTTTTTCTTTTTCCTTCCTTCTTTTCTTTCCAACAAATTATCTCTTCCAAAATATCTCTTCCAAAATATCTAAAATCCCACCCACTTCCTCATTAATGCCTTCATTAACTCTTCATCTCCATGGCCGGCCACCATTGGCCAAGGGAGACACCCCATCACCCCTATTTGCATAAAACCCCTCTCCAATTCTTTAATTGCAACTCCTTTACAAAAATCAAATCCTATATAAATCCTTCCTTTACAATTCTTTTCTCTTTTTCACTTCACCAAGAAATCAACTTCCCTTTCCTTCTCCAAAGCAAACCCTAGGTCTTCCTCTCCATCTCAAGCAACTTGGTTTAAGGATCGTCCGCGATATCGTCAAGAATCGCGTTGGTGCTTTTCGTCGATTTCTATCTCTTCGGGACTCGTAAAAGCCCCACACAACCTATCCAAGTGAGTATATTTACTCACCAAGGCTAGACTACTTCCTAGTATGCTTGTGTTGATCATTCATGTGTGTAGGAACCATAAAAACCGTATTTTAGCCCTTCAAACAACTATCAGATATTCTGATATGTTTTCTGTTTTTCCCAGGATTAGTCGACTTGACCTGGATACTAGTCGACTAATCCACCTTGGATGAAACGTAGCTTTTCTGATTTTCACAGTTTTAGTCGACTAAGACCCCATTACTAGTCGACTAGACCCACCTAGTCGACTATATTATCAACCTAGTCGACTAACCTATTCCAGATCTAAAAACACCAACTCCCAGTTCCAGTCGACTCATCCCAAATTATTAGTCGACCATATACTTCTAGTCGACTATACATAGTGCCTTAGTCGACTAACATGTCCCGAGGATTAGTCTCAATTTTAGGTATCAAATTTAGTCGACTTGCGTATCCATTAGTCGACTTATAATTTACCTAGTCGACTACCCTTCCAACCCTAGTCGATTTCAAAACTCTCTGGAAATCATTTTTTAGTCGACTCCTGCGGACTAGTAGTCGACTGATGACCCCTATTAGTCGACTAATCCTTCACCTAGTCGACTAATTCTGGCTGGTTAACTCAGTTGTTTTCTTTTCTGATTTTGGTCTAAACATGATACATGTATGATATGCTAGTATTGTTTATGCTTCATAATTGATACCACATGACATGTTACTTGCAGGATCTCATGACATATACTTCATGACATGTTACCATGTATTTCCATGTAGGACTTGTTAATTAAATTGTATATCTCCACCTTATCATGCTATCACTTATACCAAGCATGATAGATTTGACTTTTGTATAAAATAGATCAACTTATATTGGGTCCGGGGGAGACCATGCGGATATCGATTGTGTTCGTGTTTACAGTGGTTTTAGGAAATGTTGTGCAACTCATGTTCCGGTCTAACCTGCGGTACACCAGGGGACCGAGGGGAGAGCTTGCTCCCTATTCAGGAATCAAGTCATGACAAGAGCATACAAATAAGACTCTACTGTTTGGCCTAGCGGCTGGCTTCCGTTTACAAGCAACGGAACAATCATGGACCGTTATCCCGGGCATGTACGGGGTCCACTGTAAACATAGTTCTTCGATACAACCGCTGATTTCCAATAACCCCCTTGTTTTATTGGGATATGGATCTATGTGCACTGGGACGCTGGACCACATAGCTAGATATCACAATGAAATAAGTAATAAAATTAAGACATTAATTGTAGATGTATTGTTTTAGGACTTTGGAATTTCATGCTCTACCTTTATACTGCTATATCTTATTTACTCATGTCCATTAGCCAGTTGGCCATATCTCGTTATTATGATATGTCTTGATTCTGTGGATTTGCATATTCAGATCCCGAGACTTGGAACGAAGTGGATCCATCCACTGAGGACCAAGAGTACTTCAGTGAGCAGGCCAACCAGCTCTAGTTCCTCCAGTGCCGTACCATTTCTTTTGGCTCACAGGATTTCCTTCTCTTATGTGAGCATTTGTGTAGACTTTGTGTATATTCTTTTGGACTTGGTTGTGAAACAAAACACTTGTAAAGTGTATCAGTTCATAACTTGTATAACTTTGTACTTGTACTCTATTGTTGGCATATATGAATATATCACGCTTGTGTTATACTCTGTTTCTGGATTATATTGTACTTTTTCGCTTAGCGTATATATGTGGGGGCAGTTCTGACCTACGTATATACGTCGCGGTGACGTGTCCGTATCCGCCAGGATCGGGGCGTTACAGGTTGGTATCAGAGCCTAGGCTCTCAAACCTAAAGTACAATCAAGTGGCAAATCCTAGTATTTGCTAGTGCCAACTATAATGTACAAAGTTATAGAGTCCGTCTTGCTTCCTTCTTTGATCAATTCCTTCATATCCTGAACTCCTTTCCTTTTCCAATTCCAGTTATCATTCGATGGAGAGACGCTCAGGTCGTAACAACGTCGGGCAAGTCCCGAATGGACCTATAGGAGGAGGAGAGAATGCTGATGTCCTCCAGATCATTCAGACTATGCTAGGGAATCAGCAGCAGCAGATGAATAACCAGCAACAGTACCAGCAGCAGCAAATGGACAATCAGCAGAAGCAGATGGAGAACCAACAACAGCAGACCGAGCTCCTTAGGCAAGAGCTAGCGGCCCCAAAAGGACAAAGGCCTGGGAATGTGTCCGATTTCCGACGGCTGCAGCCAACTATCTTTACTGGAGGAGAGAAACCACTGGAGGCTGAGCAGTGGTTGACGGACACTGCTGACCTGCTGAATGCCGCCCGTGTACCGAAGGAGGATCGGGTAGAAGTAGCCAAGATCCAGCTTAAAGACATAGCTCGGACTTGGTGGCTTGCGGAGGAGGCCCGCTTGGAGAAGCCCATCACTTGGAAGACCTTCTCAGAGAGTTTTTACAGCCGGTTCTTTCCTGATACGGCGCAGCAAGAGATGGAGGAGCAATTCATTAGCCTCCAGCAGGGAAACAAGTCGGTGGACGAATACGCCGCAGACTTCCTGAGACTCAGCCGTTTCGCGCCATATATGGTCACAGATGAAGTGAAGCGTGCAAGCCGATTCCAGAAGGGTCTTCAGATGAAGATTCAGATGTACCTCATGCCCCAACATTTGAAGACATATGCAGAGGTTCTTACCAGCGCTCGAGAGGTGGAGCGTGGGTTTGAAAAGGAGAAAGAGACTCAGATGGGAAATCAGGTCATGAAGAGGCCGTTTGTGCCTACGGGAAGAGGAATCCCATTTAGAGCGGCGAAGATGCAGAGGCAGCCCTTCAGACCGGCTCCCTACCAGGCAGCCCAATCATCTATTTTCTGCAACTTCTGTCAGAAGCCAGGGCACACTCAACCAAATTGCCGGAGGGCAAACGGCTTGTGTTTGATATGTGGGTCTCGAGGACATGCAGTAGAGACTTGTCCACACCATCGGAGATTCGGGATGGCCAACCAGCCCTTGCCAGGACTTCCAGGACCCAGTGGACAGAGAGTGCTGCCAGGACCAATTGGGCAGAAGGACCAGGGCCAGTGGTGAGGAGAGCACCCCTTCCTCCACAGCACATGATTCGTCCAGTGCAGAGGGGAGGCAGAACAGCAGTCGGACGAGGCAGAGGTCAGGCCTACAACCTGACAGAGGCTGAGGCAGAGGCTTCAGAGGAGGTGATTACAGGTAACATCAGAGTATACTCAAAGCCTGTCATCGCTTTATTCGACTCTGGTGCATCCCACTGTTATATTTCTGATAACTTTGTGGCCGTCCATTCTATACCTGTTAAGGTTTTAGACCACAAGTGGGAGATAAGTACAGGGAATGGGGTGATCTTATCATCTAGAGTGTGTACTGACTGTCCAGTAGAACTGTGTGACAAGGTCTTAGCCATAGATATGCTCGTACTCGACACTAAGGGGTACGACGTGATCTTAGGCATGACCTGGCTTAGTCAGTATTATGCCGTGATTGATTGTCGAGAGAGGAAGATCAATTTTAGGATTCCCCTTCAGCCTGAGTTTCAGTTTAGTGGAGAAGTGAAGTCCACTAAGGGAAAGCAGATCATTTCATCGGAGGTTCAGAAGCAGAAGGTACCGGTGTGGGATGAATTCCCGGAGGTATTTGCTGAGATCACAGGACTGCCACCTGTCAGGACAATTGAGTTCTCCATCGAGACTATTCCAGGAGCAGCACCTATATCTAAGGCTCCGTACAGGATGGCACCGACGGAGTTGGAAATCCTGAAGAAGCAGCTACAGGAGTTATCAGATAAGGGATTGATCAGGCCCAGTACATCACCGTGGGGAGCTCCAGTATTGTTGGCCAATAAGAAGGATGGTAGCAAGAGACTTTGTATTGACTATAGGGAGTTAAACAAAGTCACCATCAAGAACAGGTATCCCCTTCCCAGGATTGATGATCTATTTGATCAGCTTCATGGAGCCCGCGTATTCTCCAAGTTGGACTTACAGTCGGGTTACCATCAGCTGAGGGTGAAGAAGGAGGATATACTGAAGACGGCATTCAGGACCCGATATGGCCACTACGAGTTTCTTGTTATGCCTTTCGGAGTCACTAATGCCCCTGCCGTGTTTATGGATTTAATGAACCGAGTGTTCTCGCCCTTCTTGGATCAGTTTGTTGTTGTTTTCATTGACGACATCTTGATCTATTCAAGGAACAGGAGGGAGCATGCAGAGCACTTGAAAATTGTGTTGCAGACACTTCAGCAGGATCAGCTTCATGCCAAAAGGAGTAAGTGTGAGTTCTGGCTGGACAGCATAGCATTCCTCGGACATGTGGTGTCAGCAGAAGGTATCTCAGTGGATCCGAGTAAAGTCCAGGCAGTAAAGGAGTGGCCAATCCCGAGGACAGTGACAGAGATAAGGAGTTTTCTTGGACTAGCTGGCTATTACAGACGCTTTGTCCAGGACTTCTCTAGAATTGCCGCTCCATTGACGAAGCTCACCAGGAAAGGGGAGAAGTACATTTGGACAGAGGAGTGTGATGCAGCCTTCGAGCAGTTGAAGCAGAAGCTCATTTCGGCTCCTATCTTGAGAACTCCCTCAGGGAGAGGAGGAATGGTCATCTTTAGTGATGCCTCAGGTAAAGGCCTAGGATGCGTACTTATGCAACATGACCATGTGATAGCGTATGCATCCAGGCAGTTGAAGCCTCATGAGAGGAATTACCCAACTCATGATTTGGAGTTGGCAGCAGTGATCTTTGCATTGAAGATTTGGAGGCACTATCTTCTGGGAGATAGAGTGCTAATATATACAGATCACAAGAGCCTCAAGTACATCTTTTCACAGAAAGAGCTGAATATGAGGCAGAGGAGATGGCTGGAGCTTATGGCAGACTACGACATTGACTTGCAATATCATCCAGGCAAGGTCAATACAGTCCCGGATGCATTGAGTAGGATGCCAGAGAACAGAGTGCTTGTCCAGTTCACTCAGCAAGAGGACTTGATTCGAGATTTCATTCGATTGGATCTGATGGTAGTTCGAGGAGCTGAGAAGGCAGGACAGCTTATGACTTTACAGATCCAGTCATCCTTGATAGAGGAGATTAAGGAAGCCCAGAAGGAGGATCCTAGACTCCAGACATTTAGAGCTCAGGTCGAGGCTGGATTAAGGACGGATATCTGTATTCGTTCTAATGATGCCTTGTGCTTTGGTGATAGACTTTGTGTTCCTCAAGGGGAAGTGAGACAGAAGATTTTGCTGAAGCCCACAGTTCAGCCTACTCTATACACCCTGGAGGAAACAAGATGTACCAAGACCTGAAGAAGCACTTTTGGTGGAATGCCATGAAGAGAGAGATAGCACAATTTGTGGCTAAGTGCTTGGTGTGCCAGCAGATTAAGATCGAGCATCAGAGATCGGCTGGACTTCTGCAACCTTTGCCAATACCCGAGTGGAAATGGGAGCATATCACGATGGACTTTGTCACGGCATTACCTCGTAGTCCCAAAGGTAATAATGCCGTGTGGGTCATCATTGATCGTCTCACTAAGTCGGCCCACTTTATACCATTCCGGGTCGGTCAGACGACAGAGGTGTTGGCAGAGAAGTATATGAAGGAAGTGGTCCGTCTACATGGAGTGCCAGTCAGTATTGTTTCAGACAGAGACACGAGATTCAGATCTCACTTTTGGGAGAGTCTCCAAGAGAGTCTGGGCACTCGTCTGAAGTTCAGTACAGCTTATCATCCCCAGACAGACGGACAGTCAGAGCGGACCATCCAGATCCTCGAAGATATGCTTAGAGCCTGCATGATTGAGTTCGGGGGTTCTTGGAAGACCATCTTCACTTGGCTGAGTTTTCATATAACAACAGCTATCAGGCAAGTATAAAGATGGCACCTTTTGAGGCACTGTATGGGAGGAAATGCAGGTCACCAATTTGCTGGGATGAAGTTGGTGAGAGGAGCCTGTTGGGACCAGAGATGCTGATCCAGACGACAGAGAAAGTCAAGATTATCAGGGATCATCTCAGGGCAGCTCAGAGCAGGCAAAAGAGTTGGGCAGATTCTCGGAGGAGGCCATTGGAATTCGGAGTTGGAGATCATGTGTTCCTGAAAATTTCACCGACCAAGGGAGTGATCCGCTTCGGCACTCGTGGGAAACTAAGTCCGAGGTATATCGGCCCATTCGAGATATTAGATCGAGTGGGAGATGTGTCTTATCGATTGGCGCTGCCGCCATCGTTGGACGGGGTTCATAATGTTTTCCACGTGTCTCAGCTGAGGAGATATGTGAAGGATGAGAGTCACATTTTGGATCATTCCGAGTTGGAGCTTCAACCGGACTTATCTTATCAGGAGCAGCCGATGGCCATCTTGGACAGGAGTGTCAAGACACTGAAGAGCAAGGATATACCTTTGGTGTTAGTGTCTTGGAACCGCCATGTACCGGGAGAGGCTACATGGGAGCGAGAGGACGTCATCCGAGAGCGATACCCTCAACTCTTCACCAATTGGTAAGACTCTTTCCTTCTATCCCTCTACCGTTATATTCCATTTATCATGTCCTTCCTTGTTGCCTTTAACTTTACGAAATTTCGAGGACGAAATTTTTGTAAGGTGGGTAGATTGTAATACCTCGTTTCCAGAATACGTACCTTGTTGCGTATTCAGCTTTTCAGCCGTATTTTCCGATTTACCTTTCGTATTTATCCAATTTCAATTTCAAATATCATTTTCTTATATATTAGATTTTATGTGATTTTCTGGAATTTTCTAAAATTAAAATGAATTTTCTTCAAAACCGGTGTCGACCAGTGTCGCTGATCGATTTCCGAATTTTTATTTCACCAACCTTTAGGAATTTCTAGAAAGCCCTTTAGGCATTATCTCTTAGAATCATATTTTCTATCTACACTCTTTTTCTTAGAATTTTATGATTTTATGAAAATTCCAACGGAGTCGGTATTTTTCCGGTTCCGGGATTTTTAGTTCCAAAACTATAAAGTAATTCTTCAAACGGATTTCACTATTAGTCTTCATGTATTATTATTGATTTTTGGTAAAATTTACGAGTCGTTCCGAGATACTTGAATTTCGGACGATTCGGTATTTTCCGAAATGTTTTCCGCATTCTCGATTTAAACCCGGGAACCCGTGTTTTCAATATTTTATTTTTCGAGTTAGAGAAAATATTTTCTCTTTTTATAATTTCTTCTCCTTTTTCCTTTTTCTTTTTCCTTCCTTCTTTTCTTTCCAACAAATTATCTCTTCCAAAATATCTCTTCCAAAAATCTAAAATCCCACCCACTTCCTCATTAATGCCTCATTAACTCTTCATCTCCATGGCCGGCCACCATTGGCCAAGGGAGACACCCCATCACCCCTATTTGCATAAAACCCCTCTCCAATTCTTTAATTGCAACTCCTTTACAAAAATCAAATCCTATATAAATCCTTCCTTTACAATTCTTTTCTCTTTTTCACTTCACCAAGAAATCAACTTCCCTTTCCTTCTCCAAAGCAAACCCTAGGTCTTCCTCTCCATCTCAAGCAACTTGGTTTAAGGATCGTCCGCGATATCGTCAAGAATCGCGTTGGTGCTTTTCGTCGATTTCTATCTCTTCGGGACTCGTAAAAGCCCCACACAACCTATCCAAGTGAGTATATTTACTCACCAAGGCTAGACTACTTCCTAGTATGCTTGTGTTGATCATTCATGTGTGTAGGAACCATAAAAACCGTATTTTAGCCCTTCAAACAACTATCAGATATTCTGATATGTTTTCTGTTTTTCCCAGGATTAGTCGACTTGACCTGGATACTAGTCGACTAATCCACCTTGGATGAAACGTAGCTTTTCTGATTTTCACAGTTTTAGTCGACTAAGACCCCATTACTAGTCGACTAGACCCACCTAGTCGACTATATTATCAACCTAGTCGACTAACCTATTCCAGATCTAAAAACACCAACTCCCAGTTCCAGTCGACTCATCCCAAATTATTAGTCGACCATATACTTCTAGTCGACTATACATAGTGCCTTAGTCGACTAACATGTCCCGAGGATTAGTCTCAATTTTAGGTATCAAATTTAGTCGACTTGCGTATCCATTAGTCGACTTATAATTTACCTAGTCGACTACCCTTCCAACCCTAGTCGATTTCAAAACTCTCTGGAAATCATTTTAGTCGACTCCTGCGGACTAGTAGTCGACTGATGACCCTATTAGTCGACTAATCCTTCACCTAGTCGACTAATTCTGGCTGGTTAACTCAGTTGTTTTCTTTTCTGATTTTGGTCTAAACATGATACATGTATGATATGCTAGTATTGTTTATGCTTCATAATTGATACCACATGACATGTTACTTGCAGGATCTCATGACATATACTTCATGACATGTTACCATGTATTTCCATGTAGGACTTGTTAATTAAATTGTATATCTCCACCTTATCATGCTATCACTTATACCAAGCATGATAGATTTGACTTTTGTATAAAATAGATCAACTTATATTGGGTCGGGGGAGACCATGCGGATATCGATTGTGTTCGTGTTTACAGTGGTTTTAGGAAATGTTGTGCAACTCATGTTCCGGTCTAACCTGCGGTACACCAGGGGACCGAGGGGAGAGCTTGCTCCCTATTCAGGAATCAAGTCATGACAAGAGCATACAAATAAGACTCTACTGTTTGGCCTAGCGGCTGGCTTCCGTTTACAAGCAACGGAACAATCATGGACCGTTATCCCGGGCATGTACGGGGTCCACTGTAAACATAGTTCTTCGATACAACCGCTGATTTCCAATAACCCCCTTGTTTTATTGGGATATGGATCTATGTGCACTGGGACGCTGGACCACATAGCTAGATATCACAATGAAATAAGTAATAAAATTAAGACATTAATTGTAGATGTATTGTTTTAGGACTTTGGAATTTCATGCTCTACCTTTATACTGCTATATCTTATTTACTCATGTCCATTAGCCAGTTGGCCATATCTCGTTATTATGATATGTCTTGATTCTGTGGATTTGCATATTCAGATCCCGAGACTTGGAACGAAGTGGATCCATCCACTGAGGACCAAGAGTACTTCAGTGAGCAGGCCAACCAGCTCTAGTTCCTCCAGTGCCGTACCATTTCTTTTGGCTCACAGGATTTCCTTCTCTTATGTGAGCATTTGTGTAGACTTTGTGTATATTCTTTTGGACTTGGTTGTGAAACAAAACACTTGTAAAGTGTATCAGTTCATAACTTGTATAACTTTGTACTTGTACTCTATTGTTGGCATATATGAATATATCACGCTTGTGTTATACTCTGTTTCTGGATTATATTGTACTTTTTCGCTTAGCGTATATATGTGGGGGCAGTTCTGACCTACGTATATACGTCGCGGTGACGTGTCCGTATCCGCCAGGATCGGGGCGTTACA
>JAVJIF010032936.1:0-167514 GCA_038442645.1 Agave tequilana
TGTAATACCTCGTTTCCAGAATACGTACCTTGTTGCGTATTCAGCTTTTCAGCCGTATTTTCCGATTTACCTTTCGTATTTATCCAATTTCAATTTCAAATATCATTTTCTTATATATTAGATTTTATGTGATTTTCTGGAATTTTCTAAAATTAAAATGAATTTCTTCAAAACCGTGTCGACCAGTGTCGCTGATCGATTTCCGAATTTTTATTTCACAAACCTTTAGGAATTTCTAGAAAGCCCTTTAGGCATTATCTCTTAGAATCATATTTTCTATCTACATTCTTTTTCTTAGAATTTTATGATTTTATGAAAATTCCAACGGAGTCGGTATTTTTCCGGTTCCGGGATTTTTAGTTCCAAAACTATAAAGTAATTCTTCAAACGGATTTCACTATTAGTCTTCATGTATTATTATTGATTTTTGGTAAAATTTACGAGTCGTTCCGAGATACTTGAATTTCGGACGATTTCGGTATTTTCCGAAATGTTTTCCGCATTCTCGATTTAAACCCGGGAACCCGTATTTTCAATATTTTAATTTTCGAGTTAGAGAAAATATTTTCTCTTTTTATAATTTCTTCTCCTTTTTCCTTTTTCTTTTTCCTTCCTTCTTTTCTTTCCAACAAAATATCTCTTCCAAAATATCTAAAATCCCACCCACTTCCTCATTAATGCCCTCATTAACTCTTCATCTCCATGGCCGGCCACCATTGGCCAAGGGAGACACCCCATCACCCCTATTTGCATAAAACCCCTCTCCAATTCTTTAATTGCAACTCCTTTACAAAATCAAATCCTATATAAATCCTTCCTTTACAATTCTTTTCTCTTTTTCACTTCACCAAGAAATCAACTTCCCTTTCCTTCTCCAAAGCAAACCCTAGGTCTTCCCCTCCATCTCAAGCAACTTGGTTTAAGGATCGTCCGCGATATCGTCAAGAATCGCGTTGGTGCTTTTCGTCGATTTCTATCTCTTCGGGACTCGTAAAAGCCCCACACAACCTATCCAAGTGAGTATATTTACTCACCAAGGCTAGACTACTTCCTAGTATGCTTGTGTTGATCATTCATGTTTTCTTGTGCCATAAAAATCGTATTTTTAGCCATTCAAACAACCATCAGAATCCCTATTCTGTTTTCTGTTTTTCCCAGGATTAGTCGACTTGACCTGGATACTAGTCGACTAATCCACCTTGGATGAAACGTAGCTTTTCTGATTTTCACAGTTTTAGTCGACTAAGACCCCATTACTAGTCGACTAGACCCACCTAGTCGACTATATTATCAACCTAGTCGACTAACCTATTCCAGATCTAAAAACACCAACTCCCAGTTCCAGTCGACTCATCCCAAATTATTAGTCGACTATATACTTCTAGTCGACTATACATAGTGCCTTAGTCGACTAACATGTCCCGAGGATTAGTCTCAATTTTAGGTATCAAATTTAGTCGACTTGCGTATCCATTAGTCGACTTATAATTTACCTAGTCGACTACCCTTCCAACCCTAGTCGATTTCAAAACTCTCTGGAAATCATTTTAGTCGACTCCTGCGGACTAGTAGTCGACTGATGACCCCTATTAGTCGACTAATCTTTCACCTAGTCGACTAATTCTGGCTGGTTAACTCAGTTGTTTTCTTTTCTGATTTTGGTCTAAACATGATACATGTATGATATGCTAGTATTGTTTATGCTTCATAATTGATACCACATGACATGTTACTTGCAGGATCTCATGACATATACTTCATGACATGTTACCATGTATTTTCATGTAGGACTTGTTAATTAAATTGTATATCTCCACCTTATCATGCTATCACTTATACCAAGCATGATAGATTTGACTTTTGTATAAAATAGATCAACTTATATTGGGTCCGGGGGAGACCATGCGGATATCGATTGTGTTCGTGTTTACAGTGGTTTTAGGAAATGTTGTGCAACTCATGTTCCGGTCTAACCTGCGGTACACCAGGGGACCGAGGGAGAGCTTGCTCCCTATTCAGGAATCAAGTCATGACAAGAGCATACAAATAAGACTCTACTGTTTGGCCTAGCGGCTGGCTTCCGTTTACAAGCAACGGAACAATCATGGACCGTTATCCCGGGCATGTACGGGGTCCACTGTAAACATAGTTCTTCGATACAACCGCTGATTTCCAATAACCCCCTTGTTTTATTGGGATATGGATCTATGTGCACTGGGACGCTGGACCACATAGCTAGATATCACAATGAAATAAGTAATAAATTAAGACATTAATTGTAGATGTATTGTTTTAGGACTTTGGAATTTCATGCTCTACCTTTATACTGCTATATCTTATTTACTCATGTCCATTAGCCAGTTGGCCATATCTCGTTATTATGATATGTCTTGATTCTGTGGATTTGCATATTCAGATCCCGAGACTTGGAACGAAGTGGATCCATCCACTGAGGACCAAGAGTACTTCAGTGAGCAGGCCAACCAGCTCTAGTTCCTCCAGTGCCGTACCATTTCTTTTGGCTCACAGGATTTCCTTCTCTTATGTGAGCATTTGTGTAGACTTTGTGTATATTCTTTTGGACTTGGTTGTGAAACAAAACACTTGTAAAGTGTATCAGTTCATAACTTGTATAACTTTATACTTGTACTCTATCGTTGGCATATATGAATATATCACGCTTGTGTTATACTCTGTTTCTGGATTATATTGTACTTTTTCGCTTAGCGTATATATGTGGGGGCAGTTCTGACCTACGTATATACGTCGCGGTGACGTGTCTGTATCCGCCAGGATCGGGGCGTTACAGGTTGGTATCAGAGCCTAGGCTCTCAAACCTAAAGTACAATCAAGTGGCAAATCCTAGTATTTGCTAGTGCCAACTATAATGTACAAAGTTATAGAGTCCGTCTTGCTTCCTTCTTTGATCAATTCCTTCATATCCTGAACTCCTTTCCATTGTTTCCAATTCCAGTTATCATTCGATGGAGAGACGCTCAGGTCGTAACAACGTCGGGCAAGTCCCGAATGGACCTATAGGAGGAGGAGAGAATGCTGATGTCCTCCAGATCATTCAGACTATGCTAGGGAATCAGCAGCAGCAGATGAATAACCAGCAACAGTACCAGCAGCAGCAAATGGACAATCAGCAGAAGCAGATGGAGAACCAACAACAGCAGACCGAGCTCCTTAGGCAAGAGCTAGCGGCCCCAAAAGGACAAAGGCCTGGGAATGTGTCCGATTTCCGACGGCTGCAGCCAACTATCTTTACTGGAGGAGAGAAACCACTGGAGGCTGAGCAGTGGTTGACGGACACTGCTGACCTGCTGAATGCCGCCCGTGTACCGAAGGAGGATCGGGTAGAAGTAGCCAAGATCCAGCTTAAAGACATAGCTCGGACTTGGTGGCTTGCGGAGGAGGCCCGCTTGGAGAAGCCCATCACTTGGAAGACCTTCTCAGAGAGTTTTTACAGCCGGTTCTTTCCTGATACGGCGCAGCAAGAGATGGAGGAGCAATTCATTAGCCTCCAGCAGGGAAACAAGTCGGTGGACGAATACGCCGCAGACTTCCTGAGACTCAGCCGTTTCGCGCCATATATGGTCACAGATGAAGTGAAGCGTGCAAGCCGATTCCAGAAGGGTCTTCAGATGAAGATTCAGATGTACCTCATGCCCCAACATTTGAAGACATATGCAGAGGTTCTTACCAGCGCTCGAGAGGTGGAGCGTGGGTTTGAAAAGGAGAAAGAGACTCAGATGGGAAATCAGGTCATGAAGAGGCCGTTTGTGCCTACGGGAAGAGGAATCCCATTTAGAGCGGCGAAGATGCAGAGGCAGCCCTTCAGACCGGCTCCCTACCAGGCAGCCCAATCATCTATTTTCTGCAACTTCTGTCAGAAGCCAGGGCACACTCAACCAAATTGCCGGAGGGCAAACGGCTTGTGTTTGATATGTGGGTCTCGAGGACATGCAGTAGAGACTTGTCCACACCATCGGAGATTCGGGATGGCCAACCAGCCCTTGCCAGGACTTCCAGGACCCAGTGGACAGAGAGTGCTGCCAGGACCAATTGGGCAGAAGGACCAGGGGCCAGTGGTGAGGAGAGCACCCCTTCCTCCACAGCACATGATTCGTCCAGTGCAGAGGGGAGGCAGAACAGCAGTCGGACGAGGCAGAGGTCAGGCCTACACCTGACAGAGGCTGAGGCAGAGGCTTCAGAGGAGGTGATTGCAGGTAACATCAGAGTATACTCAAAGCCTGTTATCGCTTTATTCGACTCTGGTGCATCCCACTGTTATATTTCTGATAACTTTGTGGCCGTCCATTCTATACCTGTTAAGGTTTTAGACCACAAGTGGGAGATAAGTACAGGGAATGGGGTGATCTTATCATCTAGAGTGTGTACTGACTGTCCAGTAGAACTGTGTGACAAGGTCTTAGCCATAGATATGCTCGTACTCGACACTAAGGGGTACGACGTGATCTTAGGCATGACCTGGCTTAGTCAGTATTATGCCGTGATTGATTGTCGAGAGAGGAAATCAATTTTAGGATTCCCCTTCAGCCTGAGTTTCAGTTTAGTGGAGAAGTGAAGTCCACTAAGGGAAAGCAGATCATTTCATCGGAGGTTCAGAAGCAGAAGGTACCGGTGTGGGATGAATTCCCGGAGGTATTTGCTGAGATCACAGGACTGCCACCTGTCAGGACGATTGAGTTCTCCATCGAGACTATTCCAGGAGCAGCACCTATATCTAAGGCTCCGTACAGGATGGCACCGACGGAGTTGGAAATCCTGAAGAAGCAGCTACAGGAGTTATCAGATAAGGGATTGATCAGGCCCAGTACATCACCGTGGGGAGCTCCAGTATTGTTGGCCAATAAGAAGGATGGTAGCAAGAGACTTTGTATTGACTATAGGGAGTTAAACAAAGTCACCATCAAGAACAGGTATCCCCTTCCCAGGATTGATGATCTATTTGATCAGCTTCATGGAGCCCGCGTATTCTCCAAGTTGGACTTACAGTCGGGTTACCATCAGCTGAGGGTGAAGAAGGAGGATATACTGAAGACGGCATTCAGGACCCGATATGGCCACTACGAGTTTCTTGTTATGCCTTTCGGAGTCACTAATGCCCCTGCCGTGTTTATGGATTTAATGAACCGAGTGTTCTCGCCCTTCTTGGATCAGTTTGTTGTTGTTTTCATTGACGACATCTTGATCTATTCAAGGAACAGGAGGGAGCATGCAGAGCACTTGAAAATTGTGTTGCAGACACTTCAGCAGGAGCAGCTTCATGCCAAAAGAGTAAGTGTGAGTTCTGGCTGGACAGCATAGCATTCCTCGGACATGTGGTGTCAGCAGAAGGTATCTCAGTGGATCCGAGTAAAGTCCAGGCAGTAAAGGAGTGGCCAATCCCGAGGACAGTGACAGAGATAAGGAGTTTTCTTGGACTAGCTGGCTATTACAGACGCTTCATCCAGGATTTCTCTCGATTGCAGCTCCATTGACGAAGCTTACCAGGAAAGGGAGAAGTACATTTGGACAGAGGGTGTGATGCAGCCTTCGAGCAGTTGAAGCAGAAGCTCATTTCGGCTCCTATCTTGAGAACTCCCTCAGGGAGAGGAGGAATGGTCATCTTTAGTGATGCCTCAGGTAAAGGCCTGGGATGCGTGCTTATGCAACATGATCATGTTATCGCATATGCATCCCGGCAGTTGAAGCCTCATGAGAGGAATTACCCAACTCATGATTTGGAGTTGGCAGCAGTGATCTTTGCATTGAAGATTTGGAGGCACTATCTTCTGGGAGATAGAGTGCTAATATATACAGATCACAAGAGCCTCAAGTACATCTTTTCACAGAAAGAGCTGAATATGAGGCAGAGGAGATGGCTGGAGCTTATGGCAGACTACGACATTGACTTGCAATATCATCCAGGCAAGGTCAATACAGTCCCGGATGCATTGAGTAGGATGCCAGAGAACAGAGTGCTTGTCCAGTTCACTCAGCAAGAGGACTTGATTCGAGATTTCATTCGATTGGATCTGATGGTAGTTCGAGGAGCTGAGAAGGCAGGACAGCTTATGACTTTACAGATCCAGTCATCCTTGATAGAGGAGATTAAGGAAGCCCAGAAGGAGGATCCTAGACTCCAGACATTCAGAGATCAAGTCGAGGCTGGATTAAGGACGGATATCTGTATTCGTCCGGATGGTGCCTTGTACTATGGAGATAGACTTTGTGTCCCTCAGGGAAGTGAGACAGAAGATTTTAGCTGAAGCCCACAGTTCAGCCTACTCTATACACCCTGGAGGAAACAAGATGTACCAAGACCTGAAGAAGCACTTTTGGTGGAATGCCATGAAGAGAGAGATAGCACAATTTGTGGCTAAGTGCTTGGTGTGCCAGCAGATTAAGATCGAGCATCAGAGATCGGCTGGACTTCTGCAACCTTTGCCAATACCCGAGTGGAAATGGGAGCATATCACGATGGACTTTGTCACGGCATTACCTCGTAGTCCCAAAGGTAATAATGCCGTGTGGGTCATCATTGATCGTCTCACTAAGTCGGCCCACTTTATACCATTCCGGGTCGGTCAGACGACAGAGGTGTTGGCAGAGAAGTATATGAAGGAAGTGGTCCGTCTACATGGAGTGCCAGTCAGTATTGTTTCAGACAGAGACACGAGATTCAGATCTCACTTTTGGGAGAGTCTCCAAGAGAGTCTGGGCACTCGTCTGAAGTTCAGTACAGCTTATCATCCCCAGACAGACGGACAGTCAGAGCGGACCATCCAGATCCTCGAAGATATGCTTAGAGCCTGCATGATTGAGTTCGGGGGTTCTTGGGAAGACCATCTTCACTTGGCTGAGTTTTCATATAACAACAGCTATCAGGCAAGTATAAAGATGGCACCTTTTGAGGCACTGTATGGGAGGAAATGCAGGTCACCAATTTGCTGGGATGAAGTTGTGAGAGGAGCCTGTTGGGACCAGAGATGCTGATCCAGACGACAGAGAAAGTCAAGATTATCAGGGATCATCTCAGGGCAGCTCAGAGCAGGCAAAAGAGTTGGGCAGATTCTCGGAGGAGGCCATTGGAATTCGGAGTTGGAGATCATGTGTTCCTGAAAATTTCACCGACCAAGGGAGTGATCCGCTTCGGCACTCGTGGGAAACTAAGTCCGAGGTATATCGGCCCATTCGAGATATTAGATCGAGTGGGAGATGTGTCTTATCGATTGGCGCTGCCGCCATCGTTGGACGGGGTTCATAATGTTTTCCACGTGTCTCAGCTGAGGAGATATGTGAAGGATGAGAGTCACATTTTGGATCATTCCGAGTTGGAGCTTCAACCGGACTTATCTTATCAGGAGCAGCCGATGGCCATCTTGGACAGGAGTGTCAAGACACTGAAGAGCAAGGATATACCTTTGGTGTTAGTGTCTTGGAACCGCCATGTACCGGGAGAGGCTACATGGGAGCGAGAGGACGTCATCCGAGAGCGATACCCTCAACTCTTCACCAATTGGTAAGACTCTTTCCTTCTATCCCTCTACCGTTATATTCCATTTATCATGTCCTTCCTTGTTGCCTTTAACTTTACGAAATTTCGAGGACGAAATTTTTGTAAGGTGGGTAGATTGTAATACCTCGTTTCCAGAATACGTACCTTGTTGCGTATTCAGCTTTTCAGCCGTATTTTCCGATTTACCTTTCGTATTTATCCAATTTCAATTTCAAATATCATTTTCTTATATATTAGATTTTATGTGATTTTCTGGAATTTTCTAAAATTAAAATGAATTTCTTCAAACCGGTGTCGACCAGTGTCGCTGATCGATTTCCGAATTTTTATTTCACAAACCTTTAGGAATTTCTAGAAAGCCCTTTAGGCATTATCTCTTAGAATCATATTTTCTATCTACATTCTTTTTCTTAGAATTTTATGATTTTATGAAAATTCCAACGGAGTCGGTATTTTTCCGGTTCCGGGATTTTTAGTTCCAAAACTATAAAGTAATTCTTCAAACGGATTTCACTATTAGTCTTCATGTATTATTATTGATTTTTGGTAAAATTTACGAGTCGTTCCGAGATACTTGAATTTCGGACGATTTCGGTATTTTCCGAAATGTTTTCCGCATTCTCGATTTAAACCCGGGAACCCGTATTTTCAATATTTTAATTTTTCGAGTTAGAGAAAATATTTTCTCTTTTTATAATTTCTTCTCCTTTTTCCTTTTTCTTTTTCCTTCCTTCTTTTCTTTCCAACAAAATATCTCTTCCAAAATATCTAAAATCCCACCCACTTCCTCATTAATGCCCTCATTAACTCTTCATCTCCATGGCCGGCCACCATTGGCCAAGGGAGACACCCCATCACCCCTATTTGCATAAAACCCCTCTCCAATTCTTTAATTGCAACTCCTTTACAAAAATCAAATCCTATATAAATCCTTCCTTTACAATTCTTTTCTCTTTTTCACTTCACCAAGAAATCAACTTCCCTTTCCTTCTCCAAAGCAAACCCTAGGTCTTCCCCTCCATCTCAAGCAACTTGGTTTAAGGATCGTCCGCGATATCGTCAAGAATCGCGTTGGTGCTTTTCGTCGATTTCTATCTCTTCGGGACTCGTAAAAGCCCACACAACCTATCCAAGTGAGTATATTTACTCACCAAGGCTAGACTACTTCCTAGTATGCTTGTGTTGATCATTCATGTTTTCTTGTGCCATAAAAATCGTATTTTTAGCCATTCAAACAACCATCAGAATCCCTATTCTGTTTTCTGTTTTTCCCAGGATTAGTCGACTTGACCTGGATACTAGTCGACTAATCCACCTTGGATGAAACGTAGCTTTTCTGATTTTCACAGTTTTAGTCGACTAAGACCCCATTACTAGTCGACTAGACCCACCTAGTCGACTATATTATCAACCTAGTCGACTAACCTATTCCAGATCTAAAAACACCAACTCCCAGTTCCAGTCGACTCATCCCAAATTATTAGTCGACTATATACTTCTAGTCGACTATACATAGTGCCTTAGTCGACTAACATGTCCCGAGGATTAGTCTCAATTTTAGGTATCAAATTTAGTCGACTTGCGTATCCATTAGTCGACTTATAATTTACCTAGTCGACTACCCTTCCAACCCTAGTCGATTTCAAAACTCTCTGGAAATCATTTTAGTCGACTCCTGCGGACTAGTAGTCGACTGATGACCCCTATTAGTCGACTAATCTTTCACCTAGTCGACTAATTCTGGCTGGTTACTCAGTTGTTTTCTTTTCTGATTTTGGTCTAAACATGATACATGTATGATATGCTAGTATTGTTTATGCTTCATAATTGATACCACATGACATGTTACTTGCAGGATCTCATGACATATACTTCATGACATGTTACCATGTATTTTCATGTAGGACTTGTTAATTAATTGTATATCTCCACCTTATCATGCTATCACTTATACCAAGCATGATAGATTTGACTTTTGTATAAAATAGATCAACTTATATTGGGTCCGGGGGAGACCATGCGGATATCGATTGTGTTCGTGTTTACAGTGGTTTTAGGAAATGTTGTGCAACTCATGTTCCGGTCTAACCTGCGGTACACCAGGGGACCGAGGGGAGAGCTTGCTCCCTATTCAGGAATCAAGTCATGACAAGAGCATACAAATAGACTCTACTGTTTGGCCTAGCGGCTGGCTTCCGTTTACAAGCAACGGAACAATCATGGACCGTTATCCCGGCATGTACGGGGTCCACTGTAAACATAGTTCTTCGATACAACCGCTGATTTCCAATAACCCCCTTGTTTTATTGGGATATGGATCTATGTGCACTGGGACGCTGGACCACATAGCTAGATATCACAATGAAATAAGTAATAAAATTAAGACATTAATTGTAGATGTATTGTTTTAGGACTTTGGAATTTCATGCTCTACCTTTATACTGCTATATCTTATTTACTCATGTCCATTAGCCAGTTGGCCATATCTCGTTATTATGATATGTCTTGATTCTGTGGATTTGCATATTCAGATCCCGAGACTTGGAACGAAGTGGATCCATCCACTGAGGACCAAGAGTACTTCAGTGAGCAGGCCAACCAGCTCTAGTTCCTCCAGTGCCGTACCATTTCTTTTGGCTCACAGGATTTCCTTCTCTTATGTGAGCATTTGTGTAGACTTTGTGTATATTCTTTTGGACTTGGTTGTGAAACAAAACACTTGTAAAGTGTATCAGTTCATAACTTGTATAACTTTATACTTGTACTCTATCGTTGGCATATATGAATATATCACGCTTGTGTTATACTCTGTTTCTGGATTATATTGTACTTTTTCGCTTAGCGTATATATGTGGGGGCAGTTCTGACCTACGTATATACGTCGCGGTGACGTGTCTGTATCCGCCAGGATCGGGGCGTTACAACTCTACCAATGAAGAGATTGCACTAGTTAATATGAAAATGTTTTAAAACTAGTACGAAATCCTTCAAGTAAGGAATAAAGCAAAAGAAATGTCAATAAATCTCAATATTCCTTTAAATCATCACACACATTTTTTTGAAAAAATATATATTTCAAGATATATGTATGTTTTGACAACAATAAGTATACATACATATCTCTTAAATACAATTGAGTCCATATAAATAGATTTGCATTAAAGGCAAATGACTCAAGAGGTATACATGTATATCTTAAAGTTTGGCAAAATATACATATACATGAAATGAAAACACATGATCATAAATCAAATCCAAAAAGTGGGAATATAAGTTTAAAAATGTATGTATCATCAAAACCAAGCAATACAAGCACATTTCATGGGTTCAAATAAGCGTTCAAGTACAAATATAAATAGATTTATTTGTGCCCACGACATGTACAAGTATAAATCCTAGTGTTGACAAAAACTAACATATAAACTAATATTCAAATCATGAAGCATCAAATTTTGAGAAAAATAGAATCATGTGTCAATCTCAAAAATTATTTGAAGAACAAATAACTAGTATAAATTGTTTTTGAAAAACTAGTTAAAAAATCCTTCGAATATATTAAATCTTATGTTTTTCATAAACATAACTAGACACACAAAAAAAATTTAAGCACTCATGGTCTATAAAGCTCAAAATGATTTTAACAAAAGTGTGAGTGTTAAACGATCATGTAAATAGCATTTTTATGAAAATAGTCAATGAAGCTCATAAGTCACATTTTTAACAAAAATACGAAAAATTATTTTAATCAAAACACTAATCTTCATGGTATATGTATGATTAATCCAATCCTAACAATACACATACATATCCCAAATCTAAAAGAGTCTATTAATGATATTTGCATTAAGGCAAGAGACTCACGGGTATACATGTATATTTATTAGATTTGAATTAAAAATACATATACATGAAGTAAAGCATAAAAAATTGGCAAAGCATGTATAAATGAGAATCATCAAAACTAGTCTATACATATGCATATAGTGGGTACAAATGAGCATGAAGAGTGAATGTATATGAATCAATTTGATACTCACTAAGTGTACATGTATAAAAGCAAGTTTGACACATTCTACATCTAAGCATGTAAATACCACATGAAGCACACAAATCATAGAATATGAACATGCTATGAATATTATGAATGAACAAGCATGAACATAAAAAGTAGGAGTTTAGAAATTGTTACCAACTCCAAAGCTCCTAACATGGTGGTTGTCCCACCAAAACCTCCTTGATAGCGGTGCTCCAAATGTGTGTCCATCAAGTCCATTTGCATCCACTACCAAGGCACCAATTCTCTCACGTTTTGTGAGAGCCCTCACCTACATCACAAGCAAATGGTGGGGGTTTTGGTACCCATATTTTCTTGGGTCCTTTGGGGTTAGTCTTGTAAGGAACCCAAAAATTTTTATTTTTAGCAAAATTAAAATGATCTAATCTATCATAACAGTATTTTGTTAATGGCATTTGCGGTCACAATGTGTACATATGTACACCTTAGTATGCTTATGTGTAGGTGTGTGATCATGTTGTGCAACATAAGCATGATGATGTGCATGAATGTGTGGAGTTTGTTTCTTTGAAAACATTGACTCCAACTTAGAATGATTAAAAGCACAAGAGTTCAAAGTTGAACTCAAACCATCCATCTTATTTTTCAAAACTTTTATCTCATTAGTGGTGGCATGAAAAGCATGATGAGATAAAGAATCATTTTTCTTTTTCTTTTGTGAAACAAAATCTTTTTCTTTTTCACAAATTTTTCTTTTCAAAGATTTATTTTCTTGAAAAAAACTTCTCTTTGTTTTTCCACCAAATCAACTTTCTTTTTCAAAATAGTGTTTCCTTCACATAAATCATTCAATTTTGCAAGCAAGGAAACATTCTCATTTTTCAAATCTTTATTTTTCTTTTCTAAGCATGCCATTTTATTTTCTAATGAATCTTTTTCATTAAGCATGGCATCAAAATTCTTTTTCAAATTATTGTTGTCTTTTTCTAAACATGCAATGTTAGATTTAAAAGAGTCTTGTTCTACATGCATGCAAGCAATATTCTTTTTCAAATTTTTATTTTCTTTCTTAAGCAAGTCATATTTTTCAAGAATTGTTTGGCAAAATGAAGTGAGCTCATCATATGACATGTCCTCATCATCGGATTCGGAGTTTACCTCAAGGGGGTTATCCCCTTGGACCATATAGCATACGTTGGAGATGTCGCTTCCAACGTCCAAATCGCTCCCCGCATAGTATAGATCCTTTTCGCCAAGGGAGGTGAGGGTGTTCCATACTATAAAAGCCGAATCAATATTAGCAACTCTAGATAAATAAACATCATCTAGGGTAGACTTGATAGCATGAAGGACTTTTGCATTAGCCTCAAAATTCTTACCATCTAAAGAATATGCATTATTAGTAGTGGCAAGATATACATGAATGCCTAAGGCCTTGAGGTACAATGACATCTTAACCTTCCAAATTTGGATGTTAAGAATGTCAAAGGTGGTTGGTGACATGAAGTCCATGATGTGTGTACAAATAAGTGATTAGCCAAAAATGAGGATCTTTAACTCTAGGTTGTTAGACCCAAATCAGAGTACCAAGCTCTGATACCAATTGAAGGTTCACCTAGAGGGGGGGTGAATAGGTGATGGCTAATCTAATGGTCACTTAATGCCAAATGATGCAAATAATGCGGAAGCTAAAACAAATTATGACCTAATTAAAACTTTTACACTAAACACCACGTATAACCAAAGAGTGTTGCCGAATTCCCCGTGAAGGGCTCTTGACAAACTCCTCTAGATTCCCCTTGAATGGGTTGAGGTGCCGCGTTGGCTCTCTTGGTTGAATACAAGTGTTAGCAACAATCCCATGCAAGTATATATATCAATTATGCACACAACATATATCAAGCATGTAAATGTAAAGACAATATAAGTTATGCGAGATATAAAGGAGATAAAGAGAGAGAGAGAGAGAGAGAGAGAGAGAGAGAGATGGCAATCGCAAACACAAGGGTATGTTTCGAGGTTCGAGCACACTTGCTCTACATCCCCGCCATCGACACACGAAGGATTTCCACTATGCAAGATCCCAATGGATCTCTCCTCGGTGCCGCAACACCTACAAGCCCTCGGACTCTCTAGTCCCTTACACACCGCAAGCCCACGGCTCACCGAGGCCGCACCTCAAACAACCGAGTCCGCACCCGAACTCAAAAACAACGACGAGCACACTTGCCCGTCTCCTCAAAGAACAAAGAAAAGATCTTTGGTAATCACAACACTTTGATCATCTAAAACACTCTCACTACAACACACCTATAGGATGAACAATCAATGGATGCTCAAGTGTGGTGTGAGAAAAACAAGGATGTGAAAGGTGGAGGAAAACTCAAAGACTTTCTTTTAACACTCTTGATAAAACTTCCCTTTAGATAGGAAATATTTGCTCTCTATTTTGTGGAGAAAACCCTTTTAAAAGTCTGGGAAAAACTGGCTCTAAGAGACTCCAAAATCTTGTAGCAAAACAATAACAAGACCCCCAATTTATAGGCTGCCAGAAAACTAGCTGTTGGGATCTGTCAGAACTGCCGGTCGACCGGCCCGGTCGACCGCCAACGGTCGGATTTCTGACCGTTGGAGCCACGGTCGACCGTGCGGTCGGCCAAACTTTTCAGAGAGCACTGCTCTCTGGAGCGGTCGACCGGCACGGTCGGCCGTCCACCAGTACACAAAGGCGTGCACGTTTGTGCACGTCGGTCGACCGGTCCGGTCAGCCGACTTCTGTATTAGTCGACTATTAAAGGTCACTAGTCGACTTATACGAAGCCTAAAACAGTTTTCTGGGATTTAAAACATGGTCTTTTTGGCTTAAATAAAATCCCATAAAATACATAAAAATCTACAAAAATAGTTTAACCAATATACTTTGATATACAAACATGCTTGCACAAAATCAAGGCATGTTATAAAAGATTGGACTATTTTTGTAACTTGGAAATATTTGGCTCAAGATAAAAACTGTATTTTCCAAAACATGTTTTCTAAACATATTTTTCCAAATCTTCATCAAATACAAAAACAAGATATACTTTTAAAGCATGGTGTGTATGGATATGATCCACTACACAATCAAGATGAAATATCTAAGTTTTTGTCATTAAGCTCTAAATAAGGTTTTGGTTGAAACATATAACTTTGAATACTAAGAACCAAAATAATATTTTTCAAAAAGAAAGTCTTTTCTAAATCTGAAAATTCTTTTATGAAAAGACAACTAAACAAGAGTGTGTATGTGTGTGATATCTACTTGAGCAATCCACCAACTATCTATCCTTTACATTTTTAACTAAAACAAAAACTAAATCTTATACCTAGACACAAGTCTTCATCTTCTTGAAGTCTTCCTTGAAGGCTTCTCATCTTCTTGACTTGGTCCAAGCTTGATCCAAAAACTCCTTGGATCACACCGTGCTAGCTTCAAATCTTGACATTTTATCCTTTGTTGAGCTTTGCACCTACTAAGATCTTGATAATGAATCTGTCACTAATTAAACACAAGATCATTAGTAAACATAACTTCATGAGTTTATCATCATCAAAACTAGAGTGATGGACCTTTGGGCCAACAGTTTCTGTAATGGAAATCATAATTAGTTAATTTTGTTAGATTTCAAATCAAGTCAAGAGAATAATAGAAGTATATACATACTTATAACACAGTCTAATCTTCGCTGCAAAGGTTACTTGATAATTCCTGTACTGGAAAGTGATTCTTAATAATGATTTATTAGTTGAAGTTTACTGGAATGGGGTCATTAAAACTCCACACTTTTAAGTGTTGCACTGACATAATGCGTGTGGTGTTTGTTGTGTTGACACCCTGTACTCATCACTGCTTTCACAATGCACATAGGCTCATGAAGCCACCTACACCAAAAAATAATAGAAAAATGGGAGACAATGCCCTTTTATTAGCTTCAAAATTTGTGCCCCCTTCATAATTATTATGGTAATACACACGCGCCTGCCTTCCAAAAAGATTTGAAGACGAATCCTCCCCACTCAAATACCAACATCTGACATTTGAATACAAGATTCATACCATTGGAGTTGATCTAAATTATTTTAAGTATTTATAAATCAAAATTCAAGTGTTTTGAATATTTTTTGCCCATCATTAAGCAGGGAAAAATGAACGGTCTAAATAGTGAGTTGGTTAGTTTAATAGTAGAGAACGTTTGAAACCTAACAAAAATTGGTTTGTTGGGATTGTTTATATGTTTAGATCATAATGAAATTGTCGGATCGAGAATTTATATGTCTAAAAATATAGATCTAACCAACTCACTACTTTCGGCCGTCCATTTTGCGCCGCTTGATGGATGGGCAAAAATTATTCAAAACATTTGATTTTTGATTTATAAATACTTAAAATAATATATATCAACTTCAACGGAGTGGATCTTACATACGAATGTCAGAGTGTTGAATTTGAGTAAGAAAAATTCGAGCTCGAATCCTTTTGGAAGGATGCAAGTCTCTGTTACACACACACACACACATATAGAAATATGTATATCAGCCGACAGCTGAGAGTCTCTCTCAGCCTGCGGTGACGTGGTACATTATGAGCCACATAATTCTACAACCTAAATTAACGCCCCGCTTTTGAAAATAATTGAAATTACTAAAAGTCCCCATCGTTTGTCTTTTTCTTGGGATGATGTATTAGTTTATATTCTTTATTATTATTTTTTCTCCCTTTTTATATGTTTATCTCTCTGTGTCTGCTCATGCTGTCAGATCTAAAGTTTTGACTTGTAGAGAATGTCGTTTTAAAAAAGCGAAAGCGGGATCAGATATTAATTTTTAGCAGACCTAGATCTTCATCAGATATTTTGACAGGTTCATGTTCTCTTGAGATGTCAGCTTCAATATTTTCATCGTGATTCTTCTCTTCTTCTTCTTCTTCCAAAGGAAGACCTATCTGAAATTTTTCATCATTGGAAATGTTGGCCATTCGATTTAAAATATGAAATACAAGTAAAATACATATAAATATATAACCAATCTGTCAGAAATGCGACTGAACTCGTAGGAAAAAAATTATTTTAAAAGTTATCTTTTTTATTAGGACTGCGACTTTAGTCGCATTCATAATAATAAACTATCGGATAAAATTGAATTCTGTGACCATAATCGCAATATGAAATTTCATCTTCAAATCATTTGTTTTACAAGACAGCGACCAAAGTCGCAGTCCAATTAAAATTTATTAATAAAAAGACTGCGACCTTGGTCGCAAAAATGAAAAATAAGTTTTAAAATACTGCGACCAAGGTCGCAGTATTATCAAACAAAACTTTTCAAAAAAACTGCTATTACATAAAACTGTGACCAATGTCGTAGTCTTCGGTCGCAATTTTTTAATCATCTTAATTATTTAACTTTCGAGACCTTGTTCACTGCTTCAACTGATTATGTCTTGTTTCATAAGAATGTGACCACGGTCGCAGTTTTCTATTTAGATTACTTTATAAAAAATACTATGACTAAGGTAGCATTGTTATCAAATAAAATATTCTCAAAGAGACTGCTGCTACATAAGACTGCGACCGAAATCACAATCTTCTAATCTTCTTAATTAATTAACTTACGAGATTATTGTCACTGCTTCAATTAACTGCGACTCTTATTTCATAAGACTGCGACCACGGTCGCAGTATCCTATTTAGCTTAGCAAGGTCAAAAAAATATTGCGACCCTAATTGAAAAAAATAAAAAATGACTGCAACACTGCGATCAAAGGTCGCAATGTAAAACAAAAATGAATCTAAAAAGTGAAAATGATATTAAAAATTTTAATCCAAAATTTTTCTTTTTAGAAACTGCGACTTCGATTGCAGTTTCAGAAAACAAAAACAAATAAAATAGACTGTTTCAAGTCGTAGTAATAAATTTTTATTGTGATTAAAACATCTTTCAAAAAAAACTTGAACATTAATGCGACCATGATTGCATTCTGTTAAATAAATTATTTTTCTAAAATTTAGTAATCAAGATCTGTAATTTTTTGTTTGAAAAAATTCAGATTTTTCATATCTGTAATTTTTTTAGTGGAGGAACAGTTGTAACCAGGTTGAGGGTACTTTAGTCATTGGACAACGAAAAGTGGTTGAGGGTCTCCTTTCACCACCTAAATTTTCGACTTCTTTGCGGCTAATATGAAGCCACGTCATGCCAGCTGAGAAACTCTCTCAGCTGGCGGCTGAGATACAGTAACCCCACACACACACACACACACACCACACACACACACACACACACACACATATATATATATATATATATATATAGTGAGTTGATCCCCTAAGAACGGTTCTCACGAATTCATGTGAGAACTTTCACGTGGGCCGTCGGATCTGATAGAGATCTAGTTTTATTTGATTTGATCTATCAGATCCGACGACCCACGTGAAAGTTCTCACAGAAATCTGTGAGAACCGTTCTTAGAGGATCAGCTCCCTATATATATATATATATATATATATATATATATTATATATATATATATATATATATATATATATATATATATATATATATATATTAGTATTAATCAGTTGGGGAACTGATCTCATCATCGCTTTCGAATAATAAGCTTCTCTCTGATTTGTTATGACTTTTAATAAATCAAGCATCCTATAATGGTAAAGATAAGATAAGGGTCTTGTCTCTTGAGGGGGGCATCTATCATGAAGCGCCCCCCAAAACCTGGGAGACAGGGGAAAAGTGAAAGGAATGGAATTTGCTTTTTTAATCATTTTTTATGTTATAAAGAGGCTTCTTTTTCCTTGGTCCTGTTTGTTTGCCTCAAAAATAGCACTAAATTATGTTTTTGTCTCGGATAATGTGAGCCCTATTGTGTTTTATTTTTTCGGTTTATTTATTTTTCTAAAAGCTGATGGGGTGTGCTCCACCTCCAACTTAGTAAATTGCATGAACAATTTCTGAACGATGCAAAAAGTATTTTTCAAGCGTTTTGAACTGAAAATGTCAGAAAACCTGACACCGCGTGCCCCACCGCATTTTTGTCGGTCTGTTTCCTATGAGCAAACAGCCCCATAGTTTGACTATTGCAGTCCCCGATCCCAACATGGTTAGCATATTCTTGGTTTACGCTCTCCCTTGAAGATTAATACTTCAGTTTTTTCAAGATTCTAAGTTTCTAACTGTTTGTCATGTACTTGGATGATGCACTGTCTAATGACACTAATTATCAAAGTCTTCGTTATATACCGTGATTAAACATTTTCCACATATTTGTTTAAAACTCCTCAAAAAAATAGACCAAAGGAAAGGTAAAATCAAAAAAAGTACACATATAGGACTTTATTATGAAAGGGTCTGGGTCTGGGTCTGGGTCTGGGTTTTGACCTGGGTCTGGGCAGAGGACAATTTGATGTACTCACCAGATTAATGAATAGGTTATTTATTACAAAGACCCATACCTTACTTTTTAGTTTGTGTTTGGTTTATCAAATTTTATAGTTTTCCTAGTTTATTTTTTTCAATTTGTTGTGCTTGTTTACATCGAAATGAATCAAAAAAGAAACCAACTGGGCTGATTAATAAGTACTACACTATATTAGCAAAAACATTACCATTGGTCTCTTTTTGTTTACTTTTAAAAATTATTTTTTAATGCTTTCTCTGACAATTTATCAGATTTCTAGTGGGCTCAACCCATTTTAGGTTGAAACTGATGAAGCAATTTGTTAATGTTTTGTTAACACCAGTGAACACACCTATTTTTTTCCCCGTAGGAGAAGGCCCGAAGGCCAATACAAAAGAGAAGAAAAAGAAGACAAATCAAGTTACCCCACGAGGGGAAACGCTGAGTTCTTGTACAGTCACCAATTCAGCCTCGGATATTCCTCTTGAAAATCAAGCTGTTAGAGCAAAGACAAGAGCTAGAATCGATCGAGTGGATGACCTTTCTTCTTCTTTGAAAGTTCGATTCCCTTAGGCACAAACTGTTGGATCTAAATCTTATTCCATACAAGATCTCATACATGTATAGCCTCATTATCATGATCAAAGGGAAGGAGGGTTTTAGGCATACCAAATTCCATCACGAAATGGATGCCGAACTTTACACGATCTCGAGGATGCCAGAGTTGAAGGAGAGGATTCTTCTCTCCAGCCACCAAGTTCTCTTCTTTATCTTTAGAAGAGATGAGAGGCCTCCAAGAGAGAGATGGTCATTGTGGAGGGAATCCTACACATGATATATATAGCATCAAGGAACCCTAGTTCAACTCATCATAGATTTAGGCCCTTGATTTTAACACGAGTTCCATACGTGTAGATGAGTCCCACATTTTAATTTAAATATACTCATGGCTAAGTGTAATTGAAAACATGTTTAGATCCAAACCATTTAGACTTGATCAATTCTTTATTGGGTCAAACAATATAGGTTAAGTGGGCGGGTGCAAATATCTAATTTACTCGATTAGGCCCAAATTAAATTAGACTTTAAAACATAATAAGTCTAACAATCTCCCACTTGGGCCAAGCAAGTCATACTGAATAGATATTATGCATAACTTTATGACGTTAAAATTTTAACCGCCAACAAACCACGTTTCAAAACAATCTGGTCCATTAAGTGTCCTGCCACCAAATATGACGGTCGTTACCTTTGGTATAATCGAGGTAGGACTACATTATAAGTTTCAGAACCTTTAACGACATAGATCAAATGTGGACATGTGGCATGAAAATATCCGTTGATCAAATAAGGTACAATTCCAACTGGTTTTCATTTTATAAATCCAATAAGTATAACCTTATGACTCCAATGAGTCTAACTTTATGACTCCAACAAGTCCAACTGCTAACAAACTCAAATGCGCAAATTAAAATAAAAAATTTAAAGAAAAAGCAGTTATCACTTTATTATCAGAACCAACAAATATACATAAAGTGCACTTAGAAGTAATGTCTGTACATAAAATTATCCACTAACACTAAATCAGGATATCATAATGACTAGCCATCCTCATATGAGCAATATGCTCTAAGAAGACTTTATGTGAAAGTCCTTTAATGAGTGGATCTGTAATGTTAAGAATAGTTCTAACACTATCAATAGACACAATGTGATTTCAAACTTTATTATTAATGACACGAAACTTGATGTCAATATGATTCGACTGAAAAGTCACCTAGAGGGGGGGTGAATAGGTGACAATGCTAATCAAGGGCAAATAAAAAATTTAAAGCTACAACAATCACAAGATGAATGCTAGCAAGTAAGTATGACAATGAATATGATGAGTAAATAATAAGAGCAAGCAAAATAGAGTAAGAATTGCAAGAATGTAAACCAATCGCAAACACAAGGATATGTTATCGAGGTTCGAGCACCCAGCTCTACTCCCCGCCTTCCCCAAAAGGATTCTAGCTACTTCCACTATCACAAAGATCTCAATTACAATGGAGTACCCAACTCCACAATCTCAGTACAAGAAATTTCCTTGGTAGTCAAAAGACCACAAACTCTCTCTTTCAAATATCTCTTCCCTTACAAAGGTCCTTAGAGAATATTGAGTAGGAATGAAGCTCTTTTGTGTGTAAGGAAAAGAAATTGAAATCAGAGAAAAACTTTTGAAAACCCTTCAGAAATTTGAGAAAATTTAGCTCAAAAACCAAGAACTTTGAAAGCCTTAAACTTTTGAATTTTTGCAAAGATTGTTGTTGTCACCAATCTCTCCCAAACACCCCTATTTATAGGAGAGGGCTAGGGTTTAGGGATAAAACATATTTACTGATGTTTAGGAGATAATTAGATCAAAATATATCCTTAAACGAATTTTTAAACACAAAAGACAAAATAAACAGCTCTTAAAAATCTGCCCGTTACTGTTCAACGGCTACATCGGTCGACCGGTAGTATAAAAATTTGACCGTTACAGGCGAGCGGTCGACCGACCCAGTCGACCGATAAAACCTGTGAGCAAAAATAATAGTCCGGTCGACCGCCCCGGTCGACCGACAGACGTGCACACGGATACGTGCATCTGCCAGGACTTCGGTCGACTGGTCCGGTCGACCGGACCAGACTGACACAGACCCGATCGACCGACCCGGTCGACCGGATCAGGTCAAAAAGTCAATTTTAAAAAGAAAACAAAGAGGATTTTGATTTTAACAAAATACTTTTGAACAGGGATTAGTATAAAACATAAATATATATCTGTAGGCAAAATCTTGTATGCAAAATATTTTTGTATAATTTATAAGAAATTATTTTGGAATGAGCATGTGCGCAAAAACGTGTGTGATAGAGCTTCAAACCTATCCACTATTCTTTAACAAACTATAAACTGAAAAACAAGTTACATGAAGACTTCTTGTGCTATCTTCAAGTCTTTGAGCCATCCAATGCCTTGCTAGTGCCTTCTCTTCTATGATCCTTCCTTGATGTGCAATTTGCCTTCCTTGCTTTGTGGAACTTAGAAGTTCTTGCAATAGCTAAGCGAATGGTCTCTAAACATGGTACAAACCTGAAACTTATCTTAACAAACTTGTTAGTACCAAATAGCTCATATTTGGTTTGTCATCATCAAAACACAAAACAATTGGAGAGTGTAACCTCTTGGGCCAACAATCTCCCCCTTTTTGATGATGACAAAACAAATAGGCTATTAACAAAAATATAGGGTAGGAGAAAACTCCCCCTTAAATTATGCTATACTTAAAACACAAGAATATGCTCTAGAACTAATAATTGAAATGATGCACCAATTATTGAAACCAATTAAAACACAAAAATTTCTCTTGATACCAAAAATACCAAAAAAAAAACTAAAACACAAGAACACATAAAAACAAAAACTCATAAAAACAAAACATATAAATTCATATGGAAAAACTCATAAAAACAAAACATATAAATTCATATGAAACCAAGACCAAATGAACTTATTTTTGTCCATGTAAACTTATTCTCCCCCTTTTTGTCATACATCAAAAAGGGTTATGAAAAACATGTTTATTCAATAATACAAACATTAAGTTCTCCACAAATAAACGAAAATCTAGCAAAATCAAGAGGTTTAGTGAAAATATCGGCTAGTTGTAAATCCGTGGAAACATAATCAATATCTATATCACCTTTCTCAAAATGATCTCTAAGAAAGTGATATCTAATCTCAATGTGCTTGGTCTTACAATGTTGATTTGCATTTTTGGTCATGTGTATAGTACTAGTATTATCACAAAATATTTTTATATGATCAAAGTGCAAATCAAAATCAAGGAGAGTATGTTTCATCCAAAGGACTTGTGCACAACAAGCCCCCGCGGCAACATACTCCGCCTCGGCGGTTGAGAGAGCTACGGAATTTTGTTTCCTAGAGGACCATGAAACAAGACAATTACCAAGAAATTGACATGTCCCACTAGTACTCTTTCTATCTACTCTACAACCCGCATAGTCGGCATCCGAATAACTAGTCATAGAAAAATCTATAGTTTTCGGATACCAAAGACCCATTCCAATAGTGCCCTTAATATAACGAATAATGCGTTTTACCGCAATAAGATGAGACTCTTTAGGACACGATTGAAATCTAGCACAAAGACACACACTAAACATGATATCCGGCCTACTTGCCGTCAAATATAAAAGACTTCCTATCATGCTTCTATATAATTTAATATCAACATTTTTACCTTGTTCGTCCTTATCAAGCTTGGTTGTAGTTGCCATTGGAGTGTTGCAAGCCTTTGATCCTTCAAGCCCAAACTTCTTTACTAGCTCCTTTGCGTACTTGGCTTGGTTAATGAAGGTTCCGTCTTGCAATTGCTTGATTTGGAGTCCAAGGAAGAAATTGAGCTCACCCATGGAAGACATTTCAAATTCTAGTTGCATTACCTTCTCAAAATCTTTGCATAAAAGCTCATTAGTAGATCCAAAAATTATATCATCAACATAAATTTGCACAATTAAAATATCATTCTCAACATGCTTAGTAAAAAGAGTTGTGTCTACTTTGCCTTTAATAAAATCATTTGAAATGAGAAAAACTAGAAAGCCTTTCATACCAAGCTCTTGGAGCCTGTTTCAATCCATACAAAGCTTTATCAAGTTTAAAAACAAATTGGGATGAACATGATCAATAAAACCGGGAGGTTGAGAAACATAAACTTCTTCATTAAAAAAACCATTTAAAAATGCACTTTTTACATCCATTTGAAAAAGTTTAAAATTTTTAAAACATGCAAAAGCTAGTGTCATCCGTATGGCTTCAAGCCGTGCTACGGGTGCAAAGGTCTCCTTAAAGTCAATTCCCTCAACTTGAGTGTAACCTTGGGCCACTAACCTAGCTTTATTCCTAATGACATTTCCGGACTCATCCATCTTGTTTCTAAAGATCCACTTAGTACCAATTATTGGTCTATCGTGGGGCTTAGGAACAAGGTGCCAAACTTGGTTGCGCTCAAATTGATTGAGTTCCTCTTGCATGGCAAGCAACCAATATGGGTCCGTCTCGGCTTCGAGAATGCCTTTGGGTTCAAAATGAGAAATAAAAGCAAAGTTACCACATATGTCATGGAGTTTGGAGCGCGTTGTGACTCCTTTAGATGCATCACCCAAGATGAGCTCCTTAGGATGATTTGTAGCGTATCTCCAAGCTTTAGGAAGCGGTTGAGTGCTTTCCTCCTTATCCTCTTGAACTTCACCAATAGGATCTAGCTTTTCTTCTTGAGCGGGTGAGTCCTTCAAGGATAGTCTCTCCATGTCTTCACCTAGTGGTTCAATCTCTACAACATTCTCAACAACCACATTAGATTCTTCAAATTTAACATGCATGGATTCTTCAATGGTTTGAGAAGATCTAATGAAAACTCTATATGCTTTGCTAGTAGAGGAATATCCAACAAAGATAGCCTCATAAGCCTTAGCATCAAATTTACCCAAATTATCCTTAGTATTTAAAACAAAACACTTGCATCCAAAAACTTTAAAATATGCAACATTTGGTTTTCTAGAATGATACATTTCAAAAGAAGTTTTTGAAGAATTTTTGCATAAATAAATACGATTCGATATATAGCATGCGGTGTTTACGGCCTCGGCCCATAAATATTGAGGGAGGTCATATTCACTTATCATTGTCCTAGCCATCTCTTGAAGTGTTCTATTTTTCCTTTCTACAACTCCATTTTGTTGTGGAGTTCTAGGACAAGACGTTTCATGCTTAATTCCCTTTTCATCACAATAAGTCATGAAGAGTTGGTTAATAAACTCACCACCTCTATCACTTCTTATTCTCAAAATCGGAAAACCCTTTTCTTTTTCAACTCTTTTTCGAAAAATCTTAAAATGAGAAAAAGTTTGATCTTTATTTTGCAAAAAGAAAACCCAAGTAAAACGGGAGAAATCATCAACCAAAACAAATGCAAATCTACTTCCATTTAAACTTTTAGTTTTAGTTGGTCCAAAAAGATCCATATGAATTAATTCTAAAGGCCTAGTTGACATGATATCCTTAATTGGTTTAAAGGAAGACTTGGTTTGTTTCCCAAGTTGGCACGCACTACAAATGCGGTCTTTCTCAAAATCCAAGCAAGGTATACCCTTCACCAATTCCTTTGAATTAATCCTAGAGATATGGTCAAAAGATGCATGTCCTAATCTTCTATGCCAAAGCCAAGAATTTTCATCAAAAGCATTTAAGCATTTAGTAGAACAATCTAAATTAATCATGTCAATAATATAAACATTATTATCACGAAAACCGGTAAGAATACAAACATCGGATTTAACATCAAAAATCTTGCATGAGAAATCATCAAAAACAACTTTAAGTCCACGATCACAAAGTTGGCTAATGCTAAGCAAATTATGTTTTAAACCATCTACTAAAACAACATTCTCTATAATAGGAGATGCACCAATTTGAATGTTACCTATACCGATGATAGTTCCTTTGGAGTCATCCCCGAAGGTGACGGAGCCACCTTCCATGTACCTTGATAGGGTTGTGAAGTTGTTGATATCCCACGTCATGTGTCTCGAACAACCACTATCAAGGTACCACCGCTCCCTACGTCTTGGAGCCTTGGTGTGTACCTACATCAAACATTTTAGGACTTGATTTTGGTACCCACATTTTCTTGGGTCCATGAGGGTTAGAGCCATTAACCCAAACAAGATTATTTGAACTATGCAATTTATCATAACAAAATTTAGCTAAATGTCCATTTTTGCCACAATATGTGCATCTATACACTCTACCATATCTAAAAGCATAGTGAGTGTGTGATTTGTGAGCATGGGCATTGTGAGCATGAAAAGATTTAGCATGAGAAGTATTATTTGAAGTGTGAGCATGTGGAATTTTAGCATGAGAATCTTTAACATGAGAAGTGTGCTTTTTGGAAAACTTTTCTTCAAGTTTCTTAGTATTAAAGGCACAATCTTTTAAAACTTTTTCAAACTCATTCATTTTGGATTTAAAAGAAGAAATTTCTTTATTATCAACAATAGGGGTTTTACCCTTACAAGAAGTCTTATAAGCGTCAAATTCATTTTGAATAGAAAAAAGATTGGAAGAAAGATCATTTTTTTCTTTTGAAACCAAAGCAAGTTGATTTTTAAGAAAAGCAACTTCTTTTTGTAATTTGAAGCATTCCATTTTCTTGTTATCATAAGTTTCGGAAAGTTCTACAAAAGCATGAACTAGAACTTCCTTACTTACATCATCATCTTCATCATCAAAGGATTGAGAGGTTACCTTGGGTGTGTTTGCCATGAAACACATGTTAGCTTGATCCACCTCCTCTTCGGACTCGCTTTCCGAATCCCATGTTGCTTTGTAGGCTTTCTTTTCCTCCGGCTTCTTTGGCTTGAAGGAGGAAGTCATTTTCTTCTTGAACTCCGGACAATCCGCCATGATATGTCCGGGTTTGCGGCAATTGTAGCATATGATCTTCCGCTCCTCTTTACCTTCGAATCTTCTCCGGAAGTTGAACTTGTTCTTTCGGTACAACCTCTTGACATTCCGCACAAGTAGGGTTAGCTCCTCATCTTCTTCTTCGTCTTCATCATCGTCATCATTGGTGGATGAAGTCTTAAAGGCAATGGATTTCTTCTTTGAAGTAGTTGCCTCATCTCTTGCTTTCTTCTCCATCTCATGGGTCTTTAGGTTCCCAATGAGACTAATGATGTCCATCTCGTCCTTGTCGTTCAACTCCTTTAAGGTGGTGGCCTTGATCTCCCAAGATGGTGGAAGAGCCCGTATCACTTTGCGCACCTTTTGATCATTGGAGATGACGTCACCTAATGAAGAAAGACCATTTGTAATTTTAGTGAAACGAGTAATCATACAATCAATGGATTCTTCATCAAGCATTTTGAATGATTCATATTGAGACCTCAAGAGATCTATCTTAGCTCTCTTGACTTGTGAAGTCCCTTCATGTGTGACCAATAAGTGTTGCCAAATCTCATAGGCGGATTGGCAATGAATTACCCGTGTAAGGTCATCCTCATTCAAGGCGGTTAATAGGGAGTTTTGGGCTTTGGAGTTAGCCTCATATTCTCTAAAGTTGAAATCGGTCCAAGTGCTCTCATCTTCGTTGGGTGCTACATAGGGTTTGGTCAAAGACTTAGCCACTAAACTACCTAGTGATTGCAAAAAGATAGTCATCCTAACCTTCCAAATAGGGAAGTTGAGTCCATCAAATTTAGGTGGGGTTTTAATGTTGTCGGCCATGTTTACTAGTGTATGAATGTATGAATGGAAATGTTGATTAGCAATATTTTAAGGATCTCTCTATGGATGTTAAGCCAAACCTAGAGTCCAAGCTCTGATACCAATTGAAAAGTCACCTAGAGGGGGGGTGAATAGGTGACAATGCTAATCAAGGGCAAATAAAAAATTTAAAGCTACAACAATCACAAGATGAATGCTAGCAAGTAAGTATGACAATGAATATGATGAGTAAATAATAAGAGCAAGCAAAATAGAGTAAGAATTGCAAGAATGTAAACCAATCGCAAACACAAGGATATGTTATCGAGGTTCGAGCACCCAGCTCTACTCCCCGCCTTCCCCAGAAGGATTCTAGCTACTTCCACTATCACAAAGATCTCAATTACAATGGAGTACCCAACTCCACAATCTCAGTACAAGAAATTTCCTTGGTAGTCAAAAGACCACAAACTCTCTCTTTCAAATATCTCTTCCCTTACAAAGGTCCTTAGAGAATATTGAGTAGGAATGAAGCTCTTTTGTGTGTAAGGAAAAGAAATTGAAATCAGAGAAAAACTTTTGAAAACCCTTCAGAAATTTGAGAAAATTTAGCTCAAAAACCAAGAACTTTGAAAGCCTTAAACTTTTGAATTTTTGCAAAGATTGTTGTTGTCACCAATCTCTCCCCAAACACCCCTATTTATAGGAGAGGGCTAGGGTTTAGGGATAAAACATATTTACTGATGTTTAGGAGATAATTAGATCAAAATATATCCTTAAACGAATTTTTAAACACAAAAGACAAAAATAAACAGCTCTTAAAAAATCTGCCCGTTACTGTTCAACGGCTACATCGGTCGACCGGGCCGGTCGACCGGTAGTATAAAAATTTGACCGTTACAGGCGAGCGGTCGACCGACCCAGTCGACCGATAAAACCTGTGAGCAAAAATAATAGTCCGGTCGACCGCCCGGTCGACCGACAGACGTGCACACGGATACGTGCATCTGCCAGGACTTCGGTCGACTGGTCCGGTCGACCGGACCAGACTGACACAGACTCGGTCGACCGACCCGGTCGACCGGATCAGGTCAAAAAGTCAATTTTAAAAAGAAAACAAAGAGGATTTTGATTTTAACAAAAATACTTTTGAACAGGGATTAGTATAAAACATAAATATATATCTGTAGGCAAAATCTTGTATGCAAAATATTTTTGTATAATTTATAAGAAATTATTTTGGAATGAGCATGTGCGCAAAAACGTGTGTGATAGAGCTTCAAACCTATCCACTATTCTTTAACAAACTATAAACTGAAAAACAAGTTACATGAAGACTTCTTGTGCTATCTTCAAGTCTTTGAGCCATCCAATGCCTTGCTAGTGCCTTCTCTTCTATGATCCTTCCTTGATGTGCAATTTGCCTTCCTTACTTTGTGGAACTTAGAAGTTCTTGCAATAGCTAAGCGAATGGTCTCTAAACATGGTACAAACCTGAAACTTATCTTAACAAACTTGTTAGTATCAAATAGCTCATATTTGGTTTGTCATCATCAAAACACAAAACAATTGGAGAGTGTAACCTCTTGGGCCAACATCGACTTTGTAGTGTTGGCCCAAGGCTCATCACTCTAGTTTTGATAATGATCAACTCATGTAGTTATGTTTACTAATGATCTTGTGTTTAATTAGTGACAGATTTATGATCAAGATCTTAGTAGGTGCATAGCTTCAACAAAGGATTTGAAGTCAAGTTTTGGAGCTAGCACGGTTTGATCCAAAAGCCATTGGATCGTGTTTGGACCAAGTCAAGAAGATGAGAAGGCTTCAAGTGAAGACTTCAAGAAGATGAAGACTTGTGTCTAGGTTTATTTTAGAAGATTTTATTTTTAGATAAAATGTAAAGAATAGAGTAGTTGGTGGACTGCTCAAGTATCATATACTCACACACTCTTGATTCAGTTTGTTTTAGAAAAGAATTTTCATTTTGAAAAAAATACTATTTTGGTTTTTGGTAATCATGTTTACATGTTTTTAACCAAAACCAAGTTTAGATCTTAATGTCAAAAACATAGATATTTCACCATGTTTGTGTAGTGGATCATATCCATATACATTATGCTTCAAATGAGTTTAAATATCTTATTTAGTATTTGGTGAAGTTTGGAAAACATGTTTTGAAAAAATCAAGTTTTGGAAAATACTGAGCCAATATTTTGAAGTTACAAAAATAGTCCAAATCATTTATAACATGCCTTGATTTTGTGCAAGCATGTTTGTTTATCAAAGTATTTTGGTAAAACTATTTTTGTAGATTTTTTCAGTATTTTATGGGATTTTATTTAGCCAAAAAGATCAAGTTTTAAATCCCTAAGTTTTCTGATCTGGCTTAAGCCGGTCGACCGGACGGTCGACCGACGTGCACAGACGTGCACGCCAGTTCTGGCAGGAGGCCGGTCGACCGACCCGGTCGACCGTCCAGAGAGCTCTGCTCTCTAGAAAGGCCCCGGCCGACCGGGCGGTCGACCGGACAGAGACTTGCTCTCTGTATCCTGGCCTCGGTCGACCGACCGGTCGATCGATGGCACAACGGTCTGAAATATGACCGTTGGCCAGTCGACCGGGCGGTCGACCTACAGGCCTGACAGACCCCAACGGCTAGTTTTCCAGACTCTATAAAATGGGGCATTTGGGGGCTGTTTTCAACAAGATTTCTAGGAGACTTTTAGAGCCAGTTTTTCTTACTCTTTTAAGAGGTTTTTCTCCACAAAATTGAGAGCAAATATTTCCTATCAAAAGGGGAGTTTTATCAAGAGTGTTTTAAAAAGAGATTTCTTGAGTTTTTTCTCCAACTCTCTCATCCTTGTTTTCTCACACAACACTTGAGCTATCCATTGCTATATCTACCCTATAGGGAGTTTGTTGTGAGTGGATTTTAGGTGATCAAGAGTTGTGATCACCAAAGTTCTACTTTGTACTTTGAGGAGGCGGACGAGTGTGTTCGCGGTTGTTTCGAGTTCGTGTGTGAACTCTTTGTTTGAGGTGCGGCCTCGGCGAGCCGGTGGGCTTGCGGTGTGTACGGGCTAGAGAGTCCAAGAGCTTGTAGGTGTTGCGACACCGAGGAGTGATCCATTGGGATCGATTATAGTGGAAATCCTTCGTGTGTCGAAGGCGGGGATGGAGAGCAAGTGTGCTCGAACCTCGAAACAAATCCCTTGTGTTTGTGATTGCTCACTCTCTCTCTCTATCTCTTGTTTATATCTTGCATGCTATTACTTGTCTTATCTTTACATGCTTGATATATTGTGTGCTTAGTTGATATACTTGCTTGGAATTGTTTGCTAACACTTGTATTCAACCAAGAGAGCCAACGCGGCACCTCAACCCTTATCAAGGGGAATCTAGAGGAGTTTGTCCAGAGTCCTTCACGGGAAATTCGGCAACACTCTTGTGTTATACGTGGTGTTTAGTGTAAGAGTTTAGTTTGGTCATTATAGTTTTTAATTCCGCATTATTTGTCATTAAGTGACCATTAGATTAGCCATCACCTATTCACCCCCCCCCCCTCTAGGTGAACCTTCAATTGGTATCAGAGCCAAGTGCTCTGAGTTTGGGTCTCACAACCTAGAGTTAAAGATCCTCTTTTTAGGCTAATCACTTTATTTGTACACACACCATGGATTTCATGTCACCACCCACGTTTGACATTCTTAACATCCAAATTTGGAAGGTTAAGATGTCTTTGTACCTCAAGGCCCTAGGCATTCATGTTTATCTTGCTACCACTAATGATTCATATATTAACAATAGCAAGTATATTGAGGCTAACTCAAAAGCCCTACATGCTTTAAAGTTAACCCTAAATGACGATTATTTATCTAGGGTTTCTAATGTTGATTCGGCTTTTGTAGCTTGGAACATCATCACCTCCCTTGGCGAAAAGGATCTATATTATGCCGGGAGCGATTCGGACGTTGGAAGCAACACCTCCAACTTGTGCTATATGGTCCAAGGGGATAACCCCCTGGAGGTAATTACCGAATCCGAGGTAGATGAAAATGACATGTCATATGATGAGCTTGCTTGTTTTTGTCAACAATTACTTGAAAAATATGACATGCTAAGAAAAGATAATAAAAATTTGAAAAAGAAATTTGATTACATGCATAAGGAAAATGATTCTTTCAAAAATAAAATTGCATGTTTAGAAAAAGAAAATAATGATTTGAAAAATGAGAATGTTTCCCTATTGTCCAAATTAAATGATTTATGTGAAGGAAACACTAGTTTGAAAAATAAAATTGTTTTGGTGGAAAAGCAAAAGGAAGTTGTTTTTCAAGAAACTCTTGTTTAAAAAGAAAAATGATTGAAAAAGAACAAGAAAATGTTTTTCAAAAGAAAAAGGAAATTGTTTCTCAATCTCACCATGCTTTACATGCCACCACTGATAATAGTGAGATTAAATTTTTGAAAAATAAAATTAATAGTTTGAGCTCAACTCTGAGCACATGTGCATTTAATCATTCTAGATTGGAGTCTATGTTTTCAAAGAAATAAACTCCACATGTTCATGCACATCATCCTCATCATGCATATGCTTATGTTGCACGTCATGATCACACTCACACACATAAGCATCCTAAGGTGTACAAATGTACACATTGTGGCCGCAAAGGCCATTTAGCAAAATTTTATTTTGATAAGATGTATCATATTAATTTTGCTAATCATAAAAATTTTTGGGTTCCTTATAAGACTAACCCTCAAGGACCCAAGAAAAAAATGGGTACCAAAACCCCCACCTTGTGTTTTTGATGTAGGTGAGGGCTCTCACACGACGTGAGAGGAATTGTGCCTTGATGGTGGATGCACATGGACTTGATGGACACATATATAGATGCATCGCTATCAAGGAGTTTTGGTGGGACGACCACCATGTTTGGAGTTTTGGAACATAGTTCCTTAGTTGGTAACTATTTCTAAACTCTTAGTTTATTTACATGCCTATTCATTTTTGACATCATATAGCATGTTCATGTTTTTGTGCTTCATGTGGTAAATACTAGTTTAAATGTAGTTTTTATTAAAACTTTGATTTATATATGTACAAGTAGTGAGCAACAAATTGATTCATATATGTTCGTACTTCATGCTCATTTGTACCCACTATAGGCACATGTATAGCCTAGTTTTGATGATTCTCTCATTTACACTTGTTTTGCCTATTTTCATGTTTTACTTCATGTATATGTAATTTTATTCAAATCTAATGAATATACATGTATATCCTTTTTGAGTCTCTTGCCTTCATGCAAATACTATTAATAGACTCATTTTATGTTTGGGAGATGTATGCATATTGTTAGATTTAGATAAATCATACATATACCTAGAAGTTTATTATTTTTAATGAAAAATAAATTTTCATGTTTTGTTTGATAAAATAAAATGAATAATTTGTTTTGGTCATTTTGAGCCTTAATGACTATTTTCATGAAAATGCTATATACATGATTCTTGTACACTCATACTTCATTTGTTTTGTCATGACTTTGATTCATGAACATTTTTATGAGCTTAATCGATTTTGAGTGTCATCTCTTGTGTATTTGGTATGATTCATGAAAAACATATGATTTGGTTTCATATTTTTGAAGGATCTTTAACTAGTTTTTCAAAAATCAATTTAACTAGTTATTTATTCTTCAATGTTTATGAGATATACACATGATCCTATTATTGTTTCAATTGGTATCATTGAATCGTTTCAATTAGTATCATTTTGACTCTATTTTTTTATATACTCATATTTCTTTTTCTATATATGTATGTATCAATTTCATTTGGTATACTCATTTTTTTCATACGTATATATGAGTTATTTGTGGTTGAATTAAAATTGTTTTACATGTTTAAAGCACAAAGTTGTTTATGATAAGAAAATAAAAATTTTAAGAAAAATTCTCAAGATTTGTTTTATTGAGAAAATTCAAAATTTTGTTTTATAAGAAAATTTCAAAATTTTTTATTTGTATTGCCTATATGCAAGGAGAGCTTAACATCTCTTCTACATATAGATTTATGTTGAGTGTATTGTATATTGAGGAGCTTGACAACTCTTCTTTATGTGGTACACGTGTGTAGGGGGAGCTTCACATCTCCTCTTATGCATTACATAATATGTGTTATGTGAATTGGAGCTTGTCATCCCTTCTTCATGTAATGCATATGTGTAGGGAAGCTAACTTAACGTCTTCCTCCTCATGAATGTATATCGCATATAATCCTTATTGATTGATTTATGTTTACCCCTTCTTTGGTTCTTTGTTTCGGACAAAAAGGGGGAGAAAAATTTATTGGTTTTGTTTTACTTTAACCCCTTTATTGATGATTGACAAAAAGGGAGAGAGATATTTGGTATATATGCATGCTTTTGTGGTTAAAGGATTTATGTTTATGCATATATGTTTGTTTTGCAAATAGGAGAAAAGATTTTGTGATTTTGTTTTAATGAATGCTCACAAACATGTTTATCTCCTAACTTTGCATACATGAGCATACATTGCATATTTATTTGTTTATGTGTTATGCATGAGTTAAGGGGGAGCTTCTTTGAAGCTTTACTTTAATCCATGCATATATAATTTCATGAGTTTTGTCATCATCAAAAAGGGGGAGATTGTTGGCCCAAAGGCTCATCACTCTAGTTTTGATGATGATCAACTCATGTAGTTATGTTTACTAATGATCTTGTGTTTAATTAGTGACAGATTTATAATCAAGATCTTAGTAGGTGCATAGCTTCAACAAAGGATTTGAAGTCAAGTTTTGGAGCTAGCACGGTTTGATTCAAGCGCCATTGGATCGTGTTTGGACCAAGTCAAGAAGATGAGAAGGCTTCAAGTGAAGACTTCAAGAAGATGAAGACTTGTGTCTTGGTTTGTTTTAGAAGATTTTATTTTTAGATAAAATGTAAAGGATAGAGTAGTTGGTGGATTGCTCAAGTATCATATACTCACACACTCTTGATTCAGTTTGTTTTAGAAAAGAATTTTCATTTTGGAAAAATACTATTTTGGTTTTTGGTAATCAATGTTTACATGTTTTTAACCAAAACCAAGTTTAGAACTTAATGTCAAAAACATAGATATTTCACCATGTTTGTGTAGTGGATCATATCCATATACACTATGCTTCAAATGAGTTTAAATATCTTGTTTTTGTATTTGGTGAAGTTTGGAAAACATGTTTTGAAAAAATCAAGTTTTGGAAAATACTGAGCCAATATTTCCAAGTTACAAAAATAGTCCAAATCACTTGTAACATGCCTTGATTTGTGCAAGCATGTTTGTTTATCAAAGTATTTTGGTAAAACTAATTTTGTAGATTTTTTCAGTATTTTATGGGATTTTATTTTAGCCAAAAAGACCAAGTTTTAAATCCCTAAGTTTTCTGATCTGGCTTAAGCCGGTCGACCGGACGGTCGACCGACGTGCACAGACGTGCACGCCAGTTCTGGCAGGAGGCCAGTCGACCGACCCGGTCGACCGTCTAGAGAGCTCTGCTCTCTGGAAAGGCCCCGGTCGACCGGACAGAGACTTGCTCTATGTATCCTGGCCTCGGTCGACCGACCGGTCGACCGATGGTACAACGGTCTGAAATATGACCGTTGGCTAGTCGACCGGGCGGTCGACCGACAGGCCTGACAGAGCCCAACGGCTAGTTTTTCAGACTCTATAAAATAAGGCATTTGGGGGCTGTTTTCAACAAGATTTCTAGGAGACTTTTAGAGTCAGTTTTTCCTACTCTTTTAAGAAGTTTTTCTCCACAAAATTGAGAGCAAATATTTCCTATCAAAAGGGGAGTTTTATCAAGAGTGTTTTAAAAAGAGATTTCTTGAGTTTTTCCTCCACCTCTCTTATCCTTGTTTTCTCACACAACACTTGAGCTATCCATTGCTATATCTACCCTATAGGGAGTTTGTTGTAAGTGGATTTTAGGTGATCAAGAGTTGTGATCACCAAAGTTCTACTTTGTACTTTGAGGAGGCGGACGAGTGTGTTCGCGGTTGTTTCGAGTTCTTGTGTGAACTCTTTGTTTGAGGTGCGGCCTCGGCGAGCCGGTGGGCTTGCGGTGTGTACGTGCTAGAGAGTCCGAGAGCTTATAGGTGTTGTGGCACCGAGGAGTGATCCATTTGGATCGATTATAGTGGAAATCCTTTGTGTGTCGAAGACGGGGATGTAGAGCAAGTGTGCTCAAACCTCGAAACAAATCCCTTGTGTTTGCGATTGCTCACTCTCTCTCTCTCTCTATCTCTTGTTTATATCATGCATGCTATTACTTGTTTTATCTTTACATGCTTGATATATTGTGTGCTTAATTGATATACTTGCTTGGGATTATTTGCTAACACTTGTATTCAACCAATAGAGCCAATGCGGCACCTCAACCCTTATCAAGGGGAATCTATAGGAGTTTGTCCAGAGCCCTTCACGGAGATTCGGCAACACTCTTGTGTTATACATGGTGTTTAGTGTAAGAGTTTAGTTTAGGTCATTATAGTTTTTAATTCCGCATTAATTGTCATTAAGTGACCATTAGATTAGCCATCACCTATTCACCCCCCTCTAGGTGAACCTTCTTGCAGAACTCTTGTCACTATTGTAGCAGACCTCTATACCTCTTATTGTCACAATGTAGCTGTAATGGCCTCTCGACTAAATCTACCATCTTCCTACAATCAGAAAAATATAACTTGAAGTGGACTTTCTATTGTCGATACATCCAGTATAATCTTAATCTGTGTATCCGATCAGCTGAAACTGATCAGATTTCATATAATCTTCTGTAAATATCGCATTACCTTCTTTGCAGTCTTCCAGTGATCAATTTCAGGATTGATCAATTATCTTTCAAGTTTCTCAATGGTATATACTATGTCTGGACGGATACAAACTTGAGCATACATCAGACTTCTAACCACCGATGCATATGGAAAGTTTTCATTTGCTCTTTCTGTAGGTCGTTCTTGGGACATTGGAGTAGACTCAACTTATCTCTACTAGAACAATTCTTCATGCCACATCTATCAGCACCTTATCGATATAGGCCCTTTATGATAAACCTAATATTCCACGTTCCTGTCACGTAGAATCTGGATGCATATCATAAAAGAAGCTTCTCCAAGATCTTTCATCTCAAAGTTCTTTGAGAGGAAACTCTTGGTCTCAACTAAAAGAACTATATCATTACTTGCTAGTAGAATATCATCTACATATAACACAAGAAATATAAGTCTACTCTTCTTAAATTTATGGTAAATGTATTATCATCTACAATCTCCTTAAAATCAAAATCACATATTACTTGATCAAATTTCAATATCATTGACGGGATGCTTTCTTTTAACCATAAATGAATTTCTTTATTTGCAAACTAGATATTGTAAAAATTTAATTTCAAAACTATCTGGTTGCACCATATAAATTTCTTCCTCAATGTCATGATTAAGAAAGGATGTCTTAACATCCATTTAATGTAACTCCAGGTCAAAGTGAGCCACCAGTGCCATAATAATCTTAAAATAATCCTTCGTGAAAACTGGGGAGAAAGTCTCCTTATAGTCAATGCCCTCTCTTTGAGTGAATCCCTTTATGATAAGATGTGCCTTATACCTTTTGACATTACCTTTCAAATCCCGCTTGGTTATGAATACTCATTTACAACCAATCGGTTTCTTTCCTTTAGGCAACTCTACTAAATCCTAAACATCATTATCCTTCATAGATTTTAACTTATCTTTCATGGCATTTAACCACTTAGTGGAGTAAACGCTAAGTTTGGCCTCATTCAAGGATGTGGAGTCATCCTCTTGCCCTATGTCAAACTCATGCTCTTGGAGATAAACTATATAGTTATTTACAATAGCTGATCTCCTCTCCCCAGTTGATCTTCTTGGTACTTGTGATTGAGAATTTTCAGGTTTTACCTCATCAGCATGATCTACTTTTGAATGAACTGTATATATACCTTGTAAGGGTACAACTGTATTTTCATTCTGAAGTAGAACAACTACTTCATCATTTGGAACAGTTGTCATGGGTATAACTATATGTTCTTCCTCAAATGTGAAATCCTTATATAATTGACTCCTACAGTTTTGAATATCCTCAAAAAATTAGCATTATTCGTTTTTATGGTTTTAGTGGAGGGACAATAAACCTAAAGTCTTTATACCTCTCAGAATACCTTGCGAATAAATAACTAACTGTTTTTGAGTCTGGGTTCTTCTCATATGGTATATATGGCCAAGTTTCTGCTGGACAACCCCAAACATGTAGATGCCTAATACTGGGAGATTTCTCAGTTCATAACTCATATGGGGTTTTAGTTACTGTTTTGAGCAGGTAGACGATCATTTTTAAGGCGTCACTATATAATGACTCTGGTAGAATAGTATGAGCTATCATACTCCTAACCATGTCCTTAAGTGTGTGATTTCGTTTCTCAGTAACACCATTCTGACGAGGTGTCCCTGGCATGATGTACTAAGCGACAATGCTACACTCTTTCTGAAATTGGCAAATGGTCCTGGACATTTATCTGATCGTCGTATCTTCCATCACGATCAGATCTAACGGCTTTAATCTTTCCATTCAGTTAATTTTCAACTTCAACTTTATAGATTTTAAACATATCCAGTAATTGGGATTTCTCATGTAATAAGTATAGGTATCTATAACGAGAGTTATTGTCTGTAAAAGTGATGAAATATTTATGATCATTCTAAGAAGCTATAGGGAAGGGACCACAAATGTCTATATACACCAAATCCAAGACATCTTGAACTCCATTTAGTACCAAACTTCTTAATGTTTATTTAATTAATGTTTGCTTAGTGCTTAGGCAATTCACATATAAAGATTAAGAAAATGAAGCGTAAAGTTTCAATTTATATAGCCATCAATTAGAATTCTAACACCAATTACTTTATATTTAGAAAGTAAACGAGCATTTCATTCTCAAAAGTGAGTAAAATCAGATATGTCTAATAATGAAATAGAAATACGATTCGCCTAAAAAGACAGTACATATAAGTCTCATTCAAATCTAAAACAAAAAACAGAATCAAATCTAAGGCTATAAACTCTGACAGCTTTAACTGCAACTTTATTTTCATCACCCATGTATACGTATCTCTCAGCTGAGCTGGGTCTCCTTTAGGTTTGAAAGTTTCACATTGAATTGCTTATGTAAATTATTTATAGACTATGTATGGGTGGCACTACAGCTAAATTATTTTCAGAACAAATATAAATATGAGATTTACCCTTTTAATTAGTCATTTCTGATACTTTATGCAATCCTACTTGAGGTGACCTACTTTCTTTCAGAAGAAGCATGCAATGACCATAGGCTACTTTTCTGGCACTTTTGCCACTTAGGATCAGCTACTGTAGTGATATTTATTTTTCTCCCTTTAGTTTCACTTTATTAGTCACCCTGAATGCTAAGTGAGCACTTTCAGTGTTTTCTTATTTCAATCTCTCTCTTTTCGGACACAGTGACTGATGAGCTCAATGAGACTCTACTTTTTCCTTTGAGCATTATAAATAATCTTGAAAAGGATCATACTTTATAAGAAAAGAGATTAAAATGAAGTGCACTAGAATCTCTTCAAAGAGTTTCAATTTCAGTGCCTTTAATTAAGAAACAATATTGGACATTTTCATAATATGCTCTTTTATATTTTCTTTGTCGTTGTAGCGCATATTTATTAGCTTGCTAAGATGCGTACTAGCCTCAATTTTATCCGATTTAACAAAATCGATCTGCTATTTCAGCTGAAAAACTCTTAGCACAGATTTTATCTGACATAGAACCCCTAATAGATATAGGAATAGTGTGCTTTATGACCCTTAGACACATCCTATAAGACCTCTCCCACTTATCTTATTTGGCCTCTTTTTACTAAAATTTTGTTAGTGATAGTAGAGATCCATCAGTCCTTAAGATGTAGTCTTGATTCATGAATCCTAGAACAAGCTTGTATGTAGTCTTATCACTTCTTAAAGTTTGTACCATTCAATTTAGACTATATAAGTGTACAATTTCTCATCAATTTAACATAGACGTTGAATTTAATAAAATTCTACTATAATATCCATAAAAAAATGAATTTCAGAAAATACAACCAGTTTAACTGATAGAGCTGCCGGCCAAACTTTCGGAGCAAGTTATGTCTCTTTATGTCAACACTGTAATGACCCAATATATACCCTAAAGTTTAGGTCCTATGCAAGAGATCAACCTTCCTTTGAGTCGACTGTCCATTTATAGGATTGGTCACAAAGTTTAAGTTATCTATATTGACTATATAATATATGTAATGACCCGGCCATAATATGACAATCTTTCTTTAGGCCGATTGCCATACACATGCGCCACACAAATTTACGCATCTGAATTCTTTTTCCGCCATCAGACTAGTTGATGAGGGTAATGCAATATGTGCCTAAAGTGTGAAGGTTCCTTTGGGCCGATTAACACACACCAAGGTTCTCCCACTTACATCATCCACATCAAGTATTCGACGCCGTACATAATTCAGCCAAACAATAATCTTCCTTTGGGCTGGCTATTGTCCGCATGAACTATATACGCAATTAAATAAGCTCTTTTATAAATTCTTTAATTTGAACATGTAAATATTTTTATCTGTGTGTTACCGACTATAATAAACATCAATATTCATTATGCTAGAACAATATAAGTAATATAATAAATATTGATGAAGCGCAAGCATGTAAGAATACATATAACCATAGTAAATATACATTTTAATACCTTTTTTATGTCTACTAACTATTATTATATCATGTCTAGCACTTGTAATACTGTACTGCTCGTCAAGAGCTTCGAAACGACTATTTACGTGCCCAAAACAGAGTTCGAATGAGCTCGTTATTGCTAATTGAATTTTCTATTGGTAAAACGGATCTGTAATGCTTATCGAGTTTGGATCAGACCCGACCCGTAATGGTTAAGTTATGGGTTTTTTGTTAATGGATCGGGTTTAATAACTGAATAAAACCCAATTAGTTTAATGTGAGATTGATTAAAATTATGTCATTAGAATTCTACCCAAAATACCTTAATAGACTAGAATTCTATCTTAATTCTAAAACCTAAATTAATGTCAACAATCCCAGTTAAAATTTAATATGAAATTAATTAGGAGTAGGTTTCCTTGCTAAAGTAAAATTTTATCTCTAAATATCTGAAACCTAGATAATCTTATAATCTTAATTAATTTATGAAACTCAAAATAATTAACTTCTTATTTATTTATTTTTTAATCTGTTTTGCCAATGTATGTTGGTGACCGGCGGCCGCGCACCGGGCGGGGGGGGGGGGGGGGGGGGGGGGGGGGGGGGGGGGCGGGGCGGCCATGCATGCCTACGTTGTCACTCAACCCACAATGCAACTATGCAACCATGCATGCCAAGATACATGCTCATGTTGGCATTTAACCCCACAATACAACTATGCAACCATGCAGGCCAAGATACATGCCACGTTGGCATTCAACCCCACAATGCAACCATGCAGGCCAAGAAACATGCCCGCGTTGGCACAGGGCCCGGGCCGGGGCCAGAGGCACACGCGCGACAAAGCCGCGCGTGTGCAGCCCTAGCAGCCCCCGATATTTTTTTTAGTATAATAACACGTAGATTAAATTTCAATATACACACACATACATGAAAATTCAATAAAAGCCTCCCTTTTAAACTCTAATTCAATATATGAGACACAAAATATTATTGAATCAAGGGAAGTATTATTCATGATGTTTATAGATCGAGATCGAAGAATTTCAGTAGATCCCAATGATCCGTTAAAGAGGAGTCTCTGATACTAATTGTTGGATCTAAATTTTATTCCATATAGATCTCATACATACATAGCTTCTTTATCATAATTAAAGGAAAAGATGGTTTTAGGCATATCTCATTCCATCACGAAAGGGATGTCGAAAGTTGCACGATCTCGAGGACGCAGGAGTTGAAAGAGAGGATTTTTCTCTCCAGCCACCAAGTTTTCTTCTTTAAGGAGATGAGAGGCCTCTAACAGAGATGGTCATTGTGGTGGAGAGGAAACCTTACTCATGATATATATAGCATCAAGGAACCTTAGTTGAACTCATCATAGATCTAGGTGCTTGATTTATAACATGAGTTCCACACGTGTAAATTAGTTCAACATTTTAATTTAAATACATTCATGGCTAAGTGTAATTGAAAACGTGTCTAGACCCAAACCATTTAGACTTGATCAATTCTTTATTGAATCAAACAATATAGATAAAGTGGGCGGGTGTAAATATCCAACTTACTTGATTATGCTCAAATTAAATTAAACTTTAAAACATAACAAGTCTAACACAGTCTTCACCTTCAATGAATTTGCAATCTCTTTACCCTAAACAGTAGCAATGGAGGCCTAAGATATTGGCAGATCCCTAACTGGCTGTCGAGGGTTGCCGGAGCTCAGACGGATAATAAGAACCCAACAGAGTGGTTTCCTTCCACCTTTTCTCAGTTTGAAACAGAAAAATTCCTTCTTGTAATATATAATCTTTCATACATTAATAACTTGTAATTTTCAAATTACAAGTCATACATATAAAATTAAAAAGATAGTCAAACAAATATTTATATATGTGATAAGGCAATTAACACGGAACTGTAGAAACCTTGCCTCAGCTGAATTATGCAGGCGATTCATGCCACATGCAAAATACTAACACTCTTTACTTTTTTTCCTCGTCACAATTACAAGCAATCATTGATGCCTGAAACCGATGCTTTCTTGACGCAAAGTCCAGCCCTAGTTTCCAACAGTCTTAATGCAGAGGAGAAGGAAAGGCCTTCAAACCAAAGAAGAACTGATGAGTGACAAACTTGCTTGACCATTCAAATTTGGTATGTGCAACCTCAAAGATTGTGGTCCAAATGGAGCCACGAAACTAGCAGGAGGGAGTGCAGCTAGAGATCTCTCTTTCCCCTTTCGCCGTGTCACTTGAGTCCTAGCACTTAAAGGGAAAGACGTGACGTTTTGATGCTCAGATTGGTCCCAAGGGAAAGATAAAGGATATCTTCAATGTGCTTTTCAGTTTGAAACATACACTTTTTACTGAGTGAGGATGGGGATGTGAGGCCTCGTTTTCTCAGTGCCTCCCCATGTCCCTTTGTAGAAGAAAGTTCTGTCCCTTGCTGAGTCCCTACCTTGAAAAAGCTCACGCGAAATGGGAACCACATCTCTCCATCCACTGATATTGACAATAACATTGCATTATAAATCTAAACACTCTTTATATTTATATATTTTTTCTCCCTCAAACACAGTAGCTTTAGATGCAGGACATGATGCTGTTGTCTATTGTTAAATTTGATGAACCGCACACTGGCCGGTCCATACAATCAGAGGCCACCACCATTGTGGACAACTATAGATCCACAGCAGATTATAGGTGTGTAGCTTGGGTAGCATTATCATTGATGTTACGTTTGAAAGAAAAGTTGTATGGTATGTATGCATTGTTGATAGTTGGCAATGATGTTCGGCAGTAGACATAATAAACGGGCTTATCTCCTCTCCTTGCAAATGAATCATTTGTGGTTGAGGTGTGAAAAGGATGTTTCTTTGTTTTGCTTAGCAATGTCCCCTTCCATGGAACTGTGCATCCGCATGCAATGTCATGGGGAAATGACCTCACACCAAACAGATTCAATGTTAATGTGAAATGGGAGGAAAATAGGAAACGGGAAAAATTCATTTTTCACTTCTTTGTTTGATTTGAATTGGAAATAGAAAATATGAAAACTTTTTTTTTCTTTTTCTTTTTTCTTTTTACAACTCCCTTTTACGCTATCATTTTTTCACTTTCATAGTGTTACAGTTAATTTTGCAGTAATGTAAATCTCACTTGTAATAAGTTATAGTTTAATGCATTAAATTTTGATGTCGTGTAAATTTCATTTCAGTTCAATTACAGTTCAAAAACGTTACTTCAGAAATAATATTTAATTTAATATTATTGTGATCGATTTTGTGATCAACTTTTTCATTGCCACATTATTAACTAAACACCGGAAAGTACAATATACTTTTTACTTACATTTCCACATTACAGCCAAACACTAAAAAACTTATTTTTCCAAATCTCAATTTTCCGCTACACTTCCACATTTTCCATTCCCACTTTCCATTTCCTATTTTTCTCCCATTTCCTTGAATCCAAACACGCCTTAGTCTCCTTTCTTAATCACAAAGAAGTGAGACCATCAGTTTGAAAATTGGAAGCTTTTCTTAGTTCTCTATTCTTTTACCATGTTCTTTTGCATGAATACATAGCTATAATTATGAGTGAAAAAGAAAAGAGACCATGCAAAGTTAATAAAACATGTGACTTGTGGTAAGAAAAATATGAATTCAATATATATTGCAAATATGTATTGAATATATATATATATTATTTTCATTCGTCTCACACAAGCTAAATATCTTAAATTTTACTTGTTTTAACTTGTGCCTCTTATCTCTAATGTCTCATTATACTCAAAAGTTTAGTCATCAATGTTTTTTTTAGAGATAAAATTATAAAAGACCTAACTGATTTGTAGGAAGTCGAGGAAGTCGACGACGACAAGGAATCAGCAGCAGCAGGTCAGCAGCAGCAGGTTACGGTCGACCGGACCGGTCGACCGTTGTGCACCAACGTGTACAGGCTGTAGCGGTCGACCGCCCAGTCGACCGCAGAAGGAGAGTGGTCGATCGCTCGGTCGACCGACTGACATTGCCTAACTCTCGGTTAGGCACGGTCGACCGGCACGGTCAACCGGTGCTTGGGTCGGTCGACCGACCGATCGACCGACAGTCATATTCGGACTGTTTTCGGAAAGTTTGCTGAATTGGAAATCAGCCCAATAAGGAAACTGATTCCTAGGGTTTCCTTGAGTATATGAGAGAGGCAGAGTTCTCTTCATATGTAATGCTTGTAAAATTGTATTGATTATCAAATCAATAAAGAAATCTCTCTTGCTTGCCCCGAGGGCGTAGGCGAAATTGGCCGAACCTCGTTAACTTCCTATGTTTGTGTTCTTCTCATTGTTCAATTGTTCTTTACTGTTGGTAGTACTTCTATATTGCATCTTGGCTCAAGGGTTTCCTCTACGTGGTTGTTGTACCTGCGCACAACAAGTGATATCAGAGCATCCCAGGTTCGTCGTGGGATCATCTGGTGATTCGAAGGGCATCTGTTGCTGATTTGGCGGAGATCGTGTGTCGATCTCAGATCAGCGTTGGGACTGCTTATGGGATCGTGTGTCGATCTCTCAGATCAGCGTTGGGACTGCTTATGGGATCGTGTGTCGATCTCAGAACAGCGCGTGAATGGCTCAAAGGAATCAATTTAAGGAGTAGATCTATTCAGAAACTCATCTAGGGTTTCATGAGGAGGTAAAGATCTGATCTTTATCAAATTTGTTTATCTAACTCCGTTGGTTTTTCGCATTACATAGAGGATCTAGTCAAAGAGATGGCTGAAGAAAGTACATCTATGAGAACCATGAATCCTCATCCGAGAATTGATGTGGTGAATTTCAATGGCACAAACAATTTTGGCATGTGGAGGTGCGAGGTGATGGATGCGTTGAATGCATCGAACCTCGAAGATACTCTACGTCTGGAGAAGAAGCGAAGCACAACCACTGAAGAAGAGTGAGATAAGATGAACCGATCAGCGTGTGGCTTAATCAGATCATGTCTAACATAAGACATCAAATACCTTGTGTGACACGAAATATCTGCGAGGCAGTTGTGGGAGATCCTAGAAAGAAAGTATCTGACCAAGAGTATTGAATCTAGACTACAGCTGAAGAGCAAGCTGTATGAGTTTCAGATGAAGAAAGGATGCTCTATGAATGAACATCTGAATCGCTACACAAAGCTTCTTACAGATTTGGTTAATGTGGATGTCGAGGTAAATGAAGAAGACAAAGCAGTAATTCTCTTAAACTCTCTTCCTGCAGAGGAGTATGAGACTTTCACTTTAACCTTCTTAAATGATAGACAGTCCCTTAACTATCATGAAGTGTCGTCTGCTTTGGTTAATTATGAGACGAGGAGAAAGGAAAGGCAGCCTTCTCAGGCAAGCACATCAGCAGAGGCACTAGCAGTAAGAGGTAGGGGTTCACATAGGAAGGGCAAAGATAATCGAAGGAGATCGAAGTCCAGGCCAGGTTATCGAGATCTGAAGAAGAACCAGTGTGCCTTCTGCAGAGAATTAGGGCACTGGAAAGCTGACTGTCCAAAGGCCAAAGGAAAGAAGAAAGAGTCTAAGACTGAGGCAAATCTTGCAAAGGTGGTCAGTACTCAAAGCAGTACCTCACAGGCAGGTGGATCAGACTCAGACTCGTCGGTATTCTCGTTCTCTGTCACTACTCCTATCATTGGCTACTCAGGAGATACTGAGTGGATATTGGATACTGGTGCTACATACCATGTGTGCCCGAAAAGGGATTGGTTTTCTAGCTTTGAGAAGCTGGAGGGATGTTCAGTCGTTATGGGCGATGATCATCTATATATCATGGAAGGTGTAGGAACAATCCAGATCAAGATATTTGATGGGATGATAAGAGAACTGAAGGAAGTGAGGTATGTACCTCAACTGAAAAGAAACATTATCTCTGTTGGAGCTTTGGAGACATTGGGTCTTATGGTGTCAATAAAGGAAGGAGTCCTTAAGATGACCAAAGGCTCGATGGTGGTATTGAAGGCCGTTCCCCGGAACAATCTTTACTACTTGAAGGGTAGTATTGTTACAGGGCAAGTGGCGGCTGTTGGCCCAAAGGCCTTCCACTCTAGTTTTGATGATGATTAACTCATGTAGTTATGTTTACTAATAATCTTGTGTTGTTTAAGTTTCAGATCATTAACCAAGATATTAGTTGGTGATTAACTTCAACAAGGTGTTTAGAAGCTTTTCATAATGATTCCAGGGCCAAAGCGTCAAGATCACACATTGCCTAGCCCATGGATGGAGTTTTGGAGCAAGTCTACTTGAAGATGAAGATCGTCAAGAAAACTTAGGTATCCATAGTTTAGATAGTGTGTTTTAGATCCATTTGTAAAGTTTAGTATAGATGATATGCTCAAGTGCACAACACACAAAAGATTTATGTTTTGGATTTTGGTTTTCATGAATAGTAGATCAAAACAAGCTTAAATAGTTTTTATGTATATTAGATATGTTCTAGATATACATATATGGTTTTAACTTCCTATACAAGATTATTTTGTTGTCCCTATTCATGTGTTGAAAAATAAAGTTTGATAAAAATACAAGTATTGGTTTTGATAAAATTTGCAAGACTCAAAAATGAATTTATATGATTAATATATGTCTTGAAATTTTTATCACAAGTTTGTGTTTCAATACAAAATGATAAAACTATTTTTGGTGATTTTTAGAAGTGTTAAAAGATTTTTAGAAAAATATTTTCCTAGTTTTTCTGACCTAGTTTTTGTTCCAGGCTTCAACCAAGTCGACTAGTAGCCTGACTAGTCGACTAAGGCTGAGGTCGGTCGACCGGGCCGGTCGACCGACGTGCACAAATCTGTGCACGTTTGGAGGCACTGGGACGGTCGACCGCGCCGGTCGACCGGAGCACTTACAGTGCTCTCTGTTTGTTTCGTCGACCGGGCCGGTCGACCGCAGTTGCCTAACGGTCATATTTCCGACCGTTGGCGGTCGACCGGGCCGGTCGACCGTTGCCTGTCAGAGCTGCCAGCTCAGCTCTAACGGCTAGTTTTGTTGGGGGCTATAAATACCCCATCTCTTGGGCTGTTTTGTGAAGGTTTTCAAGAAGAAAAATTTTAGTGTTTCTCTAGTGTTTAAACAAGTTTTCAAAATAGTTTTTGTGCTAAAAGATTTCATCTTTATTGTTTTGGGTTTTTGGAAAATCAAAGAAAATTAGGCTTTTGGGATATTGAATTGGATTTCACTTTCTATCATCTTCAAGAGATTTCCCAAGTAGTTTTTCTTTGTTACTTGTTTCCAAAAACACCTAGTTTCCATACTTGAGATATCACCTATCCTAATCTATTTAGGATCATTTGTTTTGTGAAAAAAGAAAAAGGAAAGTGGTTTGTGGTTGAGATATACCACTTGTTGTAAACCCTTGATTTCTTGGTTGCTCCCTCTTTGGTAGAGGTTGAGGTTGTTGTATTGGGTTGGAGTTTGCTCCCTCTTTGGTAGAGGTTGAGGCTTGTGGTTTGCTCCCTCTAGAGAGAGGTAGAGTTCGGTTGTAAACCCTCTTCGGTAGAGGTGTTGGTTGTTGTGGTTGTTTGGCTAAGGGCCTACCCCTCTTGTGTGAGGAGGTGTTTGTTTGAGAGAGGAGTTAGGTACTCCATTGTTGTACAAATCCTTCTCGGTGAAGGTTCCCTCGGTGGGAGTCCTCGGTGGACGGTATAGTGGATTGGAAATCCTACACGGTGGTGTAGGCGGGGATGTAGAGCAAGGGTGCTCGAACCTCGAAACATATCATTGTGTTTGCGTTTGATCCACTTGTCTCTAAACTCTCTCTCTCTTTACATTTGTGCAAAGCATCATACTTCATTCATATCATATTTGCTTGTGTTGAGCATAATTCATATTGTCATATCATATCTATTTGCTTGTGTTGTGCCTTGCATAATTCTCATTGCTATATCTTGTATATGCTTGGTTGTTTGTGTGTGCCTCACTTGTACCTAATCAACAAGAGCTTCACATAGCACCTCAACCCATTCAAGGGGAATCAAGAGGAGTTAGTCCAGAGCCCTTCATGGGGAATTCGGCTACACTTATTGATTGTACTAAGTGTGTTACAAAATTTACATTAGCTTCCGCATTTAGCGCACTTAGTTTTGTATTAAGTTTTAGATTAGCACTAACACCTATTCACCCCCCCTCTTGGTGTCCCCTTTCAATTGGTATCAGAGCTTGGTACTCTGATTTGGTCTAACAACCTAGAGTAAAAGATCCTCATTTTAGGCTAATCTCTTGTTTGCATTTGCTTGTTTGCACACTCATATAGTTTACCATGGCTTTCATGACCCCACCTATGTTTGACCCTTCCAACATTCATGTTTGGAAGATTAGGATGACGTTTATTTACAAACCCTAGGTCATAAAGTTTATCTTGCCATTACCAAGGAATCCTTCCTTAGTGATAGCAATCATATAGGGGCCAATGCACTAGCCCTAGAGGCCATTAGAAGCACATTATCTAAAGATTATCTTTTACGTGTTTCTAACATTGATTCTGCCTTAGCAGTGTGGAATTTGTTGACAACAACCACCACCACCTCCGAGCTTCAAGTGCAAATTCAAGAAGAGGAATCTAGTGGAGAGTCCGAGTCACAATGCTTCATGGTCCAAGGGAATGACTCCCTTGAGGTACATTCGGAACCCCACTTAGATAATGATGATTGTGCTAGTTCTTCAAATGATTATGTTGATCCCCATGCCTTGAATGAAGAACTATCTATTGTATGTGAAAAATTAATTGAAAAATATAATTTGTTGAAAAAGAAAAGTCTAGAAATTGAAAAAGAAAATAAGAGTTTGCATTCTAGACTTGATTGTGTTTTGCAAGAGAAGGTTGAGGTCTATAATGAAAGAGATGCATTAAGATCTCAATTGGAACTTGCACTAAAAGAAAATGAATTTTTAAAATCTAAAAATGATTGCCATGTTATTTTGAAGAAAAATGAAAACTTGTCTTCAAAAATTGATTTTGTTTTAAAAGAGAATGTTGATTTGAAAAATAAAATAATTTCTATTTCAAATGATTTGAATGTTTGTTTAAAGAAAAATGTTGCTTTGCAAAATAAGATTGATGCTCATGTTTGCCATGCTAGGGTAGTATCACACACTCCACCTATTGCATGCCACACTTCTTCTTCTAAGATTAATGATGATATTTGCTTGCTTAAGAAGAAGGTTGATTGTTTGGGCTCCACTATGAGCCAATGTGCCATGAACCACACACGCTTGGAAACCTTGGTTCGTAAGAAACAAGTTCCAACTTTTATGCATGCACACCCTCCACGGCATACACATGCTCCACACGGACACTATCAACACATGTATGCTCATGTGTACACATGTACACATTGTGGACGTAAGGGCCACCTTGCTAAATTTTGCTTTGATAGATTACATAATGTAAATTTAGCAAAGAAGTTTGTTTGGGTTAGAGAAGGTACTAACCCCATGGACCCAAGAAGATATGGGTACCAAAGACCACCCCTCCTATTGTTTTTGATGTAGGTGTGGGCTCTCACATGACGTGAGAGTGATGACACCTTGGAGTGGATGCATTCCGGACTTAAAAGGAAATCAATTGGATGCATCACTTTCAAGGGAAGATTTGGTGGAGAGGACCACCACGTTTTGGAGACAAGGAGAGTTGCTTCTTCGGTTTTGGTAACAATCCTTTACTCCCATTTGTTATTTACATGCTTTCATAATTAAAATTTTTTTTTTGCATGATTTGATAGCATGTTTCATTGTCTATGGATTAGTATGTAAATGTCATGATTATTAGATCCTTGACATACATATATAGTATTTGAGACACATATGCTTGTATGAACCCATTCTTAGTGTTCTCACTTTTGTTTAAGCTATAATGTACATCATGAATCTAATACATGTGAATTTACATAGTAATCATGTTTTAGTTTTATCATGATGATTTCTATATTGTGTTTTGATGCTTCATGTTAAGATTACTTGTTTAGATGTTAGTTTTCATTAAGACTAGGATTTATACTTGTACATATAGTGGGCCACAAATAAATCTATATATGTTTGGGCTTGAATGCTTATTTGAACCCATTAGATGTGCTAGTATAGTCTAGTTTTGATGATTCATACATTTTAAACTTGTATTCCTATTTTTGGATTTATTTTATGTTTTCACTTCATGTATATGTTTGTATTGCCAAACTTTAAGATATACATGTATACCCCTTGAGTCATTTGCCTTTCATGCAAATCTATATATGGACTCAATTGTGTTTAGGGATATGTATGTATACTTATTATGTTGACAATTCATACATATACCTTGAAATGAAATTTGTTTTGGTGAAGATTTTCTTGATTTTGTGTTTAATTGTTTAACTTCATGTATATGTCTATCTTATCCAAACTATTAGATATACATGATTATCCTTTTGAGCCACGTGCCTTAATGTATATATTTTGTGGACTCGTTGTGTTTTGGATATGTATGTATACTTTAGTTTGTATTAGACATACATATGCCATGAAGGTTAAATAAGTTTTGATGATTCTCGTGTTTTCAATGATTAAGGAATAATTGAGCTTAATAAAAAAAAATTTTGATTATGATATTCACACTTTATATGTACACTCACTTTTATTGCTTACTCATGTTTTGTTTTCATGAGTCAAAATTGTGCTTAATTGGATTAGAGTGTTGATTTTCATGTGGATTTCTTATTTCATGAAAAACTATTTTGTTGTATTCCTTGCTTGAAGGATTTCGTACTAGTTTAAAAGTTTTTCCATTTGACTAGTTCGTATTCTTCAATTTGGTAGTGATTTTCAAACAAAACTACATTTCCAAATCTATTTTTGAAAACCCCTACCATCTATGGGAGGATGGATGGGAGATCATGCTCTTGTATGCTTTAAAATGAAAATCATTTAAAACTTGAACCTTGATTGGGAGGTATTGTAATATGATGTATACACTTGAACTTATTGCTATGTCAATTGGTATCATTGAACTCTTTCAATTGGTATCATTTTGATCTTTTTGTATACTCATATGTTTATTGTGTATGTATATTTTCAATTGGTATCATCTATTGGTGATTGGTACTCATTCTATTTCATACACTTTTATTTGTACTTAAGATATAAATTTTTCACAAAATCTTGTTTATGCTAGTGCTTGAGCTTCAATTTTGTTTTAATTGATTATTTTTAAATTGATATCAAGCCCATGCATCCTTTTAGTTGGTATTTCATAAAGGGGGAGAAAATTTAATTTTGCCTTTCAATTGATGATTCTTCAATTGGTATTTGTTTCCCACTCCCTTACTTTATGATTGAAAATTTCATATTGGTATCATATGTTTAATATGAAAATTATTTACAATTGGTATCAAAATTTTGTTTAGACATTCAAAATTTATTATGTTTAGTTTCAATTGACATCAAGATGTTTCATGTGTTTTTGCTTAAAATTGGTATCTAAAATTTTTTTTAAGAAAAACAGTCAAAAGTTTTGATTTGTATTGACTATATGCATATAGATTCATGATGAGTGTATCTTGTATTGAAGAGCTTAACATCTCTTCGTTATGTGGTACACGTGTGTAGGGGGAGCTTCACATCTCCTCTTATGCATTACATAATGTATGTTATGTGAATTAGGGCTTAACATCCCTCTTTCATGTAATGCATATGTGTAGGGAAGCTAACTTAGCGTCTTCCTCTTCATGAATGTATATAGCATATAACATCTATTGATCTTTGTTTATTTTCTATTGATATCAAGATGCTTCATTGACATATTTATCTATTGATATCATGTTGTTATAGTCACCCCTTATTGACCTTGTTTTTTTGTTTTAGACAAAAGGGGGAGAACATTGTTTTATTGTTTTGATTGACTTAAAAGGGAAGCAAGATTTTTACCCCTCATTTTATTGTTTGAATTGTTTAACCCCTTCTTGATCTTTTGTTTGACAAAAAGAGGGAGAAAAATTTGTTTGATTTGATTTTACTTTGAACGCTTTGTTCATGATTGACAAAAAGGGGGAGAAGTATTTGAGTTTATATGCATGTTTTCATTGCTTAAGGGGGAGAAGTATTTGTCTTCCTTGTTATTTATGCATATATGTTTTTGTATTGTTGTATTGCAAATAGGAGAAAAAGATTTTGATTTATTCTTGTTGCATGTTTTATCTCCATACTTGCATACATATTCATGTGTTTCATTTCCATATCTTATTATTTATGTCTATGCATGAGTTAAGGGGGAGCTTCTTTGAAGCTTAACTTTAATCCATGCATATATAACTCCATGAGTTTTGTCATCATCAAAAAGGGGGAGATTGTTGGCCCAAAGGCCTTCCACTCTAGTTTTGATGATGATTAACTCATGTAGTTATATTTACTAATAATCTTGTGTTGTTTAAGTTTCAGATCATTAACCAAGATATTAGTTGGTGATTAGCTTCAACAAGGTGTTTAGAAGCTTTTCATGATGATTCCAGGGTCAAAGCGTCAAGATCACACATTGCCTAGCCCATGGATGGAGTTTTGGAGCAAGTCTACTTGAAGATGAAGATCGTCAAGAAGACTTAGGTATCCATAGTTTAGATAGTGTGTTTTAGATCCATTTGTAAAGTTTAGTATAGTTGATATGCTCAAGTGCACAACACACAAAAGATTTATGTTTTGGATTTTGGTTTTCATGAATAGTAGATCAAAACAAGCTTAAATAGTTTTTATGTATATTAGATATGTTCTAGATATACATACATGGTTTTAACTTCCTATACAAGCTTATTTTGATGTCCCTATTCATGTGTTGAAAAATCAAGTTTGATAAAAATACAAGTATTGGTTTTTGATAAAATTTGCAAGACTCAAAAATGAATTTATATGATTAATATATGTCTTGAAATTTTTATCACAAGTTTGTGTTTCAATACAAAATGATAAAACTATTTTTGGTGATTTTTAGAAGTGTTAAAAGATTTTTAGAAAAATATTTTCCCAATTTTTCTGACCCAGTTTTTGTTCCAGGCTTCAACCAAGTCGACTAGTAGCCTGACTAGTCGACTAAGGCTGAGGTCGGTCGACCGGGCCGGTCGACCGACGTGCACAAATCTGTGCACGTTTGGAGGCACTGGGACGGTCGACCGCGCCGGTCGACCGGAGCACTTACAGTGCTCTCTGTTTGTTTCGGTCGACCGGGCCGGTCGACCGCAGTTGCCCAACGGTCATATTTCCGACCGTTGGCGGTCGACCGGGCCGGTCGACCGTTGCCTGTCAGAGCTGCCAGCTCAGCTCTAACGGCTAGTTTTGTTTGGGGGCTATAAATACCCCATATCTTGGGCTGTTTTGTGAAGGTTTTCAAGAAGAAAAATTTCAGTGTTTCTCTAGTGTTTAAACAAGTTTTCAAAATAGTTTTTGTGCTAAAAAGATTTCATCTTTATTGTTTTGGGTTTTTGGAAAATCAAAGAAAATTAGGCTTTTGGGATATTGAATTGGATTTCACTTTCTATCATCTTCAAGAGATTTCCCAAGTAGTTTTTCTTTATTGCTTGTTTCCAAAAACACCTAGTTTCCACACTTGAGCTATCACCTATCCTAATCTATTTAGGATCATTTGTTTTGTGGAAAAAGAAAAAGGAAAGTGGTTTGTGGTTGAGATATACCACTTGTTGTAAACCCTTGATTTCTTACTTGCTCCCTCTTTGGTAGAGGTTGAGGTTGTTGTATTGGGTTGGAGTTTGCTCCCTCTTTGGTAGAGGTTGAGGCTTGTGGTTTGCTCCCTCTAGAGAGAGGTGGAGTTTGGTTGTAAACCCTCTTCGGTAGAGGTGTTGGTTGTTGTGGTTGTTTGGCTAAGGGCCTACCCTTCTTGTGTGAGGAGGTGTTTGTTTGAGAGAGGAGTTAGGTACTCCATTGTTGTACAAATCCTTCTCGGTGAAGGTTCCCTCGGTGGGAGTCCTCGGTGGACGGTATAGTGGATTGGAAATCCTACACGGTGGTGTAGGCGGGGATGTAGAGCAAGGGTGCTCGAACCTCGAAACATATCATTGTGTTTGCGTTTGATCCACTTGTCTCTAAACTCTCTCTCTTTACATTTGTGCAAAGCATCATACTTCATTCATATCATATTTGCTTGTGTTGAGCATAATTCATATTGTCATATCATATCTATTTGCTTGTGTTGTGCCTTGCATAATTCTCATTGCTATATCTTGTATATGCTTGGTTGTTTGTGTGTGCCTCACTTGTACCTAATCAACAAGAGCTTCACATAGCACCTCAACCCATTCAAGGGGAATCAAGAGGAGTTAGTCCAGAGCCCTTCACGGGGAATTCGGCTACACTTATTGATTGTACTAAGTGTGTTGCAAAATTTGCATTAGCTTCCGCATTTAGCGCACTTAGTTTTGTATTAAGTTTTAGATTAGCACTAACACCTATTCACCCCCTCTAGGTGTTCCCTTTCAGCGGCTTCTACTGATTCAGATGAAGACTCAACCAGGCTATGGCATATGAGGCTGGGACGCACAGGAGAAAAGTCTTTACAAGCTCTTGCAAGACAAGGATTATTGAAAGGTGTCGGAGCCTGCAAGTTGGAATTTTGTGAACATTGTGTCATCAGAAAGAAGACCAAGGTAAAGTTCGGCACAGCAACACATTGCACCAAGGGGATTCTGGATTATATTCACACTGACGTTTGGGGACCTACCAAGACTGCATCAATTAGAGGTAACAACTACATTGTGTCTTTTATTGATGATTATTCTAGGCGTTGTTGGGTATATACCATGAGGCACAAAGGGGAAGTCCTAGAATTATTTGTGAAGTGGAAGAAGAATTTGGAGAGAAGTACGGGAAGGAAAATCAAGGTCCTCCGTTCAGATAATGGAGGAGAATATAAGTCTGATCCTTTCCTTCAGCTATGTCTTGATGAGGGCATAGAGAGGCACTTCACAGTGAGGGAAACACTGCAACAGAACGGGGTAGCAGAAAGGATGAACATGACTTTGCTAGAGAAGGTCCGTTGTATGTTGTCCAATGCCGGTTTATCGAAGAACTTTTGGGCTGAGGCTTTGGCATACGCTTGCTATCTTGTTAACAGGTTGCTTTCGTCTGCGATAAGAGGGAAAACTCCTCTCGAGGTTTGGTTGGGAAAAACTGCTGCTGATTATGATTTGCTAAGGGTGTTTGATTGTCTAGCCTATTATCATGTTAAAGAAGATAAGCTAGACCCAAGAGCAAAGAAGGGCTTGTTCGTCGGTTTCAAGAAGGGAATCAAAGGATTCAAGATCTGGGATCCTACGGACAGGAAGTTTCTTTTCTGTAGGGATGTCACATTTAATGAGGCTTCTATATTGAAGCCTAAGGTCTCTCAGCAGGTGGAGACTAGCAAGACACCAAAGATGTATCACAGCAGGTGGAGAATGATGCTAATCCACTATCTCTAGAAAGTTCAGCATCGGTGAGGATCATACCTAGGGTGACACAAGGTAATGATCAAGCAGATGAGGTAGATGCTGATGATGAAGAGGGTCAAGAACAGATCATGGGTGATATTCCTGATTCTACTGCAGTTAGAAGACCAAGGAGAAACCCACAGAAATCAGGTTGGCTCACTACAGATATGGTCGTGGCTTATGCACTTCTGGTCATTGAGGAGGCTATCCCGTCCACCTTCAGAGAAGCTGAAATCAGTTCAGAGTCGAAGATATGGAAAGCTGCCATGGAAGAAGAGATGAAGTCTCTTTACAAGAACGACACTTGGGAACTCACAAGGTTGCCCAAAGGGAAGAAGGCGATAGGCTGTAAGTGGGTGTACGCAAAGAAGCAGGGATCTCTTAAAGAAGACATAGTGCGCTATAAGGACAGATTGGTAGCAAAAGGCTATGCTCAAAGAGAAGAAATTGACTACAATGAGGTATTTTCTCCTGTTGTAAAGCATTCATCAATTCGCACCTTATTGTCTCTGGTGGCACAGTACGAGTTAGACCTTGATCAACTCGATGTAAAGACCACCTTTCTCCATGGCGATCTGGATGAAGAAATCTACAGGTCTCAGCCGACAGGGTTCAAGACTGCAGGGAAAGAAGATATGGTGCGCAAGCTGAAGAAGTCACTGTATGGGTTAAAACAGTCTCCTAAACAGTGGTACAAGCGGTTCGACAGCTTCTTCAGAGGAAAGAGGTACACACGTAGCCACTATGGCCCATGTGTGTATTACAACAAGCTACCAACATGAGAGTATATCTATTTACTATTGTATGTAGATGATATGCTTATTACTTCAAAGTCTAGATCTGCAATTAATACACTGAAGAGGGACTTATCTTCTGAGTTTGAGATGAAGGGATCTTGGTGAAGCAAAGAAGTTGCTAGGCATGAAAATTACACGAGACCGAAGGGGTGGCAAGGTGAGCTTGACACAGAAGGGGTATTTGCAAAAGGTAGTTCAGAGGTTTAACATCGGCAAGGATACAAAATCTATAAGTACACCACTGGCTCCTCATTTCAAGTTATCTACCACTATGTCTCCAAAGACTGTTGAAGAACGTGAGTACATGACTCACATCCCATATGCTAGCGCAGTTGGTAGTTTTATGTATGCTATGGTGTGTACACGACCAGATCTGTCACAAGTTGACTCTATGGTCAGTAGGTATATGCATGATCCGGGACAGGGTCATTGGGAGGCAGTTGAGTGGATTCTACGGTACATTAAAGGTACCATAGATATTGGTCTGGTATTCGAGAAGGATTCCACAGGGAAGCAGGATTGTATCAGGTATGTTGATTCTGATTATGCTGGTGACCTCGACAAACGTCGGTCCACAACGGGGTATGTCTTTACAATATCTCAAACACCGGTTAGTGGCGCTCTATTTTACAGTCTACCGTTGCATTGTCTACTACAAAGGTCGAGTATATGGCCATGATGGAGGCTATGAAGGAGGCAATTTGTAACACCCTGATCCCCGGTGTACGTATCACCGTATCTGTACGCGATACGAAGTATAAATTTGATTTGACTTCTGTAGTATTCCGATTGACCTAATTTCAGTTTCAAAAATTATTTTCTAATATTGTAGATTTTTCAGGATTTTCTGGAAATTTTCTGGATTATTTTGGAAAATGTCCGTAGTCGGTGTCGACCGATACCGATAATCAGCCTTCCGATTTTTATTTCACAAACGGAGTTAGATTTTGAGAATCTGTTTTCACTGAATGTCTTAGAATCACATGAGCTACATTTGGATATTTTTGGGGATTTTTCAGAATTTATCGAAAATCCGGCCAAACCGGTGTCGCCCGTATCGGCGAGACACTCCGGGATTTTTAATTGGCAAACCGGATTGAGTTTCGGCAAACCGTCTGCATATTACGTCCCAAGATAATATTATCTATTTTTTGTAATTTTTGAGCAACATTCGGAGCTAGTCAATTTTTGAACATATTAAAATATTAATTAAATTATTATTTTAGAACTCTTTTCTTTTTCTTTTCTTTTCCTTTCTCTTCTCTTCTTTTCCAGAGAATTCTTTCTTCCACCGCCATCCTGTAGCCCCACCGCCATCTCTCTCCTTCAAATCTCTCTAAATTATCTCTCTCTCCAATCTCTCTCTCTATTTCTCTCACTTTCTCTCTCTAATTAAACACCCTAATCAATTCTCCCTTTCTCTAACCTCTCTCCTCCTCTCCCTGTTTTACAGCCGGCGCATCTCCTCCGGCCATCCGGCGCCGCCGGCCAGCGGAACTGGCCGGCCGGCCCGCGCTGGGGCAGCAACAGCAAGCTGCTGCTGCTGCCATGGTGTTTGGTGATTGGGTTTGGGTAGAACCCAAACCCAATAACCTTAGTGGGTTCATAATCCAATAACCTATTTGAAAACCCATTAACCCGTTTACCCGTCAACCCAATTAACTTAAATTACGGGTTTGGGTTGTGGATCTGGATCCGACCCGTTTACCACCCGCATCCGAAATCCAATAAAGGTACTTTTACATAAAACCCCCTTGTACAATTTCGTATTTGCATTTATTATTTTTATTTATTTACATATTTAACCCCATTTTTATTTATGTTAGTATTCGAGCGATAACTGGAGCATCCGGATTCCGATTCGCGCGATTTTGGATCCGTTACGATCGTGGGAACGAGAGCTACAGTCCTGTAACCAGTTTGTGAGTGTTTTTCTTTTATAAATTATATTTTTATCATGTTTCGTGTAATTGATTGCTAGATCTAGATTCTGAATAAAAGACAGTAACTATTCATTATTACCTGGTAATGATTGGACATGCATTGTAATATGAATAACCTAGAATATTGTTAGGTCTTTCCTAATTTAGAATGCAGACTTAGAATGCAGATAAGAAGGTAATTATAATACCAATAAATACTGACATGGATAACTCGGACACAGTCATTATACCTACACAGCCACTGACACTCGGGCCACTAGTTGACCATAGATTTGGACACTCCTATTTTATGTATTGTCTCACCGGTGGATAACTAGCGTCACATGTATATTGATCCACGATATTCGCTGACACTACACTGTCACTAGCTATGACTGCAGGACTGCAGGACACCGGTGTTGCATGCACTGGTATCATCATTTCATGGATACTGTCCGGTCATGGGACATTGTATGATAGGATACACTGATTACTGTTCTTCCACTTACTCTTACAGACATATTACACGGTATATGCTCCACTGATGCACGGATATACCAACGCACGGACTACCGCATGTTATATTAGTGTTATCATCGTTACATGAATTATCAGCATATCACTGTTACACATGCATATAGGGTGTCTCTATTCTTGTCATATCGATCCCCGTTCATGCTATATGTATTATTGTTCCATGTTACTGTATTCATGTTATATGATCGATTCCCGTTATTGATATTGTTGGATACCCATTCATGCTACATGTATTACTGTTCCATGTTACTGTATTCATGGTATATGATTGTATCCTGTTACTAATATGGATTTCCCGATACTGGACTTGAGAGCTGTTGATATGCTATATGTGGACTTCCACATCTATTGATCCCGTTTCCTGTTATATTATTCCCGTTATATTGATCCCGTTATATTGTTCTTGATTCCCGTTATATTGTACGATGCTATCAACAGAGCTCTGGTCCAGTTATCATGTTACCCGTATCACATATTGTAAGGGTACTTGTTACATTGTATATTTGACATAGCAGATCATAAAGTTAACTTGGGTATGGGGGAGACTTGACGGTTGATTAGATCTTATCGGGTGATGTACTGGATCCATATTGTTAGTCCCACTGCAGGGGATGGTAGTTCTACCTACCGATTGTATATAACTCCATGAGCTCCCGTTACTTGTTTCGTGCTCCCCTCCTAGCGGAGGGCCCTGGTCTTAGCAGCCAGGGGTCCGTTTAAGGCCGTGATCCCGGGTATGCACGGGATACATCCACCCGATAAGAACTCCTCGACCACGGGTTTCCAATTAACATAATCAAACAGTATACACAATAGTGGACGTCGGGAACACTTGTTATTTGGTCACTCTCTCGTTTGGATAATGGTACCCGTAGGCCATGTCCGGATGAGTTCGACTGGAGTGCGGGCTCCAGTATGAACTGCCAGTGGTATGGGACACTGGAAGAGATTGATTAAAATAACAGATGGTACTGATTGCTACTATTGTATAAATAACATGACTTGCCTGATACATATTTACTACTTGTTACTGTTCTTTTCCTGATACATGTTTACTATTGTATTATTGTACTTATTATTGTACCTGATTATTTAATGTATATTGTTACTTTTCCTGGTACATATTACTTTCTTTTTGGTGGCCTATTACACATGTTCTGCATTTACATCTATTCTGTTGTCTGTATACCGTGTAGACATCCTTACTGTATATGTATAACACAGTAGTGAGGTTATATTGTATATGCCCACTTGCATGTTCATATTGCATATGCCCACCTGCATGTTCACTTCGGTCACGTCACCACTGGCAAATTCATATCTATTAGGTCACCACTAGACAATATTATTTATGATATAACCTGGACACGATTAGAGACATGATCCGATGATTACATATTTATATTTGTCTACTGCTTATTACTGTTACCACATCATATCTTATATCTTATTATCGTGCTTGTATTATTATAGTATATTACTGCCTTCTTCATTTTACCACTCACTAGGTCGCTTTCTGACGACCCTGGGTTTGCATGCCCAGATTGGAGATCCGAGTTACCATAGCTTCAGAGAGTACCTTGGAGTCACATGGGAGGTTCCTCATCAGGACTATTCATAGATATTTTAGTGCTTTATTTCTGTTATCTTACTTGTTCCCATTTTTCATATCTGTTATGATCGCTGACCTCTTTTTGCAGGTATTCTTGTACTGCTTTTATGCTGGACCTCATGTCTGAAAAACACCTAGAGGGGGGGTGAATAGGTGTAAGTGCTAATCTAGAAACTTAATGCAAACTAAGTGCGCTAAATGCGGAAGCTAATGCAAATTATGCACAAACTAATACAATACAACAAGTGTAGCCGAATTCCCCTTGCGAGGCTCTGGACTAACTCCCCTTGATTCCCTTGAAATGGGTTGAGGTGCTATGTGAAGCTCTTGTTGGATGAGTATAAGTTAGGCACACACACACAAGCAATCCAAGCAATATAAAATACACACAATCAAGCCAAGCATATAAGAATGAATAGCAATATGAATAAATGCAAGGCAATATGAAATATGCACAACACAAGCAAATATGATATGATATGAATATGATGCTTTGCACAAATATAAGAGAGAGAGTTAGAGAGACAATGGATCAATAAGCAAACACCAAGATTTGTTTCGAGGTTCGAGCACCTTGCTCTACATCCCCGCCTACACCACCGTGTAGGATTTCCACTAGCTCAACTCCCACCGAGGGAACCTCTACCAAAGAGGATTTCTTACAACTCTAGGAGTACCAAACTCCTCTCTCAACAACAACCTCCACCGAGGCCCAACAACCAACAACAACAACAACCACCTCTACCGAAGAGGTTTACAACCAAACTCAATCACCCCTACCGAAGAGGGATCCAAACCAACAACCCAATACAACAATCTCCACCTCTACCAAAGAGGGAGCAACTCAAGAAATCAAGGGTTTACAACAAGTGGTATATTTCAACCACAAACCTCTTTCCTTTTTCTTTTTCCACAAAAACAAGATCCTAAATAGTTTAGGATAGAAGATATAGCTCAAGTGTGGAATCAAAGTGTTTTTGGAAACAAGCAACAAAGAAAAACTACTTGGGAAATCTCTTGTATATGATAGAAAATGAAATGCCAAATCAAAATCCCAAAACCTAGTTTTCTTTGATTTTCCAAAAACCCAAAACAAATAAAGATGAGAAGTTTTTGCACTTAAAACTCTTTTGAAAACTCTTTTAAACACTTCAGAAAACTGAAAATTTTTCTCTTGAAAAACTTGGCCAAAATCCCCAAAGAGATGGGGTTTATATAGCCCCTATACAAAACTAGCCGTTAGGCTGATGTGGCAGCCTGACAGGCCACCGGTCGACCGGCCCGGTCGACCGCCAACAGTCAAAAATGTGACCTTTGGGCAATAGCGGTCGACCGGCCCGGTCGACCGAAACATCCTGAGAGCAGAACTCTCATCTCGGTCGACCGGCCCGGTCGACCGTCCCAGAGACTCCAAAACGTGCACAGATTTGTGCACGTCGGTCGACCGTCCCGGTCGACCGGCCTATGGTGCGGTCGACCGGTCCGGTCGACCGACTTGGCCTGTCAGCCAGTCCTCAGTTCTGCACAGATACGGGATTTGAAAATAGGTCTTTTCACTCAATAAAAATCCTATAAATTCACAGTAAATCTAAAAAATAGTTTTAATCACAATAAAAACTGTTTTTCTAAAATATATTTTTCTAAAACTTGTTTTATCATTTTACTTTGATAACCAAACTAGTGATAAAAATTTCAAGACATATATCAATCATATCAATTCATTTTTGTGTCTTGCCAATTTTATCTAAAACAAAACTTGTATTTTATCAAACTAGAATTTTCCAAAACATGAATAGGATAGTCAAAATAAGTTTGTCTAGCAAGTTTTAAAGTATGTATGTATATCTAGAACATATCTAATATACATAGGTATAAGGTAAACTTGTTTTGATCTATTATTCATGAAAACCAAAACCAAATCATGAAACGTGTGTGTTTTGTGCACTTGAGCATATCAACTAAACTAAGCTTTACAAATATGGATCTAAAACACAAACTCTAAACTAGATACCTAAGTCTTCTTGACGATCTTCATCTTCAAGTAGACTCGGTCCAAACTCCGTGATTCTCCAAGTGCAAAGGTATGATCTTTAAGCTTTGGCACCGGAATCATCATGAATAGCTTCTAATCATCTTGTTGAAGCTAATCACCAACCTAATATCCTGTTAATGATCTGAAACTTAGAAACACAAGAATATTAGTAACCATAACTACATGAGTGTTGATCATCATCAAAACTAGAGTGGAAGGCCATTGGGCCAACAATCTCCCCCTTTTTGATGATGACAAAACTCATGGAGTTATATATGCATGGATTAAAGATAAGCTTCAAGGAAGCTCCCCCTTAACTCATGCATAGGGATAAACAATAAATATATGCAATGAATATTAAACATGAAACATGCATATGCATAAACAATAAATGGTTCTAGATATAAAATGGAATATTCAAAACAAAATAAGCTCTAGATACCAATTACAAAGCAAATCTATAAATCAATTAAACTTAATATTCTTGAGATTCTTGAGATTAAAACATAATATATGCATAAACATAAGCATGCATATAAAACTTCATAAATCTTTCTCCCCCTTTTTGTCAATCATCAACAAAGGGGTAATCAAAACCATAAATAAAACGAGGGGTAAAAATCTTTCTTCCCCTTTTTGTCAATCAAAACAATGCAAACAATGTTCTCCCCCTTTTTTTGTGTCTAAAACAAAAAAAAACAAAGCCAATAAGGGGTGACTACAAACATGATATCAATTAAAAAATATGTCAATGAAGCATCTTGATACCAATAAACAAGGATCAATATATGTTATATGCTATATACATTCATGAAGAGGAAGACGCTAAGTTAGCTTCCCTATACATATGCATTACATGAAGAAGGGATGACAAGCCCCAATTCACATAACACATATTATGTAATGCATAAGAGGAGATGTGAAGCTCCCCTACACACGTATATCATATAAAGAAGAGTTGTCAAGCTCCTCAATTTATAATATACTCAACATGAATCTATATGTAAGAGAGATATTAAGCTCTCCTTGCATATAGGAAATACAAATCAAAACTTTGAATATTTTCTTTAAACAAAATTTTGAAAATACCAATTGTAATTAAACATAACAAATTACCAATTGTAAAACAACATAACAAATTTTGAATGTCTAAACACAAATTTTGATACCAACTGTAAGAATATATTTCATTTTGAAAATATATAAACAAATTTGATGTTGATATCATATGTTCAAAATAACAACTTTTAATCATAAAGAGTGGGAGTACAAATACCAATTGAAATACAAAATCAAATTTTCTCCCCCTTTATGAAAAACAAACTAAAGACATGCATAGTCTTGATAACAATTTAAAAGTAATCAATTTAAACAAAATTGAAACTCAAGCACTAGCATAAACACAAACATATATATGTATGAAAGATAGATACCAATAGAAATTGATATACTTGGAATTTAAAGCATACATACATACAAAACATATATGAGTATACAAGAAGATCAAAATGATACCAATTGAAAGAGTTCAATGATACCAATTGACATAACAATAAGTTCAAGTGTATACATCATATTATCTACCATCCAATCATAATTCAAGTTTTAAAGATTTTCAATTTAGGGCATACATGAACATGATCTCCCATCCTACCGCCCTTCGATGGTAGGGGTTTTCAAAAATAGATTTGAAAATATAGCTTAGTTTGAAAATCACTACCAAATTGAAGAACATCGCAACTAGTTAAATGGAAAGCTTGTTAACTAGTACGAAATCCTTCAAGCAAGGAATAAAACAAAATTGTTTTTCATAAACATGAAATTCACATCATATCAAACACTCAAGTTCAATTAGGCATAAATAAGACTCATGAAAACAAAACATGAGCAAGCAATAGATGTGAGTGTACAAATAAAATATGAAGATCATAAATATGAAAATTAGGCAATAAGCTCAATTATTCTTTAAAACACGAAAATCATCAAAACTATCTAATCTTCAAGGCATATGTATGTCTAATACAAACTAAAGTATACATACATATCCAAAACATAACGAGTCCACAAAATATATGCATGAAGGCACGTGGCTCAAAAAGGATACTCATGTATAGTCAATAATTTGGATAAGATAGACATATACATGAAGTTAAATATTGAACACATGAAAAACATGAAAATCATGATAAGCTAAATTTTCATCAAGGTAATTTTCATTTCAAGGTATATGTATGAATTGTCAACACAAGAAGTATACATACATATCCCTAAACACAATTGAGTCCATAAATAGATTTACATGGAAGGCAAATGACTCAAGAGGTATACATGTATATCTTAATGTTTTGGCAAAATAAACATATACATGAAATCAAAACTCATATAAATCCAAAAATATGAATACAAGTCTAAAATGTATGGATCATCAAAACTAGACTATACTAGCACATCTAATGGGTTCAAATAAGCAATCAAGCCCAAACATATATAGATTTATTTGTAGCCCACTCTATGTACAAGTATATAACTAGTCTTAATGAAAACTAACATCTAAACATATATTCAAAACATGAAGCATCAAAACAAATATAGAAGTCATCATGATAAAGCTAAAACATGATTACTATGTAAATTCACATGTATTAGATTCATGATGTACATTATAGCTCAAACAAAAGTGAGAACACTAATTATGGGTTCATATAAGCATGTGTGTCTCAAATACTATATATGTATGTCAAGGATCTAATAAACATGGAATGAACATACTAATCCATAGACATCAAAAACATGCTATAAACAATGAATATTAAAAGCATGTAAACAATAAATGGGAGTAAAGGATTGTTACCAAAACCGAAGAAGTAACTCTCCTTGTCTGCAAAGCATGGTGGTCCTCTCCACCAAACCTTCCCTTGAAAGTGATGCATCCATATGATTTCCTTTAAGTCCGGAACGCATCCACTCCAAGGTGTCATCACTCTCACGTCATGTGAGAGCCCACACCTACATCAAAAATAATAGGAGGGGTGGTCTTTGGTACCCATACTCTTTTGGGTCCATGGGGGTTAGTACCTTCTCTAACCCAAACAAACTTCTTGGCTAAATTTTCAACATGTAAACGATCTTAGCAAAATTTAGCAAGATGGCCTTTTCGACCACAATGTGTACATGTGTACACATGAGCATACATGGTGTGATGGTGTTCGTGAGGAGCATGTGTATGCCGTGGAGGATGTGCATGCATAGAAGTTGGAACTTGTTTCTTTCGAACCAAGGTTTCCAATCGTGAGTGGTTCATGGCACATTGGCTCATAGTGGAGCCCAAACAATCCATTTCTCTTCTTTAACAAATTTATATCATTTTCGAGCATGGAAGAAGTGGAACATGCAATGGGTGATTTAGGTGAAACTACCCTAGCATGGCAAACATGAGAATCAATCTTATTTTGCAAAACAATATTTTTCTCTAAGCTAACATTTAAATCATTGGAAATAGAAATGATTTTGTTTTTCAAAACAACATTCTCTTTTAAAACAAAATCAACTCTAGAAGACAAGTTTTCATTTTTCTTTAAAATAGCATGGCAATCATTTTTAGACTTTAAAAATTTATTTTCTTTAAAGCAAGTTCCAATTGAGATCTCAATGAATCCCTTTCATTATAGGCCTCAACTTTCTCTTGCAAAACACAATCAAGTCTAGAATGCAAACATCTATTTTCTTTTCAATATCTAGACTTTTCATTTTCAACACGTTATATTTTTCTATTAACTTTTCACACACAATAGATAGTTCTTCATTTAAGGCATGGGGATCAACATAATCATTTGAAGAACTAGCACAATCATTACTATCTAGGTGGGATTCCGAATGTACCTCAAGGGAGTCATTCCCTTGGACCATGAAGCATTGTGGATCGGATTCTCCACTAGATTCCTCTTCTAGAATTTGAACTTGAAGCTCCGAGGTGGTGGTGATTGTCAATTTGTTCCACACTGCAAAGGCGGAATCAAAGTTAGAAACACATAAGAGATAATCTTTAGGAAGAGTGCTTCTAATGGCCTCTAGGGCTTGTGCATTGGCCCCTATATGATTGCAATCACCAAGATAACATCTCTTGGTGGCTGCAAGGAAAACATGCAAACCTAGGGTCTTAAGGTACATGGACATCCTATACTTCCAAACATCAATGTTGGAAGGGTCAAAGCTAGGAGGGGTCATGAAGTCCATGGTAAACTATATATGAATGTGCAAACAAACAAATGCAAATGAGATTAGCAAGCAAATGGATCACTCCTAAGATGTTAAGCCTAAGTATCAGGAGCACTAGCTCTGATACCAATTGAAAAACACCTAGAGGGGGGGTGAATAGGTGTAAGTGCTAATCTAGAAACTTAATGCAAACTAAGTGCGCTAAATGCGGAAGCTAATGCAAATTATGCACAAACTAATACAATACAACAAGTGTAGCCGAATTCCCCTTGCGAGGCTCTGGACTAACTCCCCTTGATTCCCCTTGAAATGGGTTGAGGTGCTATGTGAAGCTCTTGTTGGATGAGTATAAGTTAGGCACACACACACAAGCAATCCAAGCAATATAAAATACACACAATCAAGCCAAGCATATAAGAATGAATAGCAATATGAATAAATGTAAGGCAATATGAAATATGCACAACACAAGCAAATATGATATGATATGAATATGATGCTTTGCACAAATATAAGAGAGAGAGAGTTAGAGAGACAATAGATCAATACGCAAACACCAAGATTTGTTTTGAGGTTCGAGCACCTTGCTCTACATCCCCGCCTACACCACCGTGTAGGATTTCCACTAGCTCAACTCCCACCGAGGGAACCTCTACCAAAGAGGATTTCTTACAACTCTAGGAGTACCAAACTCCTCTCTCAACAACAACCTCCACCGAGGCCCAACAACCAACAACAACCACCTCTACCGAAGAGGTTTACAACCAAACTCAATCACCTCTACCGAAGAGGGATCCAAACCAACAACCCAATACAACAATCTCCACCTCTACCAAAGAGGGAGCAACTCAAGAAATCAAGGATTTACAACAAGTGGTATATTTCAACCACAAACCTCTTTCCTTTTTCTTTTCCACAAAAACAAGATCCTAAATAGTTTAGGATAGAAGATATAGCTCAAGTGTGGAATCAAAGTGTTTTTGGAAACAAGCAACAAAGAAAAATTACTTGGGAAATCTCTTGTATATGATAGAAAATGAAATACCAAATCAAAATCCCAAAACCTAGTTTTCTTTGATTTTTCAAAAACCCAAAACAAATAAAGATGAGAAGTTTTTGCACTTAAAACTCTTTTGAAAACTCTTTTAAACACTTCAGAAAACTGAAAATTTTTCTCTTGAAAAACTTGGCCAAAATCCCCAAAGAGATGGGGTTTATATAGCCCCTATACAAAATTAGCCGTTAGGCTGATGTGGCAGCCTGACAGGCCACCGGTCGACCGGCCCGGTCGACCGCCAACGGTCAAAAATGTGACCGTTGGGCAATAGCGGTCGACCGGCCCGGTCGACCGAAACATCCTGAGAGCAGAACTCTCATCTCGGTCGACCGGCCCGGTCGACCGTCCCAGAGACTCCAAAACGTGCACAGATTTGTGCACGTCGGTCGACCGTCCCGGTCGACCGGCCTATGGTGCGGTCGACCGGTCCGGTCGACCGACTTGGCCTGTTAGCCAGTCCTCAGTTCTGCACAGATACGGGATTTGAAAATAGGTCTTTTCACTCAATAAAAATCCCATAAATTCACAGTAAATCTAAAAAATAGTTTTAATCACAATAAAAACTGTTTTTCTAAAAATATGTTTTTCTAAAACTTGTTTTATCATTTTACTTTGATAACCAAACTAGTGATAAAAATTTCAAGACATATATCAATCATATCAATTCATTTTTGTGTCTTGCCAATTTTATCAAAAACAAAACTTGTATTTTATCAAACTAGAATTTTCCAAAACATGAATAGGATAGTCAAAATAAGTTTGTCTAGCAAGTTTTAAAGCATGTATGTATATCTAGAACATATCTAATATACATAGGTATAAGGTAAACTTGTTTTGATCTATTATTCATGAAAACCAAAAACCAAATCATGAAACGTGTGTGTTTTGTGCACTTGAGCATATCAACTAAACTAAGCTTTACAAATATGGATCTAAAACACAAACTCTAAACTAGATACCTAAGTCTTCTTGACGATCTTCATCTTCAAGTAGACTCGGTCCAAACTCCGTGATTCTCCAAGTGCAAAGGTATGATCTTTAAGCTTTGGCACCGGAATCATCATGAATAGCTTCTAATCATCTTGTTGAAGCTAATCACCAACCTAATATCCTGTTAATGATCTGAAACTTAGAAACACAAGAATATTAGTAACCATAACTACATGAGTGTTGATCATCATCAAAACTAGAGTGGAAGGCCATTGGGCCAACAATGTCTCTATGGAGGGTATGTACTGTATTAAGGCTTAGCGTACGTACGTGGGATTTTTCGCCTTGCGTATGTACGTCGCCATAACGTCCCCGTACCTGCGGGATCGGGGCGTTACATAGTGGTATCAGAGCTTAGGTTCACACCTGGTGTGGGTAACCACCTGGGTTAATCCTCGGGCTCTTACCAACAGTACAATCAGGTTCAGATTAACTGATCTATATCTGAATTTGGGGATTCCAGCAATGAGTACAAGACTACCATGACCTTGACAATTCATTTCTTGACCCGTTTGTCTTCCTTCTTTCCTTCCAGTTGTCCCCAGAATATCCGATTTTCTCCTCGCTTTCGTGCGCAGCAGAAGTGTCGTGGACCCGTCACCTTTCGGCCTTGGGGTTGAAAATCTTGTTCTCACACCTGATTGAAATTGCGAGGACGCAATTTTTTGTAAGGTGGGGAGAAATGTAACACCCTGATCCCCGGTGTACGTATCACCGTATCTGTACGCGATACGAAGTACAAATTTGATTTGACTTCTGTAGTATTCCGATTGACCTAATTTAGTTTCAAAAATTATTTTCTAATATTGTAGATTTTTCAGGATTTTCTGGAAATTTTCTGGATTATTTTGGAAAATGTCCGTAGTCGGTGTCGACCGATACCGATAATCAGCCTTCCGATTTTTATTTCACAAACGGAGTTAGATTTTGAGAATCCGTTTTCGCTGAATGTCTTAGAATCACATGAGCTACGTTTGGGTATTTTTGGGGATTTTTCAGAATTTATCGAAAATCCGGCCAAACCGGTGTCGCCCGTATCGGCGAGACACTCCGGGATTTTTAATTGGCAAACCGGATTGAGTTTCGGCAAACCGTCTGCATATTACGTCCCAAGATAATATTATCTATTTTCTGTAATTTTTGGGCAACATTCGGAGCTAGTCAATTTTTGAACATATTAAAATATTAATTAAATTATTATTTTAGAACTCTTTTCTTTTTCTTTTCTTTTCCTTTCTCTTCTCTTCTTTTCCAGAGAATTCTTTCTTCCACCGCCATCCTGTAGCCCCACCGCCATCTCTCTCCTTCAAATCTCTCTTAATTATCTCTCTCTCCAATCTCTCTCTCTATTTCTCTCACTTTCTCTCTCTAATTAAACACCCTAATCAATTCTCCCTTTCTCTAACCTCTCTCCTCCTCTCCCTGTTTTACAGCCGGCGCATCTCCTCCGGCCATCCGGCGCCGCCGGCCAGCGGAACTGGCCGGCCGGCCCGCGCTGGGGCAGCAGCAGCAAGCTGCTGCTGCTGCCATGGTGTTTGGTGATTGGGTTTGGGTAGAACCCAAACCCAATAACCTTAGTGGGTTCATAATCCAATAACCTATTTGAAAACCATTAACCCGTTTACCCGTCAACCCAATTAACTTAAATTACGGGTTTGGGTTGTGGATCTGGATCCGACCCATTTACCACCCGCATCCGAAATCCAATAAAGGTACTTTTACATAAAACTCCCTTGTACAATTTCGTATTTGCATTTATTATTTTTATTTATTTACATATTTAACCCCATTTTCATTTATGTTAGTATTCGAGCGATAACTGGAGCATCCGGATTCCGATTCGCGCGATTCTGGATCCGTTACGATCGTGGGAACGAGAGCTACAGTCCTGTAACCAGTTTCTGAGTGTTTTTCTTTTATAAATTATATTTTTATCATGTTTCGTGTAATTGATTGCTAGATCTAGATTCTGAATAAAAGACAGTAACTATTCATTATTACCTGGTAATGATTGGACATGCATTGTAATATGAATAACTAGAATATTGTTAGGTCTTTCCTAATTTAGAATGCAGACTTAGAATGCAGATAAGAAGGTAATTATAATACCAATAAATACTGACATGGATAACTCGGACACAGTCATTATACCTACACAGCCACTGACACTCGGGCCACTAGTTGACCATAGATTGGGACACTCCTATTTTATGTATTGTCTCACCGGTGGATAACTAGCGTCACATGTATATTGATCCACGATATTCGCTGACACTACACTGTCACTAGCTATGACTGCAGGACTGCAGGACACCGGTGTTGCATGCACTGGTATCATCATTTCATGGATACTGTCCAGTCATGGGACATTATATGATAGGATACACTGATTACTGTTCTTCCACTTACTCTTACAGACATATTACACAGTATATGCTCCACTGATGCACGGATATACCAACGCACGGACTACCGCATGTTATATTAGTGTTATCATCGTTACATGAATTATCAGCATATCACTGTTACACATGCATGTAGGGTGTCTCTATTCTTGTCATATGGATCCCCGTTCATGCTATATGTATTATTGTTCCATGTTACTGTATTCATGTTATATGATCGATTCCTGTTATTGATATTGTTGGATACCCATTCATGCTACATGTATTATTGTTCCATGTTACTGTATTCATGGTATATGATTGTATCCTGTTACTGATATGGATTCCCGATACTGGACTTGAGAGCTGTTGATATGCTATATGTGGACTTCCACATCTATTGATCCCGTTTCCTGTTATATTGTTCCCGTTATATTGATCCCGTTATATTGTTCTTGATTCCCGTTATATTGTACGATGCTATCAACAGAGCTCTGGTCCAGTTATCATGTTACCCGTATCACATATTGTAAGGGTACTTGTTACATTGTATATTTGACATAGCAGATCATAAAGTTAACTTGGGTATGGGGGAGACTTGACGGTTGATTAGATCTTATCGGGTGATGTACTGGATCCATATTGTTAGTCCCACTGCAGGGGATGGTAGTTCTACCTACCGATTGTATATAGCTCCATGAGCTCCCGTTACTTGTTTCGTGCTCCCCTCCTAGCGGAGGGCCCTGGTCTTAGCAGCCAGGGGTCCGTTTAAGGCCGTGATCCCGGGTATGCACGGGATACATCCACCCGATAAGAACTCCTCGACCACGGGTTTCCAATTAACATAATCAAACAGTATACACAATAGTGGACGTCGGGAACACTTGTTATTTGGTCACTCTCTCGTTTGGATAATGGTACCCGTAGGCCATGTCCGGATGAGTTCGACTGGAGTGCGGGCTCCAGTATGAACTGCCAGTGGTATGGGACACTGGAAGAGATTGATTAAAATAACAGATGGTACTGATTGCTACTATTGTATAAATAACATGACTTGCCTGATACATATTTACTACTTGTTACTGTTCTTTTCCTGATACATGTTTACTATTGTATTATTGTACCTGATTATTTAATGTATATTGTTACTTTTCCTGGTACATATTACTTTCTTTTTGGTGGCCTATTACACATGTTCTGCATTTACATCTATTCTGTTGTCTGTATACCGTGTAGACATCCTTACTGTATATGTATAACACAGTAGTGAGGTTATATTGTATATGCCCACTTGCATGTTCATATTGCATATGCCCACCTGCATGTTCACTTCGGTCACGTCACCACTGGCAAATTCATATCTATTAGGTCACCACTAGACAATATTATTTATGATATAACCTGGACACGATTAGAGACATGACCCGATGATTACATATTTATATTTGTCTACTGCTTATTACTGTTACCACATCATATCTTATATCTTATTATCGTGCTTGTATTATTATAGTATATTACTGCCTTCTTCATTTTACCACTCACTAGGTCGCTTTCTGACGACCTGGGTTTGCATGCCCAGATTGGAGATCCGAGTTACCATAGCTTCAGAGAGTGCCTTGGAGTCACATGGGAGGTTCCTCATCAGGACTATTCATAGGTATTTTAGTGCTTTATTTCTGTTATCTTACTTGTTCCCATTTTTCATATCTGTTATGATCGCTGACCTCTTTTTGCAGGTATTCTTGTACTGCTTTTATGCTGGACCTCATGTCTCTATGGAGGGTATGTACTGTATTAAGGCTTAGCGTACGTACGTGGGATTTTTCGCCTTGCGTATGTACGTCGCCATAACGTCCCCTTACCTGCGGGATCGGGGCGTTACATAGTGGTATCAGAGCTTAGGTTCACACCTGGTGTGGGTAACCACCTGGGTTAATCCTCGGGCTCTTACCAACAGTACAATCAGGTTCAGATTAACTGATCTATATCTGAATTTGGGGATTCCAGCAATGAGTACAAGACTACCATGACCTTGACAATTCATTTCTTGACCCGTTTGTCTTCCTTCTTTCCTTCCAGTTGTCCCCCAGAATATCCGATTTTCTCCTCGCTTTCGTGCGCAGCAGAAGTGTCGTGGACCCGTCACCTTTCGGCCTTGGGGTTGAAAATCTTGTTCTCACACCTGATTGAAATTGCGAGGACGCAATTTTTTGTAAGGTGGGGAGAAATGTAACACCCTGATCCCCGGTGTACGTATCACCGTATCTGTACGCGATACGAAGTACAAATTTGATTTGACTTCTGTAGTATTCCGATTGACCTAATTTCAGTTTCAAAAATTATTTTCTAATATTGTAGATTTTTCAGGATTTTCTGGAAATTTCTGGATTATTTTGGAAAATGTCCGTAGTCGGTGTCGACCGATACCGATAATCAGCCTTCTGATTTTTATTTCACAAACGGAGTTAGATTTTGAGAATCCGTTTTCACTGAATGTCTTAGAATCACATGAGCTACGTTTGGGTATTTTTGGGGATTTTTCAGAATTTATCGAAAATCCGGCCAACTGGTGTCGCCCGTATCGGCGAGACACTCCGGGATTTTTAATTGGCAAACCGGATTGAGTTTCGGCAAACCGTCTGCATATTACGTCCCAAGATAATATAATCTATTTTCTGTAATTTTTGGGCAACATTCGGAGCTAGTCAATTTTTGAACATATTAAATATTAATTAAATTATTATTTTAGAACTCTTTTCTTTTTCTTTCTTTTCCTTTCTCTTCTCTTCTTTTCCAGAGAATTCTTTCTTCCACTGCCATCCTGTAGCCCCACCGCCATCTCTCTCCTTCAAATCTCTCTTAATTATCTCTCTCTCCAATCTCTCTCTCTATTTCTCTCACTTTCTCTCTCTAATTAAACACCCTAATCAATTCTCCCTTTCTCTAACCTCTCTCCTCCTCTCCCTGTTTTACAGCCGGCGCATCTCCTCCGGCCATCCGGCGCCGCCGGCCAGCGGAACTGGCCGACCGGCCCGCGCTGGGGCAGCAGCAGCAAGCTGCTGCTGCTGCCATGGTGTTTGGTGATTGGGTTTGGGTAGAACCCAAACCCAATAACCTTAGTGGGTTCATAATCCAATAACCTATTTGAAAACCCATTAACCCGTTTACCCGTCAACCCAATTAACTTAAATTACGGGTTTGGGTTGTGGATCTGGATCGACCCATTTACCACCCGCATCCGAAATCCAATAAAGGTACTTTTACATAAAACCCCCTTGTACAATTTCGTATTTGCATTATTATTTTTATTTATTTACATATTTAACCCCATTTTCATTTATGTTAGTATTCGAGCGATAACTGGAGCATCCGGATTCCGATTCGCGCGATTCTGGATCCGTTACGATCGTGGGAACGAGAGCTACAGTCCTGTAACCAATTTGTGAGTGTTTTCTTTTATAAATTATATTTTTATCATGTTTCGTGTAATTGATTGCTAGATCTAGATTCTGAATAAAAGACAGTAACTATTCATTATTACCTGGTAATGATTGGACATGCATTATAATATGAATAACCTAGAATATTGTTAGGTCTTTCCTAATTTAGAATGCAGACTTAGAATGCAGATAAGAAGGTAATTATAATACCAATAAATACTGACATGGATAACTCGGACACAGTCATTATACCTACACAGCCACTGACACTCGGGCCACTAGTTGACCATAGATTTGGACACTGCTATTTTATGTATTGTCTCACCGGTGGATAACTGGCGTCACATGTATATTGATCCACGATATTCGCTGACACTACACTGTCACTAGCTATGACTGCAGGACTGCAGGACACCGGTGTTGCATGCACTGGTATCATCATTTCATGGATACTGTCCGGTCATGGGACATTGTATGATAGGATACACTGATTACTGTTCTTCCACTTACTCTTACAGACATATTACACGGTATATGCTCCACTGATGCACGGATATACCAATGCACGGACTACCGCTTGTTATATTAGTGTTATCATCGTTACATGAATTATCAGCATATCACTGTTACACATGCATGTAGGGTGTCTCTATTCTTGTCATATGAATCCCCGTTCATGCTATATGTATTATTGTTCCATGTTACTGTATTCATGTTATATGATCGATTCCCGTTATTGATATTGTTGGATACCCATTCATGCTACATGTATTACTGTTCCATGTTACTGTATTCATGGTATATGATTGTATCCTGTTACTGATATGGATTTCCCGATACTGGACTTGAGAGCTGTTGATATGCTATATGTGGACTTCCACATCTATTGATCCCGTTTCCTGTTATATTGTTCCCGTTATATTGATCCCGTTATATTGTTCTTGATTCCCGTTATATTGTACGATGCTATCAACAGAGCTCTGGTCCAGTTATCATGTTACCCGTATCACATATTGTAAGGGTACTTGTTACATTGTATATTTGACATAGCAGATCATAAAGTTAACTTGGGTATGGGGGAGACTTGACGGTTGATTAGATCTTATCGGGTGATGCACTGGATCCATATTGTTAGTCCCACTGCAGGGGATGGTAGTTCTACCTACCGATTGTATATAGCTCCATGAGCTCCCGTTACTTGTTTCGTGCTCCCCTCCTAGCGGAGGGCCCTGGTCTTAGCAGCCAGGGGTCCGTTTAAGGCCGTGATCCCGGGTATGCACGGGATACATCCACCGATAAGAACTCCTCGACCACGGGTTTCCAATTAACATAATCAAACAGTATACACAATAGTGGACGTCGGGAACACTTGTTATTTGGTCACTCTCTCGTTTGGATAATGGTACCCGTAGGCCATGTCCGGATGAGTTCGACTGGAGTGCGGGCTCCAGTATGAACTGCCAGTGGTATGGGACACTGGAAGAGATTGATTAAAATAACAGATGGTACTGATTGCTACTATTGTATAAATAACATGACTTGCCTGATACATATTTACTACTTGTTACTGTTCTTTTCCTGATACATGTTTACTATTGTATTATTGTACCTGATTATTTAATGTATATTGTTACTTTTCCTGGTACATATTACTTTCTTTTTGGTGGCCTATTACACATGTTCTGCATTTACATCTATTCTGTTGTCTGTATACCGTGTAGACATCCTTACTGTATATGTATAACACAGTAGTGAGGTTATATTGTATATGCCCACTTGCATGTTCATATTGCATATGCCCACCTGCATGTTCACTTCGGTCACGTCACCACTGGCAAATTCATATCTATTAGGTCACCACTAGACAATATTATTTATGATATAACCTGGACACGATTAGAGACATGACCCGATGATTACATATTTATATTTGTCTACTGCTTATTACTGTTACCACATCATATCTTATATCTTATTATCGTGCTTGTATTATTATAGTATATTACTGCCTTCTTCATTTTACCACTCACTAGGTCGCTTTCGACGACCCTGGGTTTGCATGCCCAGATTGGAGATCCGAGTTACCATAGCTTCAGAGAGTGCCTTGGAGTCACATGGGAGGTTCCTCATCAGGACTATTCATAGGTATTTTAGTGCTTTATTTCTGTTATCTTACTTGTTCCCATTTTTCATATCTGTTATGATCGCTGACCTCTTTTTGCAGGTATTCTTGTACTGCTTTTATGCTGGACCTCATGTCTCTATGGAGGGTATGTACTGTATTAAGGCTTAGCGTACGTACGTGGGATTTTTCGCCTTGCGTATGTACGTCGCCATAACGTCCCCGTACCTGCGGGATCGGGGCGTTACATAGCGGTATCAGAGCTTAGGTTCACACCTGGTGTGGGTAACCACCTGGGTTAATCCTCGGGCTCTTACCAACAGTACAATCAGGTTCAGATTAACTGATCTATATCTGAATTTGGGATTCCAGCAATGAGTACAAGACTACCATGACCTTGACAATTCATTTCTTGACCCGTTTGTCTTCCTTCTTTCCTTCCAGTTGTCCCCCAGAATATCCGATTTTCTCCTCGCTTTCGTGCGCAGCAGAAGTGTCGTGGACCCGTCACCTTTCGGCCTTGGGGTTGAAAATCTTGTTCTCACACCTGATTGAAATTGCGAGGACGCAATTTTTTGTAAGGTGGGGAGAAATGTAACACCCTGATCCCCGGTGTACGTATCACCGTATCTGTACGCGATACGAAGTACAAATTTGATTTGACTTCTGTAGTATTCCGATTGACCTAATTTCAGTTTCAAAAATTATTTTCTAATATTGTAGATTTTTCAGGATTTTCTGGAAATTTTCTGGATTATTTTGAAAAATGTCCGTAGTCGGTGTCGACCGATACCGATAATCAGCCTTCCGATTTTTATTTCACAAACGGAGTTAGATTTTGAGAATCTGTTTTCACTGAATGTCTTAGAATCACATGAGCTACGTTTGGATATTTTTGGGGATTTTTCAGAATTTATCGAAAATCCGGCCAAACTGGTGTCGCCCGTATCGGCGAGACACTCAGGGATTTTTAATTGGCAAACCGGATTGAGTTTCGGCAAACCGTCTACATATTACGTCCCAAGATAATATAATCTATTTTCTGTAATTTTTGGGCAACATTCGGAGCTAGTCAATTTTTGAACATATTAAAATATTAATTAAATTATTATTTTAGAACTCTTTTCTTTTTCTTTTCCTTTCTCTTCTCTTCTTTTCCAGAGAATTCTTTCTTCCACTGCCATCCTGTAGCCCCACCGCCATCTCTCCCCTTCAAATCTCTCTTAATTATCTCTCTCTCCAATCTCTCTCTCTATTTCTCTCACTTTCTCTCTCTAATTAAACAACCTAATCAATTCTCCCTTTCTCTAACCTCTCTCCTCCTCTCCCTGTTTTACAGCCGGCGCATCTCCTCCGGCCATCCGGCGCCGCCGGCCAGCGGAACTGGCCGGCCGGCCCGCGCTGGGGCAGCAGCAGCAAGCTGCTGCTGCTGCCATGGTGTTTGGTGATTGGGTTTGGGTAGAACCCAAACCCAATAACCTTAGTGGGTTCATAATCCAATAACCTATTTGAAAACCCATTAACCCGTTTACCCGTCAACCCAATTAACTTAAATTACGGGTTTGGGTTGTGGATCTGGATCCGACCCATTTACCACCCGCATCCGAAATCCAATAAAGGTACTTTTACATAAAACCCCCTTGTACAATTTCGTATTTGCATTTATTATTTTTATTTATTTACATATTTAACCCCATTTTCATTTATGTTAGTATTCGAGCGATAACTGGAGCATCCGGATTCCGATTCGCGCGATTCTGGATCCGTTACGATCGTGAGAACGAGAGCTACAGTCCTGTAACCAATTTGTGAGTGTTTTTCTTTTATAAATTATATTTTTATCATGTTTCGTGTAATTGATTGCTAGATCTAGATTCTGAATAAAAGACAGTAACTATTCATTATTACCTGGTAATGATTGGACATGCATTGTAATATGAATAACCTAGAATATTGTTAGGTCTTTCCTAATTTAGAATGCAGACTTAGAATGCAGATAAGAAGGTAATTATAATACCAATAAATACTGACATGGATAACTCGGACACAGTCATTATACCTACACAGCCACTGACACTCGGGCCACTAGTTGACCATAGATTTGGACACTCCTATTTTATGTATTGTCTCACCGGTGGATAACTAGCGTCACATGTATATTGATCCACGATATTCGCTGACACTACACTGTCACTAACTATGACTGCAGGACTGCAGGACACCGGTGTTGCATGCACTGGTATCATCATTTCATGGATACTGTCCGGTCATGGGACATTGTATGATAGGATACACTGATTACTGTTCTTCCACTTACTCTTACAGACATATTACACGGTATATGCTCCACTGATGCACGGATATACCAACGCACGGACTACCGCATGTTATATTAGTGTTATCATCGTTACATGAATTATCAGCATATCACTGTTACACATGCATGTAGGGTGTCTCTATTCTTATCATATGGATCCCCGTTCATGCTATATGTATTATTGTTCCATGTTACTGTATTCATGTTATATGATCGATTCCCGTTATTGATATTGTTGGATACCCATTCATGCTACATGTATTACTGTTCCATGTTACTGTATTCATGGTATATGATTGTATCCTGTTACTGATATGGATTTCCCGATACTGGACTTGAGAGCTGTTGATATGCTATATGTGGACTTCCACATCTATTGATCCCGTTTCCTGTTATATTGTTCCCGTTATATTGATCCCGTTATATTGTTCTTGATTCCCGTTATATTGTACGATGCTATCAACAGAGCTCTGGTCCAGTTATCATGTTACCCGTATCACATATTGTAAGGGTACTTGTTACATTGTATATTTGACATAGCAGATCATAAAGTTAACTTGGGTATGGGGAGACTTGACGGTTGATTAGATCTTATCGGGTGATGTACTGGATCCATATTGTTAGTCCCACTGCAGGGGATGGTAGTTCTACCTACCGATTGTATATAGCTCCATGAGCTCCCGTTACTTGTTTCGTGCTCCCCTCCTAGCGGAGGGCCCTGGTCTTAGCAGCCAGGGGTCCGTTTAAGGCCGTGATCCCGGGTATGCACGGGATACATCCACCCGATAAGAACTCCTCGACCACGGGTTTCCAATTAACATAATCAAACAGTATACACAATAGTGGACGTCGGGAACACTTGTTATTTGGTCACTCTCTCGTTTGGATAATGGTACCCGTAGGCCATGTCCGGATGAGTTCGACTGGAGTGCGGGCTCCAGTATGAACTGCCAGTGGTATGGGACACTGGAAGAGATTGATTAAAATAACAGATGGTACTGATTGCTACTATTGTATAAATAACATGACTTGCCTGATACATATTTACTACTTGTTACTGTTCTTTTCCTGATACATGTTTACTATTGTATTATTGTACTTATTATTGTACCTGATTATTTAATGTATATTGTTACTTTTCCTGGTACATATTACTTTCTTTTTGGTGGCCTATTACACATGTTCTGCATTTACATCTATTCTGTTGTCTGTATACCGTGTAGACATCCTTACTGTATATGTATAACACAGTAGTGAGGTTATATTGTATAGGCCCACTTGCATGTTCATATTGCATTTGCCCACCTGCATGTTCACTTCGGTCACGTCACCACTGGCAAATTCATATCTATTAGGTCACCACTAGACAATATTATTTATGATATAACCTGGACACGATTAGAGACATGACCCGATGATTACATATTTATATTTGTCTACTGCTTATTACTGTTACCACATCATATCTTATATCTTATTATCGTGCTTGTATTATTATAGTATATTACTGCCTTCTTCATTTTACCACTCACTAGGTCGCTTTCTGACGACCCTGGGTTTGCATGCCTAGATTGGAGATCCGAGTTACCATAGCTTCAGAGAGTGCCTTGGAGTCACATGGGAGGTTCCTCATCAGGACTATTCATAGGTATTTTAGTGCTTTATTTCTGTTATCTTACTTGTTCTCATTTTTCATATCTGTTATGATCGCTGACCTCTTTTTGCAGGTATTCTTGTACTGCTTTTATGCTGGACCTCATGTCTCTATGGAGGGTATGTACTGTATTAAGGCTTAGCGTACGTACGTGGGGTTTTTCGCCTTGCGTATGTACGTCGCCATAACGTCCCCGTACCTGCGGGATCGGGGCGTTACATAGTGGTATCAGAGCTTAGGTTCACACCTGGTGTGGGTAACCACCTGGGTTAATCCTCGGGCTCTTACCAACAGTACAATCAGGTTCAGATTAACTGATCTATATCCGAATTTGGGATTCCAGCAATGAGTACAAGACTACCATGACCTTGACAATTCATTTCTTGACCCGTTTGTCTTCCTTCTTTCCTTCCAGTTGTCCCCCAGAATATCCGATTTTCTCCTCGCTTTCGTGCGCAGCAGAAGTGTCGTGGACCCGTCACCTTTCGGCCTTGGGGTTGAAAATCTTGTTCTCACACCTGATTGAAATTGCGAGGACGCAATTTTTTGTAAGGTGGGGAGAAATGTAACACCCTGATCCCCGGTGTACGTATCACCGTATCTGTACGCGATACGAAGTACAAATTTGATTTGACTTCTGTAGTATTCCGATTGACCTAATTTCAGTTTCAAAAATTATTTTCTAATATTGTAGATTTTTCAGGATTTTCTGGAAATTTTCTGGATTATTTTGGAAAATGTCCGTAGTCGGTGTCGACCGATACCGATAATCAGCCTTCCGATTTTTATTTCACAAACGGAGTTAGATTTTGAGAATCTGTTTTCACTGAATGTCTTAGAATCACATGAGCTACGTTTGGGTATTTTTGGGGATTTTTCAGAATTTATCGAAAATCCGGCCAAACCGGTGTCGCCCGTATCGGCGAGACACTCCGCGATTTTTAATTGGCAAACCGGATTGAGTTTCGGCAAACCGTCTGCATATTACGTCCCAAGATAATATTTTCTATTTTCTGTAATTTTTGGGCAACATTCGGAGCTAGTCAATTTTTGAACATATTAAAATATTAATTAAATTATTATTTTAGAACTCTTTCTTTTTCTTTTCTTTTCCTTTCTCTTCTCTTCTTTTCCAGAGAATTCTTTCTTCCACCGCCATCCTGTAGCCCCACCGCCATCTCTCTCCTTCAAATCTCTCTTAATTATCTCTCTCTCCAATCTCTCTCTCTATTTCTCTCACTTTCTCTCTCTAATTAAACACCCTAATCAATTCTCCCTTTCTCTAACCTCTCTCCTCCTCTCCCTGTTTTACAGCCGGCGCATCTCCTCCGGCCATCCGGCGCCGCCGGCCAGCGGAACTGGCCGGCCGGCCCGCGCTGGGGCAGCAGCAGCAAGCTGCTGCTGCTGCCATGGTGTTTGGTGATTGGGTTGGGTAGAACCCAAACCCAATAACCTTAGTGGGTTCATAATCCAATAACCTATTTGAAAACCCATTAACCCGTTTACCCGTCAACCCAATTAACTTAAATTACGGGTTTGGGTTGTGGATCTGGATCCGACCCGTTTACCACCCGCATCCGAAATCCAATAAAGGTACTTTTACATAAAACCCCCTTGTACAATTTCGTATTTGCATTTATTATTTTTATTTATTTACATATTTAACCCCATTTTCATTTATGTTAGTATTCGAGCGATAACTGGAGCATCCGGATTCCGATTCGCGCGATTCTGGATCCGTTACGATCGTGGGAACGAGAGCTACAGTCCTGTAACCAGTTTGTGAGTGTTTTTCTTTTATAAATTATATTTTTATCATGTTTCGTGTAATTGATTGCTAAATCTAGATTCTGAATAAAAGACAGTAACTATTCATTATTACCTGGTAATGATTGGACATGCATTGTAATATGAATAACCTAGAATATTGTTAGGTCTTTCCTAATTTAGAATGCAGACTTAGAATGCAGATAAGAAGGTAATTATAATACCAATAAATACTGACATGGATAACTCGGACACAGTCATTATACCTACACAGCCACTGACACTCGGGCCACTAGTTGACCATAGATTTGGACACTCCTATTTTATGTATTGTCTCACCGGTGGATAACTAGCGTCACATGTATATTGATCCACGATATTCGCTGACACTACACTGTCACTAGCTATGACTGCAGGACTGCAGGACACCGGTGTTGCATGCACTGGTATCATCATTTCATGGATACTGTCCGGTCATGGGACATTGTATGATAGGATACACTGATTACTGTTCTTCCACTTACTCTTACAGACATATTACACGGTATATGCTCCACTGATGCACGGATATACCAACGCACGGACTACCGCATGTTATATTAGTGTTATCATCGTTACATGAATTATCAGCATATCACTGTTACACATGCATGTAGGGTGTCTCTATTCTTGTCATATGGATCCCCGTTCATGCTATATGTATTATTGTTCCATGTTACTGTATTCATGTTATATGATCGATTCCCGTTATTGATATTGTTGGATACCCATTCATGCTACATGTATTACTGTTCCATGTTACTGTATTCATGGTATATGATTGTATCCTGTTACTGATATGGATTTCCCGATACTGGACTTGAGAGCTGTTGATATGCTATATGTGGACTTCCACATCTATTGATCCCGTTTCCCGTTATATTGTTCCCGTTATATTGATCCCGTTATATTGTTCTTGATTCCTGTTATATTGTACGATGCTATCAACAGAGCTCTGGTCCAGTTATCATGTTACCCGTATCACATATTGTAAGGGTACTTGTTACATTGTATATTTGACATAGCAGATCATAAAGTTAACTTGGGTATGGGGGAGACTTGACGGTTGATTAGATCTTATCGGGTGATGTACTGGATCCATATTGTTAGTCCCACTGCAGGGGATGGTAGTGCTACCTACCGATTGTATATAGCTCCATGAGCTCCCGTTACTTGTTTCGTGCTCCCCTCCTAGCGGAGGGCCCTGGTCTTAGCAGCCAGGGGTCCGTTTAAGGCCGTGATCCCGGGTATGCACGGGATACATCCACCCGATAAGAACTCCTCGACCACGGGTTTCCAATTAACATAATCAAACAGTATACACAATAGTGGACGTCGGGAACACTTGTTATTTGGTCACTCTCTCGTTTGGATAATGGTACCCGTAGGCCATGTCCGGATGAGTTCGACTGGAGTGCGGGCTCCAGTATGAACTGCCAGTGGTATGGGACACTGGAAGAGATTGATTAAAATAACAGATGGTACTGATTGCTACTATTGTATAAATAACATGACTTGCCTGATACATATTTACTACTTGTTACTGTTCTTTTCCTGATACATGTTTACTATTGTATTATTGTACCTGATTATTTAATGTATATTGTTACTTTTCCTGGTACATATTACTTTCTTTTTGGTGGCCTATTACACATGTTCTGCATTTACATCTATTCTGTTGTCTGTATACCGTGTAGACATCCTTACTGTATATGTATAACACAGTAGTGAGGTTATATTGTATATGCCCACTTGCATGTTCATATTGCATATGCCCACCTGCATGTTCACTTCGGTCACGTCACCACTGGCAAATTCATATCTATTAGGTCACCACTAGACAATATTATTTATGATATAACCTGGACACGATTAGAGACATGACCCGATGATTACATATTTATATTTGTCTACTGCTTATTACTGTTACCACATCATATCTTATATCTTATTATCGTGCTTGTATTATTATAGTATATTACTGCCTTCTTCATTTTATCACTCACTAGGTCGCTTTCTAACGACCCTGGGTTTGCATGCCCAGATTGGAGATCCGAGTTACCATAGCTTCAGAGAGTGCCTTGGAGTCACATGGGAGGTTCCTCATCAGGACTATTCATAGGTATTTTAGTGCTTTATTTCTGTTATCTTACTTGTTCCCATTTTTCATATCTGTTATGATCGCTGACCTCTTTTTGCAGGTATTCTTGTACTGCTTTTATGCTGGACCTCATGTCTCTATGGAGGGTATGTACTGTATTAAGGCTTAGCGTACGTACGTGAGATTTTTCGCCTTGCGTATGTACGTCGCCATAACGTCCCCGTACCTGCGGGATCGGGGCGTTACATAGCGGTATCAGAGCTTAGGTTCACACCTGGTGTGGGTAACCACCTGGGTTAATCCTCGGGCTCTTACCAACAGTACAATCAGGTTCAGATTAACTGATCTATATCTGAATTTTGGGATTCCAGCAATGAGTACAAGACTACCATGACCTTGACAATTCATTTCTTGACCCGTTTGTCTTCCTTCTTTCCTTCCAGTTGTCCCCCAGAATATCCGATTTTCTCCTCGCTTTCGTGCGCAGCAGAAGTGTCGTGGACCCGTCACCTTTCGGCCTTGGGGTTGAAAATCTTGTTCTCACACCTGATTGAAATTGCGAGGACGCAATTTTTTGTAAGGTGGGGAGAAATGTAACACCCTGATCCTCGGTGTACGTATCACCGTATCTGTACGCGATACGAAGTACAAATTTGATTTGACTTCTGTAGTATTCCGATTGACCTAATTTCAGTTTCAAAATTATTTTCTAATATTGTAGATTTTTCAGGATTTTCTGGAAATTTTCTGGATTATTTTGGAAAATGTCCGTAGTCGGTGTCGACCGATACCGATAATCAGCCTTCCGATTTTTATTTCACAAACGGAGTTAGATTTTGAGAATCCGTTTACACTGAATGTCTTAGAATCACATGAGCTACGTTTGGATATTTTTGGGGATTTTTCAGAATTTATCGAAAATCCGGCCAAACTGGTGTCGCCCGTATCGGCGAGACACTCAGGGATTTTTAATTGGCAAACCGGATTGAGTTTCGGCAAACCGTCTACATATTACGTCCCAAGATAATATAATCTATTTTCTGTAATTTTTGGGCAACATTCGGAGCTAGTCAATTTTTGAACATATTAAAATATTAATTAAATTATTATTTTAGAACTCTTTTCTTTTTCTTTTCCTTTCTCTTCTCTTCTTTTCCAGAGAATTCTTTCTTCCACTGCCATCCTGTAGCCCCACCGCCATCTCTCCCCTTCAAATCTCTCTTAATTATCTCTCTCTCCAATCTCTCTCTCTATTTCTCTCACTTTCTCTCTCTAATTAAACAACCTAATCAATTCTCCCTTTCTCTAACCTCTCTCCTCCTCTCCCTGTTTTACAGCCGGCGCATCTCCTCCGGCCATCCGGCGCCGCCGGCCAGCGGAACTGGCCGGCCGGCCCGCGCTGGGGCAGCAGCAGCAAGCTGCTGCTGCTGCCATGGTGTTTGGTGATTGGGTTTGGGTAGAACCCAAACCCAATAACCTTAGTGGGTTCATAATCCAATAACCTATTTGAAAACCCATTAACCCGTTTACCCGTCAACCCAATTAACTTAAATTACGGGTTTGGGTTGTGGATCTGGATCCGACCCATTTACCACCCGCATCCGAAATCCAATAAAGGTACTTTTACATAAAACCCCCTTGTACAATTTCGTATTTGCATTTATTATTTTTATTTATTTACATATTTAACCCCATTTTCATTTATGTTAGTATTCGAGCGATAACTGGAGCATCCGGATTCCGATTCGCGCGATTCTGGATCCGTTACGATCGTGAGAACGAGAGCTACAGTCCTGTAACCAATTTGTGAGTGTTTTTCTTTTATAAATTATATTTTTATCATGTTTCGTGTAATTGATTGCTAGATCTAGATTCTGAATAAAAGACAGTAACTATTCATTATTACCTGGTAATGATTGGACATGCATTGTAATATGAATAACCTAGAATATTGTTAGGTCTTTCCTAATTTAGAATGCAGACTTAGAATGCAGATAGAAGGTAATTATAATACCAATAAATACTGACATGGATAACTCGGACACAGTCATTATACCTACACAGCCACTGACACTCGGGCCACTAGTTGACCATAGATTTGGACACTCCTATTTTATGTATTGTCTCACCGGTGGATAACTAGCGTCACATGTATATTGATCCACGATATTCGCTGACACTACACTGTCACTAACTATGACTGCAGGACTGCAGGACACCGGTGTTGCATGCACTGGTATCATCATTTCATGGATACTGTCCGGTCATGGGACATTGTATGATAGGATACACTGATTACTGTTCTTCCACTTACTCTTACAGACATATTACACGGTATATGCTCCACTGATGCACGGATATACCAACGCACGGACTACCGCATGTTATATTAGTGTTATCATCGTTACATGAATTATCAGCATATCACTGTTACACATGCATGTAGGGTGTCTCTATTCTTGTCATATGGATCCCCGTTCATGCTATATGTATTATTGTTCCATGTTACTGTATTCATGTTATATGATCGATTCCCGTTATTGATATTGTTGGATACCCATTCATGCTACATGTATTACTGTTCCATGTTACTGTATTCATGGTATATGATTGTATCCTGTTACTGATATGGATTTCCCGATACTGGACTTGAGAGCTGTTGATATGCTATATGTGGACTTCCACATCTATTGATCCCGTTTCCTGTTATATTGTTCCCGTTATATTGATCCCGTTATATTGTTCTTGATTCCCGTTATATTGTACGATGCTATCAACAGAGCTCTGGTCCAGTTATCATGTTACCCGTATCACATATTGTAAGGGTACTTGTTACATTGTATATTTGACATAGCAGATCATAAAGTTAACTTGGGTATGGGGGAGACTTGACGGTTGATTAGATCTTATCGGGTGATGTACTGGATCCATATTGTTAGTCCCACTGCAGGGGATGGTAGTTCTACCTACCGATTGTATATAGCTTCATGAGCTCCCGTTACTTGTTTCGTGCTCCCCTCCTAGCGGAGGGCCCTGGTCTTAGCAGCCAGGGGTCCGTTTAAGGCCGTGATCCCGGGTATGCACGGGATACATCCACCCGATAAGAACTCCTCGACCACGGGTTTCCAATTAACATAATCAAACAGTATACACAATAGTGGACGTCGGGAACACTTGTTATTTGGTCACTCTCTCGTTTGGATAATGGTACCCGTAGGCCATGTCCGGATGAGTTCGACTGGAGTGCGGGCTCCAGTATGAACTGCCAGTGGTATGGGACACTGGAAGAGATTGATTAAAATAACAGATGGTACTGATTGCTACTATTGTATAAATAACATGACTTGCCTGATACATATTTACTACTTGTTACTGTTCTTTTCCTGATACATGTTTACTATTGTATTATTGTACTTATTATTGTACCTGATTATTTAATGTATATTGTTACTTTTCCTGGTACATATTACTTTCTTTTTGGTGGCCTATTACACATGTTCTGCATTTACATCTATTCTGTTGTCTGTATACCGTGTAGACATCCTTACTGTATATGTATAACACAGTAGTGAGGTTATATTGTATATGCCCACTTGCATGTTCATATTGCATATGCCCACCTGCATGTTCACTTCGGTCACGTCACCACTGGCAAATTCATATCTATTAGGTCACCACTAGACAATATTATTTATGATATAACCTGGACACGATTAGAGACATGACCCGATGATTACATATTTATATTTGTCTACTGCTTATTACTGTTACCACATCATATCTTATATCTTATTATCGTGCTTGTATTATTATAGTATATTACTGCCTTCTTCATTTTACCACTCACTAGGTCGCTTTCTGACGACCCTGGGTTTGCATGCCTAGATTGGAGATCCGAGTTACCATAGCTTCAGAGAGTGCCTTGGAGTCACATGGGAGGTTCCTCATCAGGACTATTCATAGGTATTTTAGTGCTTTATTTCTGTTATCTTACTTGTTCTCATTTTTCATATCTGTTATGATCGCTGACCTCTTTTTGCAGGTATTCTTGTACTGCTTTTATGCTGGACCTCATGTCTCTATGGAGGGTATGTACTGTATTAAGGCTTAGCGTACGTACGTGGGGTTTTTCGCCTTGCGTATGTACGTCGCCATAACGTCCCCGTACCTGCGGGATCGGGGCGTTACATAGTTGTATCAGAGCTTAGGTTCACACCTGGTGTGGGTAACCACCTGGGTTAATCCTCGGGCTCTTACCAACAGTACAATCAGGTTCAGATTAACTGATCTATATCTGAATTTGGGGATTCCAGCAATGAGTACAAGACTACCATGACCTTGACAATTCATTTCTTGACCCGTTTGTCTTCCTTCTTTCCTTCCAGTTGTCCCCCAGAATATCCGATTTTCTCCTCGCTTTCGTGCGCAGCAGAAGTGTCGTGGACCCGTCACCTTTCGGCCTTGGGGTTGAAAATCTTGTTCTCACACCTGATTGAAATTGCGAGGACGCAATTTTTTGTAAGGTGGGGAGAAATGTAACACCCTGATCCCCGGTGTACGTATCACCGTATCTGTACGTGATACGAAGTACAAATTTGATTTGACTTCTGTAGTATTCCGATTGACCTAATTTCAGTTTCAAAAATTATTTTCTAATATTGTAGATTTTTCAGGATTTTCTGGAAATTTTCTGGATTATTTTGGAAAATGTCCGTAGTCGGTGTCGACCGATACCGATAATCAGCCTTCCGATTTTTATTTCACAAACGGAGTTAGATTTTGAGAATCTGTTTTCACTGAATGTCTTAGAATCACATGAGCTACGTTTGAGTATTTTTGGGGATTTTTCAGAATTTATCGAAAATCCGGCCAAACCGGTGTCGCCGTATCGGCGAGACACTCCGGGATTTTTAATTGGCAAACCGGATTGAGTTTCGGCAAACCGTCTGCATATTACGTCCCAAGATAATATTTTCTATTTTCTGTAATTTTTGGGCAACATTCGGAGCTAGTCAATTTTTGAACATATTAAAATATTAATTAAATTATTATTTTAGAACTCTTTTCTTTTTCTTTTCTTTTCCTTTCTCTTCTCTTCTTTTCCAGAGAATTCTTTCTTCCACCGCCATCCTGTAGCCCCACCGCCATCTCTCTCCTTCAAATCTCTCTTAATTATCTCTCTCTCCAATCTCTCTCTATTTCTCTCACTTTCTCTCTCTAATTAAACACCCTAATCAATTCTCCCTTTCTCTAACCTCTCTCCTCCTCTCCCTGTTTTACAGCCGGCGCATCTCCTCCGGCCATCCGGCGCCGCCGGCCAGCGGAACTGGCCGGCCGGCCCGCGCTGGGCAGCAGCAGCAAGCTGCTGCTGCTGCCATGGTGTTTGGTGATTGGGTTTGGGTAGAACCCAAACCCAATAACCTTAGTGGGTTCATAATCCAATAACCTATTTGAAAACCCATTAACCCGTTTACCCGTCAACCCAATTAACTTAAATTACGGGTTTGGGTTGTGGATCTGGATCCGACCCGTTTACCACCCGCATCCGAAATCCAATAAAGGTACTTTTACATAAAACCCCCTTGTACAATTTCGTATTTGCATTTATTATTTTTATTTATTTACATATTTAACCCCATTTTCATTTATGTTAGTATTCGAGCGATAACTGGAGCATCCGGATTCCGATTCGCGCGATTCTGGATCCGTTACGATCGTGGGAACGAGAGCTACAGTCCTGTAACCAGTTTGTGAGTGTTTTTCTTTTATAAATTATATTTTTATCATGTTTCGTGTAATTGATTGCTAAATCTAGATTCTGAATAAAAGACAGTAACTATTCATTATTACCTGGTAATGATTGGACATGCATTGTAATATGAATAACCTAGAATATTGTTAGGTCTTTCCTAATTTAGAATGCAGATAAGAAGGTAATTATAATACCAATAAATACTGACATGGATAACTCGGACACAGTCATTATACCTACACAGCCACTGACACTCGGGCCACTAGTTGACCATAGATTTGGACACTCCTATTTTATGTATTGTCTCACCGGTGGATAACTAGCGTCACATGTATATTGATCCACGATATTCGCTGACACTACACTGTCACTAGCTATGACTGCAGGACTGCAGGACACCGGTGTTGCATGCACTGGTATCATCATTTCATGGATACTGTCCGGTCATGGGACATTGTATGATAGGATACACTGATTACTGTTCTTCCACTTACTCTTACAGACATATTACACGGTATATGCTCCACTGATGCACGGATATACCAACGCACGGACTACCGCATGTTATATTAGTGTTATCATCGTTACATGAATTATCAGCATATCACTGTTACACATGCATGTAGGGTGTCTCTATTCTTGTCATATGGATCCCCGTTCATGCTATATGTATTATTGTTCCATGTTACTGTATTCATGTTATATGATCGATTCCCGTTATTGATATTGTTGGATACCCATTCATGCTACATGTATTACTGTTCCATGTTACTGTATTCATGGTATATGATTGTATCCTGTTACTGATATGGATTTCCCGATACTGGACTTGAGAGCTGTTGATATGCTATATGTGGACTTCCACATCTATTGATCCCGTTTCCCGTTATATTGTTCCCGTTATATTGATCCCGTTATATTGTTCTTGATTCCTGTTATATTGTACGATGCTATCAACAGAGCTCTGGTCCAGTTATCATGTTACCCGTATCACATATTGTAAGGGTACTTGTTACATTGTATATTTGACATAGCAGATCATAAAGTTAACTTGGGTATGGGGGAGACTTGACGGTTGATTAGATCTTATCGGGTGATGTACTGGATCCATATTGTTAGTCCCACTGCAGGGGATGGTAGTGCTACCTACCGATTGTATATAGCTCCATGAGCTCCCGTTACTTGTTTCGTGCTCCCCTCCTAGCGGAGGGCCCTGGTCTTAGCAGCCAGGGGTCCGTTTAAGGCCGTGATCCCGGGTATACACGGGATACATCCACCCGATAAGAACTCCTCGACCACGGGTTTCCAATTAACATAATCAAACAGTATACACAATAGTGGACGTCGGGAACACTTGTTATTTGGTCACTCTCTCGTTTGGATAATGGTACCCGTAGGCCATGTCCGGATGAGTTCGACTGGAGTGCGGGCTCCAGTATGAACTGCCAGTGGTATGGGACACTGGAAGAGATTGATTAAAATAACAGATGGTACTGATTGCTACTATTGTATAAATAACATGACTTGCCTGATACATATTTACTACTTGTTACTGTTCTTTTCCTGATACATGTTTACTATTGTATTATTGTACTTATTATTGTACCTGATTATTTAATGTATATTGTTACTTTTCCTGGTACATATTACTTTCTTTTTGGTGGCCTATTACACATGTTCTGCATTTACATCTATTCTGTTGTCTGTATACCGTGTAGACATCCTTACTGTATATGTATAACACAGTAGTGAGGTTATATTGTATATGCCCACTTGCATGTTCATATTGCATATGCCCACCTGCATGTTCACTTCGGTCACGTCACCACTGGCAAATTCATATCTATTAGGTCACCACTAGACAATATTATTTATGATATAACCTGGACACGATTAGAGACATGACCCGATGATTACATATTTATATTTGTCTACTGCTTATTACTGTTACCACATCATATCTTATATCTTATTATCGTGCTTGTATTATTATAGTATATTACTGCCTTCTTCATTTTACCACTCACTAGGTCGCTTTCTGACGACCCTGGGTTTGCATGCCCAGATTGGAGATCCGAGTTACCATAGCTTCAGAGAGTGCCTTGGAGTCACATGGGAGGTTCCTCATCAGGACTATTCATAGGTATTTTAGTGCTTTATTTCTGTTATCTTACTTGTTCCCATTTTTCATATCTGTTATGATCGCTGACCTCTTTTTGCAGGTATTCTTGTACTGCTTTTATGCTGGACCTCATGTCTCTATGGAGGGTATGTACTGTATTAAGGCTTAGCGTACGTACGTGGGGTTTTTCGCCTTGTGTATGTACGTCGCCATAACGTCCCCGTACCTGCGGGATCGGGGCGTTACACAATTTGGCTTCAAGGCTTGCTTGATGACTTGGGGGTTGATCAGGATCTACTGAAGATCAACTGTGATAGTATGATTGCTATTTATTTAGCCAAGAACCAGGTATATCATGCACGGACGAAGCACATCGATGTCAGGTTCCATTTTGTTCGGGAGATTCTCGATGAGGGTGATATTGAGTTGCTGAAGATTCACACAACGGAGAATCCCGCCGACATGCTTACCAAGGTAGTGTCAGGAGTAAAATTTGCACATTGTAAAGCTTTGCTCCATATCCTTCATGTTGCATGAGCTTGTTGAAGCTCCTTTGAATGAACTATGGATGGCTTGATCCCTTGGGCAGGGTACATAGGCAACCACACTGGTGCAGCCACTTTCGAGTCAACGGTTCGTATGTTTCAGTTCGGCTCAGATTTTAGAAATCTTCACCGAGGTAGAGAATTGTAGGAAGAGAGAGAAAGTCGACGATGACAAGGAATCAGCAGCAGCAGTAGGGAATCAGCAGCAGCAGTAGGTTACGGTCGACCGGACCGGTCACCGTTGTGCACCAACGTGCACAAGCTGTAGCGGTCGACCGCCCGGTCGACCGCAGAAGGAGAGCGGTCGACCGCCCTATCGACTGACTGACATTGCCTAACGCTCAGTTAGGCATGGTCGACCGGTGCTTGGGTCAATCTACCGACCGGTCGACCGACGGTCGTATTCGGGCTGTTTTCGAAAAGTTTGCTGAATTGAAAATCAGCCCAACAAGGAAACTGATTCCTAGGGTTTCCTTGAGTATATGAGAGAGGCAAAGTTCTCTTCATATGTAATGCTTGCAAAATTGTATTGATTATCAAATCAATAAAGAAATCTCTCTTCCTTGCCCCGAGGACGTAGGCGAAATTAGCCGAACCTCGTTAAATTCTTGTGTTTGTGTTCTTCTCATTGTTCAATTGTTCTTTGCTATTGGTAGTACTTCTATATTGCATCTTGGCTCAAGGGTTTCCTCTACGTGGTTGTTGTATCTGCACTACATGATTCCCAAGTACATGGTGTTTTGGGGGGTGGTTTAGAAAAATTTACGACATTTCTTTTTTATAGTAGAGACCAGAGAGGAACATATTCTTTAGAAATAAAAAACTAAATTTTCTTAGAACTTATCTTAAGTTTCATGGTTTTATTGAAAAAACATCTTCAACTTAGGAAATTTCAAAATACCATCCGTTTCACAGTTAAGCCCAACTAAAAAAAACTACTCCGAACTTTTGAATTAGTGTAAAAAAATCACTCTGAACTTTTAGCTGAATATCAAAAAACTACCTTGAATTATTGAAAAGAAATCAAAATTAATATACTTCAAGGTGTTTTTTTGAGATTTCTTAAGTTGAGGGGTACTTTTTTAAAAAACCGTAAGCTATTAAAAAATTTAGCTAAAATAAAACCTCAAAATTTACAATATTAACACTAACTTGATCAGAATTTTCGCTGACATACATCAGGCCAGCAACATTTTATAGTAGGAGATCAACAAAACTTTAGTGAATGCAAATTGAATTTTAAAGAAAATATTTCAGTTATAATTGTATATCCAAATAATTCTAACCACATATTCAAATAAATAATCATAAAATCAAATCAATGACTTCCATACACTTGTTTTTATAACAAAACTTAACTAGAAAGCAAGAGAATAGAAGTAAAATGTCCCGGATATAAATTAGTTCCATGACTCACCTACTATTTCTTCAGGTGATAGAGATGGATGTCCCTATAAAGAGAAAGACCCCTGCTGACGTTGCAGAACTTTTTATGGCCGGAGAGTTTTTGAGTATTTAGAATTAGTTAATTGAATTTAACCAAAGAAGAACTGATGAGTTACAAACTTGCTTGACCTCTCAAATTTGGGGAACGTGCAACCTCAATGATTATGTTCCAAGCTCTAAAATGGACTTGTGGCCACGAAAGTGGGAGGAGAGAGAATGCAGCTAGAGATCTCTCTTTCCCCTTTGTCGTGTCCTTGAGTCCTTCTAGCACTTGCAAAAGGGAAAGAAAATGGATATCTTCAATGTGCTTTTCTTGCTTGAACCATACACTTTTGCTGAGTAAGGATGGGGATGTGAGACTTCGTTTTGTCAATGCCTCCCTGGTCCCTTTGTACAAGAAAATTCTGTTGGCTTGTTGAGTCCCTACCCTTGAAAGCGCTCACGCAAAATGGGACCCACATTTCTCCGTCCACTGATATTGACAGTAGCATTCCCTTGTAAATCTAAACACTTTTTATATTTGTATGGCTAAAAGGCATAAATCTAATGAACTCGCTAATTCTGATAGTCCATTTTGCGTCACTTGATGGATGGACAAAAAATATTCAAAATACTTGATTTTTAATTTTTAGTTATTTAAATAATATAAATTAAGTTCAACGGAATGGATCTTATATTTGAATGTCGGATATTGGTATTTGAGTGAGAAGGATTCCGGTTCGAATCCTTCGGAACTACACAAATCTATCTCTCTATATATGCATATAGATAGTTACACTTGTGTCATTCCGGAAGGATTTGAAGCCAAATTCTTCCCACTCAAATATAACTCTACGACATCCGAATGTAAGATCTATTCTGTTGAAGTTGATCTACATTATTTTATGTGTGTAAAAATCAAAAATCATGTTTTTAATACTTTTTTTCACATCCATCATGTAGGCACAAAATAGACGGCTGAAAATAACATATTGCATAAATCCACGTCTTTAGACATACAAATTCTCGATTTGACCATCTCATCATGATTTAAACACTTAAAAACCCTCACACATCAATTTTTGTTAGATTTCAAATATTATATACCGTTAAACTAATCAATTCACTATTTTGATCGTCTATTTTGCGCTTACTTGATGGATAGGTAAAAAGTATTCAAAAGATATGTTTTTTAATTTTTAATTACTTAAAATAATAAAGATTAATTTCTATAGAGTAGATCTTATCCGGATATCGGATATCGTAAGATTGTGTATGAGTGAGAAAATTTTGTCTTCGACACCTTCTGAAGTGACACAACTCATCCTCTCTCTCTCTCTCTCTCTCTCTCTCTCTTACTTTTGTCTCAGTTGAGGAACATGGAAGATAGACGTGTGTAAAAATGGGAGGCACATGGTAGGGCCAGATGCTGCGCCAGCATAAAGTTTCTCTGATCTCATGGCCCCCTCACCATCTAAACCAACCCTCTAATTTCTATAGATGTACCCACAATGAATGAATTTGCTACAGACATTATCCAAAGAATCACAAGCAGCTCCATTTCATCCACAATATTTTTATACATACATTTGTTACATTATTCTCTTCTTTTAGCTGAGCTTTCCTTCAAATAAATGAAAAATAAAAATTAGACAAAGAATTGATTAGAGTTTGATTTGGATTTATTTGGAGGAACGGTAGGCATATTCTTGGTTTATGCCATGTAATGCTATTAATCTAGCTCAAGCTTTCCGATTCAAATCTAATTTGAGTCTTTATGAAAACTTACGAGAGTTGGACCTGTATTCTTTCGAGTTAGGTTCGACTTAGTTAGAAATATATCATTTTTATTTTTCTTGTTTAGTTTCTGTAATGGAAAATCATAATTAGTTAATTTTGTTAGATTTCAAATCGAGTGAAGAGAATAATAGGAGTATATACATACTTATAACACAGTCTAATCTACGCTGCAAAGGTTACTTGATAATTCCTGTACTGGAAAGTAATTATCTTAATAATGATTTATTAGTTGTAGTTTACTGAAATGGGGTCATTAAAACTCCACACTTTTAAGTGTTGCCCTGACAGATGCATGTGGTGTTTGTTGTGTTGACACCCTGTACTCATCACTGCTTTCACAGTGCACATGGGCTCATGGCCCCACCTACACCAAAAAATAATAGAAAAATGGGAGCCAATGTCCTTTTATTAGCTTCAAAATTTGTGCCCCTTCATAATTATTATAGTAATACAAAGACGCGTGTCCTTCCAAAAACACTCGAAGAGGAATACTCTCCACTCAAATATTAAGATCTAATATTTGAATACAAGATCCAGTCTGTTGAAGTTGATCTATATTATTTCAAGTATGTATAAACTAAAATTCAAGTGTTTTGAATATTTTTTACCCTTTCATTAAGTAGGAAAAAAACGAACGGTCTAGTGAGTTAGTTAATTTAATGGTGAAGAACATTTGAAACCTAACAAAAATTGGTTTGTAGGTTTTTTTTTAAATGTTTAGATCATAATGAAATGGCCAGATCGAGAATTTATATGTCTAAAAATATAAATTTATCCAACTCACTACTTTTGGCCATCCATTTTGCCGCTTGATGGATGAGCAAAAATTATTCAAAACACTTAATTTTTGATTTATAAATACTTAAAATAATATATATCAACTTCAACAGAGTGGATCTTATATTCGAATGTCGGAGGGTTGAATTTGAGTGGAAAAAATTCGAGCTCGAATCCTTTTTAGTAGGATGCAAATCTCTCTCTCTCTCTCTCTCTCTCTCTCTCTCTATATATATATATATATATATATATATATATATATATATATATATATGTATATATATATATATATGTATATATATGTATATATGTATATATATGTATATATGTATGTATGTATGTTATACTAAAATATTAGTATTAATCAGTTGGGGAACTGTTCTTTTCATCTCTTTCGAATAATAAGCTTCTCTCTGATTTGATATGACTTTCAATTAATCAGGCATCCAATAATGGTAAAGATAAGATAAGGGTCTTGTCTCTTGAGGGGGGTATATATCAAGAAGTGCCCCCCTAAAAACCTAGGAGACAGGGGATAAGTCAAAGGAATGGAATTTGCTTTTTTAATCATTTTTTTATGTTATAAAGAGACTTCTTTTCATTGGTCCTATTTATTTGCCTCAAAAATAGCAGGAAATTATGTTTTTGTCTTGGATAATGTGAGCCCTACTGTGTTTTCTTTTTCCGGTTTATTTATTTTCCCAAAGCTGATGGGGTGTGCTCCACCTCCAACTCAGTAAATTGCATGAACAATATATGAACGATGCGAAAAGTATTTTTCAAGCGTTTTGAACTGAAAATGTCAGAAAACCTGATATCGTGTGCCCCACTGCATTTTCGTCGGTCTACTCCCCATGAGTCAAACATCCCCTTAGTTTGACTTTTGCGGTCCTCAGTCCCCACATGGATAGTGTTGGCCCAAAGGCCCATCACTCTAGTTTTAATGATGATCAACTCATGTAGTTATAGTACTAATGATCTTGTGTTTAATTAGTTTCAGATTTGTGATAAAGATCTTAGTAGGTGTGTAGCTTCAACTAAGAATTTAAAGTCAAGTTTTGGAGCTAACACGGTTTGATCCAAAGAGCTATTGGATCGAGTTTGGACCAAGTCAAGAAGATGAGAGGACTTCAAGTGAAGACTTCAAGAAGATGAAGACTTGTGTCTAGGTTTGTTTTTATAAGATTTTATTTTTAGATAAAATGTAAAGGATAGAATAGTTGGTGGATTGCTCAAGTATACCATATATACACACACTCTTGATTTTTTTTGTTTACATAAAAGAATTTTTCATTTTAGAAAACAATTTTCATTTTAGAAAAATACCGGTTTGATTTTTGGTATTCTAGTTTACATGTTTTAACCAAAACCGTATTTAGAGCTTAATGTCAAAAACATAGATACTTCACCATGTTTGTCTAGTGGATCATATCCATACACTCTATGCTTCAAACGAGTTTAGAATATCTTATTTTTGTATTTGGAGAAGTTTGGAAAAATAAGTTTTGAAAAATACTGTTTTCATTTGAGCCAATTTTCCATGTTACAAAAATAGTCCAAATAATTTGTAACATGCCTTGATTTTGTGCAACCATGATTGTTTATCAAAGTATATTGGTAAAACTATTTTTGTAGATTTTTCATGATTTTATGGGATTTTAATTGAGCCAAAATGACCAAGTTTTTTTTCCCTAAAATCCCTGAACTGGTTTCAGCCGGTCGACCGGGACGGTCGACCATAGCTTGAAGTCGGCCGACCATATCGGTCGACCGACGTGCACAGCGTGCACGCCAGTATCTGGCTGGAGGGCCGGTCGACCGGGACGGCCGACCGTCCAGAGAGCAAATCTCTGGAAAGCCTCGGTCGACCGGGACGGTCGACCGGCAGAGAGTCTGCTCTCTGTTCCAGAGGTTCGGTCGACCGGGCCGGTCGACCGCTGCCCCAACGGTCGGAAATCTGACCGTTGGCGGTCGATCGGGCGGTCGACCGTCAGGCCATTCTGGCTCCCAACGGCTAGTTTTTGGAGCCCTATAAATTGGGCCATTTGGGGGTCGTTTTGTAACGCCCCGATCCCGCGGGTACGGAGACGTTACTGCAACGTATATACGTAGGTCAGAACTACCCTCACGTATATGCGCTAAGCATCAGTACAAGCAAGAATCAGAGTACGGAAGCAAGTGGTGCATTATACATTCCAATACATGAGTCCAATTACAGAGTCATCACCAGAGGTGATTAATATTACAATAATATTACATCACCTGATAGGCGCAAATGCGAGAATACAAGAAATATACATATATGAACAGTACACAAGGGTGCTCACGAGATAGCTGGAGATATCGCGAGCCAACCAGGAGGTGCAAGGATGGGACTGGAGCTACAACTGATCTGACCGCTCCACAAAAGTAAACTTGGTCCTCAGCAAGAAGAATCCTCTAGCTCCAAGCTCCAGGACCTGGACGTGAGAATCCAGGGGAGTCAGATGAAACTCCCCAGGCGAGTAGTAATACGAAAGCCAAATGGCGAGTATAGGTGAGCACATGCGTATCGGTAAATCTGGATTGTAAGCATGAATACTATATTGTAGACATAAGCATGCAGGAACAAAAGGTATACAGTATGTGACATCCATGGCATAACAAGATAAACAGTAAAGAAGATAGGGCAATACTAGTTATCTCCTAAGTTATTATAAAACCGATAAAACAGAATAAAAACCGATTACGAGTAAATCCAATTGTACAGGTTTAGGTCATGGCTCCATGAGGTTAGTACTTCGAAGGAATAATCCAAACAAGGAAACCCTCATCCATATACCTTTACCTCACATTACCGTGGCCTGAACACGTACAGCTCGAAATACAAAACAATGCGGCGGAGACGTATTAGAATTATTATTATGATTAGGCTGTCTAAGTTGTAGGTTTTAGTATGCGTCCCATTACACATACTTCTACTTACAACTTACAGAGCAAGTTATCTGGAAACTGATTAAAGTTCGATGAATCATGTTCTGGATGGGTCCCGTACATGCCCGGGACAACGGTTCAGGAGTATCCGGTGCTGAGCCGGAACGTACCGCTAGGTACCGGGACTTATGGTCGCCCGAACAGGAATAGAGTATCGCAGATCCCATAGAAATAGGTCTAGGGCGTGTGCATACCCGGCATGAATATCAGGAGTAGGGGTGCCAGTACACCCCACGGAATCCCTGGTGGCCGCCAGGAGATCCCTCAAGTATGTGGCCACGCGTGACTCGATAGTGCCACCATGAACATGATTAATCAGGGCCCATCAGTTTCCCCCAAACCGGTGCAAGTTGTCTAATTATAATAGTACATCAAATAAGCGGGACATGATCAGGAATGGGGATCATAACAGGAGTCATAACAGGAATCAGGTATAAACAAGAGACGGCCCTGCAGATTCAAGAGGTGGCCCCCACGGATTCAAGAGGTGGCCCCCACCGGGTATGGTGTGGCACTTTGTCCCATGTGGCACTTTGCTCTGAGAGGATGGATTCTAGAGGTGGCCCCCACAGATTCAAGAGGTGGCCCCCACCGTGTGTGGTGTGGCACTTTGTTCCGTGTGGCACTTAGTTCCATTCAGGACTTGATAGGAACAGGTAGTACAACATGAGTCAGGATCAAGTAGTAGCATGACAGGTGTCAGGTGATAACATATTGAACAGAGTGCAACAGATTGTATCTGGCAAATAGTTAAACAGAATCAAGAGAAGCTGAGCAACTGGAGGTACATGATAAATACAAGGTCAATGGGAAGGGTCTATTGCTGATGGGACGATCAAACATGGCAATTAGCCAAACTTAGTCGACTAGAGAAAATAGTAGTCGACTGGACAAAGAGTAAGTCGACTATGAAGGGGAATCAAGTCGACTAATAAAGTCTGCGTTTTGGAAGAGCTGCGTTTCAGAAGGAAAGTTAGTCGACTAGGGCGTTTGGGTTAGTCGACTGGTCAGGGCTGCGTCTCAAAGAGCCGCGTTCCACAAGCCCGCGTCTTGCCACAAGTCCGCGTCTCATGAATCCGCGTTTCATAAGTCCGCGTCTCACAAGAAAGAGTTAGTCAATAAGGGGTGAAAAAGTAGGCAGCGTTCCAGGAAAAGGACGCGTTCCAGGAAAAGGTAGTCGACTGGCACAAAGGATTAGTCGACTAATAAGGTGCGTTCCAGAATAACCAGACTGCGTTTCAAGGGTTTAGTCGACTTATGATTTGAGCAAGTCGACTAATACTGGGAAACAGTGAGCAGTAACAGCTTTTAAGAGTTATAGTTTGTTGATAAAAATACAAGTTCTTGGCGAGGAAAAGCACTCGCCGAAATAGGAGAAATCAAGCGAGAACACTCGCATAGTCAATAAAGTATGAAGGCAAGCGGATAGCGAGATTACTCGCCTAACAACGATCCTTGCCGCGCCCAACGAAGGGAAGCTCGGTCCCAATCCAAAAGGAGTGGCCGGCCCTAAGTCTTGCCGCCGGAGAAGAAACACGGCCCCAATCCAAAAGGAGTGGCCGGCCCTAAGTCTTGCCGCCGGAGAAGAAACACGGCCCCAATCCAAAAGGAGTGGCCGGTTCCAAGTTTGCCAACGGAGAAGAACGCGGCCAAAATCCCAAGGGGTGGCCGGTCTCACAAAGTGATGGAGAGAGGTTGAAGGTGGTGTACTTGGTGAAGAAGTTATGGAGAAGATGAAGGTTGGGTAAGCAAGAGAAGGAGCTCTCTCTTGGCGGCTTCTCTGTTGGAGGCTGCAGGAAGCAAGGTGGAAGAAGAAGGAGAAGTAAAATGAAGAAAGAAAGAAGGAGAGGGGTATTTATAGGAATTGAATTGTGAAGTGATGCAAATGAATAAAGGAGAGGGGGGTTTTTGTAAAATGGGGAGTTGAGGTGACCCTCTTGGCCACTTGGCCAATTGTGATAATGAGAGGGAGTGGGGATATCAAGGAGAAGACTTTTGGAAGAGAGGCATTTAATGAAGAGAGAGAAGGGGAGGATAAAAGAATGATGTTGCACACAAAAACACAAAAGAACAAGGGAGGGATTCTTGCGTTTCCCACATTGAAACGCAGCCCTCTCCCTCTCTTGACCAGCATGATGATGAGAGGGGAGTGGGGTGTCTTGGAAATGATGATTTGTAAGGAGAGAATTAAATGAAGAGAGAGAAAAAGGTTAAAGGAATGAATCTTAATAATGTGCACATCATTCAAGGCAAAAGTGTCAAAGGGGGCTTGCGTTTCCCATCTCAAAACGCAGCACACAACCTGCGTTTTAAGCCAAATGAACTAAACGCGGGAATTAAAGCCGCGTTTAGGGAAGCCAAAAGCTGCGTTTTTTAACAGAGGAGAGAGGAAGTCATGATAATTGATGGGATTTGATCTGAAGTGCATTAAATGCGGAATGGGGAGGATCTTCACAATAAATGCGGAATCTTAGGTTGGTGAGATCCGCGTTTGGTGAAGGAGAGGGAATATATGGGACAATCTCCTCGGTATCTGGGGAAATACCGGAAAAGCCAAAAATGAAGTAATCCGGAAAGTCTCCCAAAAATTCTCAAAAATCATAAATATTATAAAATAATTTTTGGCGAAATCGGTTTTCAAAGATTCAATCTTATTTTCAAGATAAAAATCATAAGGTCAACCGTCAATCTCGGTCTACACCGGATTGGCCGGGTTTTCAATAAATTCTGATAATTCCCAGAAAAAGTATTTGGATAGAAAATATGATTTTAAGAAACATTGCCTAAAGGCACTTTTGGTAATTCCAAACCGTTTGTAAATTAAAAATCCAGGAATCGGTCAACGATACTGGCCGATACCGGTTTTGAAGATTTTCAACTTAATCCAGGAAAATTCCAGAAATTCACATAAAACCTAGAATATTGGAAAACGATATTTAAAACTAAAATCGATCAAATCGGAATACCAGAATGTCCAAACCGAGCAATACTCTGGGATCAGGCCTTCGGTTCAGACTAAGGTTGACTCCGAATCCACGAATCCAAATCCAAGACAAAACAATCACGTAAACCCGCCTAATACAAAATAAATACGGGAAGTAAATCAAAAAATACGGCTGAAAAATCTGAATACGCAACTAAGTACGTATTCCGGGAGCGGGGTGTTACAATCCATCCACCTTACAAAAATTGCGTCCTCGCAATTTCGTTAAGGGGTAAATTGAACACAAGGAGGACAAAGGCTGGAATGAAGGCTTCATAAAACCAAAACAGGTGTAAGATAAACACAGGAAGGACCAGGATGGACAATGAGAACAGGATAAGGAGGAATATCCACGAAGGATTACCAACTCAAAATACAAAAGGTCAGGGGGTTGCTGCAAACGGTGACATCCTCAAGGTTCCTGCTCCAGATACTGAGCCTCATACTCTGCTGCTGCTTCATCTGATACCTCTGCTGCCATGTTGTGAACTTGACCTCTGCCATAATCTGTTCTAGGTCTTGCTCCTCTCTGTGGGTGATCATACTGCTGGGGTGGAAATGGAGCTCTTCGGTCAACAGGTTCTGGGTTCCTTCTTAGTGGTGGAGCTGGAAGTGCCGGGGGTGTTGCTCGTGCTGGAATTGCTGGTGGTATTGGGTAATTCCTCTTGAATGGACAATCACCTATAGAGTGATTTCCAGACCCACATACCAAGCATAGCCTATTAGCTCTTCGGCAATTGCGTTGGATGTGTCCGGGCTTTCGGCAGTACCCGCATATCATCTGCTGCTGGGGAGGTTGGAATGGTCGCTTAATCACTGGACCATGGGTTGTCCTAGCTGTATCTTCCTCACTTAACAACTGAAAGGGCCTCTTCACTGACTTGTTTTGTACCTGGTTCTCACTCTTCTTCTCCAGTCCCCTTTCTACTTCACGGGCAATGGAGAGGACCTGAGAGTACGTCTTCAGCTGTTGAGGAATAAGGAACATCTGGACATCCATCTTCAGCCCTTGCTGAAATCTGCTGGCCCTCTTTTCTTCATCTGACACCATGTAGGGAGCAAATCTGCTGAGCCTCAAGAATTCAGCAGCATATTCATCCACTGACCGGTTGCGCTGCTGCAGGCGAATGAATTGCTCCTCCATTTCCTTCTGAGCTGTTGCCGGGAAGAATCTCTCGTAGAAACCCTTTGAGAATTGATCCCATGTGATGGGTTTCTCCAGTGTTGCCTCTTCTGCCAACCACCAGGTTCTGGCCACATCTCTCAGCTGTATCTTGGCCACTTCCACTTGGTTCTCATCCGGGACTCGGGCTGCCTTCAAAAGATCCGTTGTGTCTATCAGCCACTGTTCTGCATCCAGGGGCTTCTCTGTTCCTGAAAATACTGCCGGCTGTAATCTCCTGAAATCTGACACACTACCTGACCTCTGTTCTCGGGGTGCAACCAACAGTCCTTGACGTAACAGTTCGGTCTGCTGCTGTTGACTCTGCATCATCCCTGAAGTACCCTCATCATACCATCATTGTCCCTGTTGGGTCCATCTTGAGAAGTACCAGCACCATTACGTGTACTCCGTCTTTCCATATCTGAGTTGGTTGAAAGGGTGACAAGAAGAAACTGGAAGGAAAAGATTGGAGATCTCAAGTTTCAAGAAATAGATCAGAAGGAAGAAATAGATAACTCTGCACTTGGAGTTTGGAATGTATAACCAGGACTCATGCATTCCAGTTGCAAATTGTTTTACCATTAATTCGCCATCTGGACGTACTGAGGAAGTAAGAGCCTAAGCTCTATACCAACCTGTAACGCCCCGATCCCGCGGGTACGGAGACGTTACTGCAACGTATATACGTAGGTCAGAACTACCCTCACGTATATGCGCTAAGCATCAGTACAAGCAAGAATCAGAGTACGGAAGCAAGTGGTGCATTATACATTCCAATACATGAGTCCAATTACAGAGTCATCACCAGAGGTGATTAATATTACAATAATATTACATCACCTGATAGGCGCAAATGCGAGAATACAAGAAATATACATATATGAACAGTACACAAGGGTGCTCACGAGATAGCTGGAGATATCGCGAGCCAACCAGGAGGTGCAAGGATGGGACTGGAGCTACAGCTGATCTGACCGCTCCACAGAAGTAAACTTGGTCCTCAGCAAGAAGAATCCTCTAGCTCCAAGCTCCAGGACCTGGACGTGAGAATCCAGGGGAGTCAGATGAAACTCCCCAGGCGAGTAGTAATACGAAAGCCAAATGGCGAGTATAGGTGAGCACATGCGTATCGGTAAATCTGGATTGTAAGCATGAATACTATATTGTAGACATAAGCATGCAGGAACAAAAGGTATACAGTATGTGACATCCATGGCATAACAAGATAAACAGTAAAGAAGATAGGGCAATACTAGTTATCTCCTAAGTTATTATAAAACCGATAAAACAGAATAAAAACCGATTACGAGTAAATCCAATTGTACAGGTTAGGTCATGGCTCCATGAGGTTAGTACTTCGAAGGAATAATCCAAACAAGGAAACCCTCATCCATATACCTTTACCTCACATTACCGTGGCCTGAACACGTACAGCTCGAAATACAAAACAATGCGGCGGAGACATATTAGAATTATTATTATGATTAGGCTGTCTAAGTTGTAGGTTTTAGTATGCGTCCCATTACACATACTTCTACTTACAACTTACAGAGCAAGTTATCTGGAAACTGATTAAAGTTCGATGAATCATGTTCTGGATGGGTCCCGTACATGCCCGGGACAACGGTTCAGGAGTATCCGGTGCTGAGCCGGAACGTACCGCTAGGTACCGGGACTTATGGTCGCCCGAACAGGAATAGAGTATCGCAGATCCCATAGAAATAGGTCTAGGGCGTGTGCATACCCGGCATGAATATCAGGAGTAGGGGTGCCAGTACACCCCACGGAATCCCTGGTGGCCGCCAGGAGATCCCTCAAGTATGTGGCCACGCGTGACTCGATAGTGCCACCATGAACATAATTAATCAGGGCCCATCAGTTTTCCCCAAACCGGTGCAAGTTGTCTAATTATAATAGTACATCAAATAAGCGGGACATGATCAGGAATGGGGATCATAACAGGAGTCATAACAGGAATCAGGTATAAACAAGAGATGGCCCTGCAGATTCAAGAGGTGGCCCCACGGATTCAAGAGGTGGCCCCCACCGGGTATGGTGTGGCACTTTGTCCCATGTGGCACTTTGCTCTGAGAGGATGGATTCTAGAGGTGGCCCCCACAGATTCAAGAGGTGGCCCCCACCGTGTGTGGTGTGGCACTTTGTTCCGTGTGGCACTTAGTTCCATTCAGGACTTGATAGGAACAGGTAGTACAACATGAGTCAGGATCAAGTAGTAGCATGACAGGTGTCAGGTGATAACATATTGAACAGAGTGCAACAGATTGTATCTGGCAAATAGTTAAACAGAATCAAGAGAAGCTGAGCAACTGGAGGTACATGATAAATACAAGGTCAATGGGAAGGGTCTATTGCTGATGGGACGATCAAACATGGCAATTAGCCAAACTTAGTCGACTAGAGAAAATAGTAGTCGACTGGACAAAGAGTAAGTCGACTATGAAGGGGAATCAAGTCGACTAATAAAGTCTGCGTTTTGGAAGAGCTGCGTTTCAGAAGGAAAGTTAGTCGACTAGGGCGTTTGGGTTAGTCGACTGGTCAGGGCTGCGTCTCAAAGAGCCGCGTTCCACAAGCCCGCGTCTTGCCACAAGTCCGCGTCTCATGAATCCGCGTTTCATAAGTCCGCGTCTCACAAGAAAGAGTTAGTCAATAAGGGGTGAAAAAGTAGGCAGCGTTCCAGGAAAAGGACGCGTTCCAGGAAAAGGTAGTCGACTGGCACAAAGGATTAGTCGACTAATAAGGTGCGTTCCAGAATAACCAGACTGTGTTTCAAGGGTTTAGTCGACTTATGATTTGGGCAAGTCGACTAATACTGGGAAACAGTGAGCAGTAACAGCTTTTAAGAGTTATAGTTTGTTGATAAAAATACAAGTTCTTGGCGAGGAAAAGCACTCGCCGAAATAGGAGAAATCAAGCGAGAACACTCGCATAGTCAATAAAGTATGAAGGCAAGCGGATAGCGAGATTACTCGCCTAACAACGATCCTTGCCGCGCCCAACGAAGGGAAGCTCGGTCCCAATCCAAAAGGAGTGGCCGGCCCTAAGTCTTGCCGCCGGAGAAGAAACACGGCCCCAATCCAAAAGGAGTGGCCGGCCCTAAGTCTTGCCGCCGGAGAAGAAACACGGCCCCAATCCAAAAGGAGTGGCCGGTTCCAAGTTTGCCAACGGAGAAGAACGCGGCCAAAATCCCAAGGGGTGGCCGGTCTCACAAAGTGATGGAGAGAGGTTGAAGGTGGTGTACTTGGTAAAGAAGTTATGGAGAAGATGAAGGTTGGGTAAGCAAGAGAAGGAGCTCTCTCTTGGCGGCTTCTCTGTTGGAGGCTGCAGGAAGCAAGGTGGAAGAAGAAGGAGAAGTAAAATGAAGAAAGAAAGAAGGAGAGGGGTATTTATAGGAATTGAATTATGAAGTGATGCAAATGAATAAAGGAGAGGGGGGTTTTTGTAAAATGGGGAGTTGAGGTGACCCTCTTGGCCACTTGGCCAATTGTGATAATGAGAGGGAGTGGGGATATCAAGGAGAAGACTTTTGGAAGAGAGGCATTTAATGAAGAGAGAGAATGGGAGGATAAAAGAATGATGTTGCACACAAAAACACAAAAGAACAAGGGAGGGATTCTTGCGTTTCCCACATTGAAACGCAGCCCTCTCCCTCTCTTGACCAGCATGATGATGAGAGGGGAGTGGGGTGTCTTGGAAATGATGATTTGTAAGGAGAGAATTAAATGAAGAGAGAGAAAAAGGTTAAAGGAATGAATCTTAATAATGTGCACATCATTCAAGGCAAAAGTGTCAAAGGGGGCTTGCGTTTCCCATCTCAAAACGCAGCACACAACCTGCGTTTTAAGCCAAATGAACTAAACGCGGGAATTAAAGCCGCGTTTAGGGAAGCCAAAAGCTGCGTTTTTTAACAGAGGAGAGAGGAAGTCATGATAATTGATGGGATTTGATCTGAAGTGCATTAAATGCGGAATGGGGAGGATCTTCACAATAAATGCGGAATCCTAGGTTGGTGAGATCCGCGTTTGGTGAAGGAGAGGGAATATATGGGACAATCTCCTCGGTATCTGGGGAAATACCGGAAAAGCCCAAAAATGAAGTAATCCGGAAAGTGTCCCAAAAATTCTCAAAAATCATAAATATTATAAAATGATTTTTGGCGAAATCGGTTTTCAAAGATTCAATCTTATTTTCAAGATAAAAATCATAAGGTCAACCGTCAATCTCGGTCTACACCGGATTGGCCGGGTTTTCAATAAATTCTGATAATTCTCAGAAAAAGTATTTGGATAGAAAATATGATTTTAAGAAACATTGCCTAAAGGCACTTTTGGTAATTCCAAACCGTTTGTAAATTAAAAATCCAGGAATCGGTCAACGATACTGGCCGATACCGGTTTTGAAGATTTTCAACTTAATCCAGGAAAATTCCAGAAATTCACATAAAACCTAGAATATTGGAAAACGACATTTAAAACTAAATCGATCAAATCGGAATACCAGAATGTCCAAACCGAGCAATACTCTGGGATCAGGCCTTCGGTTCAGACTAAGGTTGACTCCGAATCCACGAATCCAAATCCAAGACAAACAATCACGTAAACCCGCCTAATACAAAATAAATACGGGAAGTAAATCAAAAATACGGCCGAAAAATCTGAATACGCAACTAAGTACGTATTCCGGGAGCGGGGTGTTACACGTTTTGATTAAGATTTTTTAGTGAGTTTTGAGCCAGTTTTTCCTACTTCATTAAAAGAGTTTTCTCCATTAAATTGAGAGCTAATACTTCCAATCAAAAGGAGAGTTTATCAAGAGTGTTTTCAAAGTGATTTCTTTGAGTTTTTCACCACACATTCCATCCTTGTTTTTCTCACAAACACTTGAGCAACCCATTGACATATTCATTCTATAGGAGTGTTTTTGTGAGAGTATTTATTGGTGATCAAAGTGTTTAGATCGCCAAGAGTTCTTTCTTGTTCTTTGAGGAGGCGGACAAGTGTGTTCGCGGTGTTTCGAGTTCGTGTGTGAACTCCGTGTTTGAGGTGCGGCAAACATCCCCTTAGTTTGACTTTTGCGGTCCCCAGTCCCCACATGGATAGAATATTCTTGGTTTATGCTCTCTTGAAGATTAATACTTCAGTTTTTTCAAGATTCTAAGTTTCTAACTGTTTGTCATGTACTTAGATGATGCATTGTCTAATGCCACTAATTTATCAAAGTCTTCGTTGTATACCGTGATTAAACATTTTCCACATACTTGATTAAAACTCCTCAAAAAATAGATCAAAGGAAGGGTAAAATAAAATAAAGTACACATATAGTGAAATACACCTAGAGGGGGGGTGAATAGGTGTGATTGCTAATCTAATGATCTTTTTAAACTTAGTATGATGAATGATGCAACGATCTCTCAAAACAAGACTAAGAGCCGAATACCCCGTGAGAGGTTCTGAACTCCTTCCTCCCAATTCCCCTTTAAATGGGTTAGAGGTGCGCAATGCAACCTTGTTGTATGAGATAATGATCGATCAAGGCAAGATATGATGGATGAATGGTGAGATGCACACAAGTATTACAAGCTTGAAATAAAAGCACAAATAAAGAAACAAGATCACAAGCAAGTAATTGAAAGCAATAAAGTGCAAGAGAATTTAAAGACAAAATTGACGCAAGGCAATCGCAAACACAAGAAGTTTGTTTCGAGGTTCGAGCCACCGCTCTACTCCCCGCCTTCACCTCCGTGAAGGGTTTCCACTATCCACCGAGGACACCTTACAATGGTCTACCGAAGACCGGAGCACCGAGCTCTTACAATAACCTCTACCGAAGAGGTGTCTCCACAAGAACAAGGATCACAAGAACAATAGTGATCTCCACAAGATCACAAAACTCTTTCCCAAACTCTTTTACAATCTCTCACTCTTTTACAACTTCTCTATAGTATGAGTAAAGGATTTTTGGCTCTATGAAGTGTAGTGAGAAAACTTCAGTTGTAGAGTGATATTAGCAATCAAACACAACTGAAAAACAAGCTTAAAAAGAATTGGAATTGGAAGCTTTGAAAACTATCTTTCTTCTCTTTTGAAAAATAATGAAAACTTGGGATTTTTTCTTGGTAAATAGTAAGGACCCATTCCCTCTATTTATAAAGAGAGAATAGGTTAAAAACAATTTCTTTACACCTAATTTGGCCTGAAAAAGGTCTCCAACAACTCTCAAAAAGTCTGTTAAAACAGAAAATAAAAACAGATTTCAGAATTGCACCAAAGAGAAAAGAGTCGTTGGGCTCTTGCAGGCGTAGCGGTCGACCGGTCGGTCGACCGTTTGCCCTGTTGGCAAAGAGCTGTTGGACTCCGGTCGACCGCTCGGTCGACCGTTTCCTTCAAAGGAAACACAGTTTCCTTAAAGTCGACCGGGCGGTCGACCCAAACAAACCGAGAGCAGACCTGCTCTCAGACGGTCGACCGGTCCGGTCGACCGTCAGACGTGTACAGACGTGCACGCCCAGGTACAACGGCCGGTCGACCGGGCCGGTCGGCCGGTCAACCTGAAACAGGAAAACTGGCAGTTTTTGAAGTTGGAAATTTTTGTAAAAATATTTTGAAAAACTTTCAACTAAGTATTATGCAAGAAATAGTCTATACACATGTTTTAAACAAGATATTCAAAATGTAACAAGTTGGATACATGAATATATAGACTAAGGCATAAAACTTAGAAACAAACGTTTTTTTTTTTTTTTTAACATAGAATTTGTAAAGAATAATGTGTGTGTGTGTGTATCCTAGAGCCAAATATCCTACACTCAAACTTTAACATTCTATTCTTACAATGTTCTAGGGACTTCAAGGCTTCAAGAGGGGCTATCTCCACATGATCTTCAATTTTGCATCTTGAGCCCAAATTGAGTTGTCTTGAGTCCAAAGCACTTTCTTTTAGGGTGTAAACCTTTTAGTATAGTTAGAACCCTGCAACACACTTAAACAATAGACAATATTAGTACAAATAACTAATATGTTTTGTAATCATCAAAACACACTAAACATGGGTGATTGTAACCTTGGGCCAACATATAGGACTTTATTATGAAAGGGTAAGGGTCTGGGTCTGGGTCTGGGTTTTGGTCTGGGTCTGGGCAGAGGACAATTTGATGTACTCACTAGATTAATGAATAAGATATTTATTGAAATACACCTAGAGGGGGGGGGGTGAATAGGTGTAATTGCTAATCTAATGCTCTTTTCAAATTTTACTTAAGTGAGTGATGCAACGATCTCTCAAAACACGACTAAGAGCCGAATACCCCTTGCGAGGTTCTGAACTCCTTCCTCCCAATTCCCCTTAAATGGGTTAGAGGTGCGCAATGCAACCGTGTTGTATTGAGGTGTGATCGAACAATTCCAAGTATGAAATGCGATGATGAAATGCACACAAGTATAGTAGCAAGGAATATTGAAAGCAAGTAAAATAAACAAGTAAGGATAGCACAAATAAAAGTTAGTTCACAAGCAATAAATTGGAAGTAATTTAAAGCAAGAAATTAAGCAAGAGGAACGCCAAGCCAATCGCAAACAAAGTGATTTGTTTCGAGGTTCGAGCCCGTAGCTCTAGTCCCCGCCTTCACCTCCGTGAAGGGTTTCCACTATCCCCTTAGGATCCCGTACAAGTTAGGCCTCCAAAGACCTCAAGCCCGTAGCTTTACACCTTACAACGAAGCTCCACCGAAGAGCTTGTCTCCACAAGAACAAAGGTTACAACTTTGTGATCTCAACTAGACCACAACACTCTTTCTCTTTTACAAAACACTTCTTTTACAAACACTCTCACTCTTTTACAACTTCACTTATAGAAAGAATATGAGATTTTGGCTCTATGAAGTGTGGTGAGAAAAGCTTCAGTTGTAGAGTGATATTAGAGATCAAACAACAACTGAAAAACAAACTTAAAAGAATGGAAATGAAAGCTTTAAACTATTTTTCTCTTCTCTTGAAAAATAATGAAAACTTGTATTTTTTCTTGGTAAATAACTAAGGCCTATTCCCCACTATTTATAGGGAGAGAATAGGTTAAAACCCTGATTTTTTCTGCTAAAATCTTCTGCAAAAGCACCCCAACAACTCCTAAAAACTCTGTTAAAGAGAAACCCAAAAACAGTTTTTCAGAAATGCCCAAAGAGGAAAGAGCCGTTGGGCTTGTTGCAGGCTTACCGGTCGACTGCCGGTCGACCGGGTCTCTGCTGGCAAAAGAGCCGTTAGGGCTCCGGTCGACTGTCGGTCGACCGATCTCACAGAAGGAAACACAGTTTCCTTCTATCGGTCGACCGACCCAGTCGACCGAAAGATACAGAGAGCAGACCACAAAAATCAGTCGACCGATATTTAGGGTCGGTCGACCGGCAGACATGCACAGCCTCGTGCATGTCTGGCCACAGCAGCCGGTCGACTGATATTTAGGGTCGGTCGACCGGTCTGCCTGGAAAACAGTTTTCTGGGCATATTTTTGAGTTAGAAAAATTTGTAGAAATTCCTTTAAAAATCTTAAGCTAAGAGTTATGCTGAAAATAGTTTATATACATGTATTTAAACAAGTTTGAAGATATAAGGCTTTGGGTACATGTATGTATAAACTAAGGCATAAACCTAGAAATAAATATTTTGAAAACATAGAAACATACAAAACAAATGTGTGTGCAAATCCTAGAGCCAAATTTCACATATTCTATCTTTACAAAACTAAACTTACAAACTACACAGGTCTTCAAGACTTCAACTTGAGCTATCTTCTCTTGATCTTCAATATTGCAATTTGAGCCCAATTTGACTTGTCTTGAGTCCAATAGCTTGTATATGAGTCCAAAATCTTTGTATATGAGTGAGAGTACTTCTAGTATGATAATAAACCTGAAACACACTTAAACAACAAATGATATTAGTACAAATAACTAATATGTTTTGTAATCATCAAAATACACTAAACATGGGTGATTGTAACCTTGGGCCAACAATCTCCCCCTTTTTGATGATGACAAAACATATGAGTTATTAAACAAATAAAAGAGGAAAAGCTTGAAAAGTTCCCCCTTAAACAATGCTATATATTTAACATGAATATGAGAAACTATGTAAGCATACAAAAATCATTTTTAAAACAAAGTCATCACCATAAATAAGAAACTCAAACATGAACCAAATATTAAAACAACTAAAAACAACTTAGTATTTCTCCAAACTCATACATTTTTCTCCCCCTTTTTGTCATACATCAAAAAGGGTTAAAACAAAGAAAATTTTAACACATATTAAAAAACCAAAACAAAACAAACTAAGATACTTTAAGTATCAATTTTACAAACATTTAATTCACCACAAATAAAAGAAAATCTTGCATAATCTAAAGGTTTTGTGAAAATATCCGCAAGTTGAAAATCGGTTGAAACAAAATCTATATCAATGTCACCTTTTTCAAAGTGATCTCTAAGAAAATGATATCTAATGTCTATATGTTTGGTTTTACTATGTTGATTAGCATTTTTGGTCATGTGAATAGCACTAGTATTATCACAATAAATTTAACATGATCAAAATGTAAATCAAAATCGAGAAGAGTATGTTGCATCCAAAGAACTTGTGCACAACAAGCTCCGGCCGCAACATACTCCGCCTCGGCGGTTGAAAGGGCTACACTATTTTGCTTTTTGGAAGACCAAGACACAAGACAATTGCCCAAGAATTGGCAAGTGCCACTTGTGCTCTTCCTATCTACCCTACAACCGGCATAGTCGGCATCCGAATAACTAGTCATGGTAAATTGGTTAGTTTTCGGGTACCATAAACCTAAATCAATTGTGCCCTTAAGATACCTAATTATGCGTTTTACCGCTATTAAGTGTGATTCCTTAGGACATGATTGAAAACGTGCACATAAACATACGGAAAACATTATATCCGGCCTACTAGCCGTAAGATAAAGTAAACTACCAATCATGCTACGAAATAATTTGATGTCTACTTCCTTACCTTGTTCATCCTTGTCAAGTTTTGTAGTGGTTGCCATGGGAGTCTTTGCTACTTTGGATCCTTCAAGCCCGAACCTCTTGATGAGTTCTTTGGTGTACTTGGCTTGGTTGATGAATGTCCCATCACTACGTTGCTTGATTTGAAGTCCAAGAAAGAAGTTGAGCTCCCCCATCATAGACATCTCAAATTCCCTTTTCATGCATGATTCAAAATTCTTGCAAAGAGAAACATTAGTAGATCCAAAAATAATGTCATCAACATAAATTTGAACTATGAGGATATCTTGATCTACATGTTTGGTAAATAATGTTTTATCAACTTTTCCTTTCTTAAAATCATTTGAAAGCAAAAATGAAGACAATCTTTCATACCAAGCCCTAGGGGCTTGTTTCAAACCATATAGTGCTTTATCTAATTTATAAACATAATTAGGGTGTGTAGGATCAACAAACCCGGGGGGTTGTTCAACATACACCTCCTCATCAATATAACCATTAAGAAAAGCACTTTTTACATCCATTTGAAATAACTTAAAATCTTTAAATGAGGCATATGCTAAGGTCATCCGTATGGCTTCGAGCCGTGCTACGGGTGCAAAGGTTTCTTCAAAATCAATCCCTTCGATTTGAGTGTAACCTTGGGCAACTAACCTAGCCTTGTTTCTAACTACATTACCCGATTCATCCAACTTGTTCTTAAAGATCCATTTAGTGCCAATAGTAGGTCTATCTTGGGGCCTAGGAACAAGGTGCCAAACTTGGTTGCGCTCAAATTGATTGAGCTCCTCTTGCATGGCAAGCAACCAATATGAATCGGCCTCGGCCTCGAGGACATTTTTAGGTTCTATGTGTGAAATAAAAGCATAATTACCACAAAAATCTTGAATCTTAGAGCGAGTGGTTACCCCTTTTGATACTTCACCTATGACGAGGTCCTTGGGATGATGAGGATTGAATCTCCAATCCTTTGGTAGTGGTTGAGAAGGCTCCTCTTCATTTGCTTGATGTTCATTTCCTTGAGCCTCTTCCACTTTGGCTTCACTTCCATCACCATCCTTTGGCTTGTCTCCCATGGTAGAAGCATCCTCTAAGGTCACTTTCTCCAAGCCTTCATCTAAAGCATCAATTTCTACACAATTCTTAACAAACTTGTTAGATTCCTCAAATTTAACATGAATAGATTCCTCAATAGTCAAAGTTGACCTATTGAAGACTCTATAAGCCTTACTAGTATTTGAGTAACCTACAAAAATAGCCTCATATGATCTAGCATCAAATTTCCCAAATTAATATTTGTATTTAAAACAAAACATTTGCAACCAAACACTTTGAAATAAGAAACATTAGGTTTTCTAGAAAAATACATCTCATAAGAAGTCTTAGTAGTATTTTTACATAGGAAAACACGATTTGCAATGTAACATGAAGTATGAACGGCCTCGGCCCACAAATAATGTGGTAGACCATATTCATTTAACATAGTCCTAGCCATCTCTTGCAAAGTACGATTTTTCCGCTCAACTACTCCATTTTGTTGTGGAGTTCTAGGACAAGAAAGTTCATGTTTTATTCCATGTTCCTCACAAAAAGCGGTAAAGGGAAGGTTAATGAACTCACCTCCTCTATCACTTCTTATTTTAATTATTGAGGAGTCATTTTCCTTTTCAACTCTTTTCTTAAAGGCTTGAAAATATGAAAAGGTTTGACTTTTATGTTCAAGAAAATAAACCCAAGTAAAACGCGAAAAATCATCTACTAAAACATAAGCAAATCTACTCCCACTTAAACTTTTGGTTTGTGTAGGGCCAAATAAATCCATGTGGATTAGCTCTAATGGACGTGATGACATGATATCCTTAATTGATTTGAATGAGGACTTAGTTTGTTTCCCAAATTGACATGCGTCACAAACTCGGTCCTTTTCAAAGTTCAATGAAGGAATACCCTTCACCATTTCCTTAGAGTTAAGCCTAGAAATATGGTCAAATGAAACGTGGCCTAATCTCCTATGCCACAACCAAGAGTCGTCATCGAGGGCTTTTAAACAAGTAATATTACAAGACATATTTAACATATCAATCATGTAAACATTGCTTTCACGAAAACCGGAAAATACACAAACATTAGAAGTTCTATCAATCACTTTACAAGAAACATTATCAAAAACAACATCAAAACCTTTATCACAAAGTTGACTAACACTCAAGAGATTATGCTTGAGGCCATCAACTAAAACCACATTTTCAATTAAAGGAGAGGTGCCAAGTTTTACATTACCAATACCGACGATTTTACCCTTGGCGTCATCTCCGAAGGTGACGGTGCCACCTTCATGATATCTTGATAGGGTTGCAAAGTTGTTGATGTCCCAAGTCATGTGCCTTGAGCAACCGCTATCAAGATACCACAAACCTCTACGTCGTTGGGCTTTGGAAAGTACCTACATCATTTAAAACAATAGTTGATTTTGGTACCCAAACTTTCTTGGGTCCTTGAAAGTTAGTGTTACGAACCCAAACATTATGATGTGATGCACTTAGTCTATCATAGCAAAAATTAGCTAAGTGTCCTTTCCTTCCACAATGTGAGCATGTGTACACTTTTCTATACATGAATGCATGATGTGTATGTGTAGTAGTGTGAGCATGCTTTTGGGGTTTGCCATGTTGTTTAGGTTGTGTAGCATGAACATGAACATGAGCATTTTTCTTTGGGGCTTGTTTCTTAGGAAACATAGCCTCAATCTTCTTTTTATCAAATTCACTACACTTTTTCAAAACAACATCTAATGAGTCTAATCTTTCCTTAAGCATGGCAATCTCATTAGAATCAATTAGTGGGGCCTTACCCTTGCAAGAAGTCTTATATTTTTCAAAATCATTTTTAGTAGTGGTCAAGGTGGAAACTAAATTATCCTTTTCTTTTGTAAGATTTACAACTTGAATACTAAGTGATTCATTATCCTTTTTCATTTTCAAGTACTTTTTCTTCATGAAATCATAATTTGAGAGAGTTCCATAAATGCTTCACTTAACTCATCCATGGATAAATCTTCATCAAGAAAAGTTGGGGGGGTTACCTTGCTTGTGCTCTCATTTGCCATGAAGCACATATTGGCGGTGTCAATCTCCTCCTCGGATTCACTTTCGTCATCCCATGTTGCTTTCATAGCCTTTTTCTTGTATGGCTTCTTGGATGAAGATGGCTTTACTTTGTCCGGACACTCCGCTACTATGTGTCCCGGCTTTTGGCAATTAAAGCAAATGATCTTCCTTTCTTCCTTGCCTCCTTGCCATCTCCTTCTTCCTTGGTACTTTGCCTTGTTGTACATCCTCCGGACATTTTTGACTAGAAGTGAGAGCTCCTCGTCATCTTCTTCTTCGTCATCTTCGTCGGAGTAGGTAGCATGACTTTTGAAGGCAATGGTCTTCTTTTTGGTAGGTGCCATGTCCTCCCTTGCCTTTCTCTCCATCTCATGGGTCTTCAAGTTACCAATGAGTCCAATGAGCTCAATCTCATCTTTGTCATTGAGTTCCTTCAATGTTGTAGCTTTCACTTCCCATGATGGAGGGAGAGCCCGGATGATCTTTCTCACCCTTTGGTCATTGTTGATTTCTTCACCTAGAGAAGCAAGACCATTAGTAATCTTTGTAAACTTAGTAACCATATCATCTATGGTATCATTCTCTTGCATGCAAAAATTTTCATATTGGGACCGAAGAAGGTCTATCTGGCCCTCTTCACTTGTGATGTCCCCTCATGTGTTACTAGCAAATGGGTCCAAATCTCATAGGCGGATTTGCAATGGATGACTCTAGCTATGTCATCATCATTGAGGGCTTGTAGGAGTGCATAATGAGCCCTAGCATTGGCATCAAACTCCTTGGTCTCAATTTCGGACCAAGTGGATTCATCACCGGGGGGTATACTAAATTGTTTAGTCACGGCCTTTGCAACTCGACTACCTAGAGATTGCAAGAAAACGGTCATCTTAACCTTCCATATGGGAAAGTTAAGTCCATCAAACTTAGGTGGGGTCTTAATTCCATCGGCCATGTTTACTATGTGGAAATGAATGAAGTGATTAGCAATATAAGGATCTCTCTAAGGTTGTTAAGCCAAATCCTAGAGTCCAAGCTCTGATACCAATTGAAATACACCTAGAGGGGGGGGGGGTGAATAGGTGTAATTGCTAATCTAATGCTCTTTTCAAATTTTACTTAAGTGAGTGATGCAACGATCTCTCAAAACACGACTAAGAGCCGAATACCCCTTGCGAGGTTCTGAACTCCTTCCTCCCAATTCCCCTTAAATGGGTTAGAGGTGCGCAATGCAACCGTGTTGTATTGAGGTGTGATCGAACAATTCCAAGTATGAAATGCGATGATGAAATGCACACAAGTATAGTAGCAAGGAATATTGAAAGCAAGTAAAATAAACAAGTAAGGATAGCACAAATAAAAGTTAGTTCACAAGCAATAAATTGGAAGTAATTTAAAGCAAGAAATTAAGCAAGAGGAACGCCAAGCCAATCGCAAACAAAGTGATTTGTTTCGAGGTTCGAGCCCGTAGCTCTAGTCCCCGCCTTCACCTCCGTGAAGGGTTTCCACTATCCCCTTAGGATCCCGTACAAGTTAGGCCTCCAAAGACCTCAAGCCCGTAGCTTTACACCTTACAACGAAGCTCCACCGAAGAGCTTGTCTCCACAAGAACAAAGGTTACAACTTTGTGATCTCAACTAGACCACAACACTCTTTCTCTTTTACAAAACACTTCTTTTACAAACACTCTCACTCTTTTACAACTTCACTTATAGAAAGAATATGAGATTTTGGCTCTATGAAGTGTGGTGAGAAAAGCTTCAGTTGTAGAGTGATATTAGAGATCAAACAACAACTGAAAAACAAACTTAAAAGAATGGAAATGAAAGCTTTAAACTATTTTTCTCTTTCTCTTGAAAAACAATGAAAACTTGTATTTTTTCTTGGTAAATAACTAAGGCCTATTCCCCACTATTTATAGGGAGAGAATAGGTTAAAACCCTGATTTTTTCTGCTAAAATCTTCTGCAAAAGCACCCCAACAACTCCTAAAAACTCTGTTAAAGAGAAACCCAAAAACAGTTTTTCAGAAATGCCCAAAGAGGAAAGAGCCGTTGGGCTTGTTGCAGGCTTACCGGTCGACTGCCGGTCGACCGGGTCTCTGCTGGCAAAAGAGCCGTTAGGGCTCCGGTCGACTGTCGGTCGACCGATCTCACAGAAGGAAACACAGTTTCCTTCTATCGGTCGACCGACCCAGTCGACCGAAAGATACAGAGAGCAGACCACAAAAATCAGTCGACCGATATTTAGGGTCGGTCGACCGGCAGACATGCACAGCCTCGTGCATGTCTGGCCACAGCAGCCGGTCGACTGATATTTAGGGTCGGTCGACCGGTCTGCCTGGAAAACAGTTTTCTGGGCATATTTTTGAGTTAGAAAAATTTGTAGAAATTCCTTTAAAAATCTTAAGCTAAGAGTTATGCTGAAAATAGTTTATATACATGTATTTAAACAAGTTTTGAAGATATAAGGCTTTGGGTACATGTATGTATAAACTAAGGCATAAACCTAGAAATAAATATTTTGAAAACATAGAAACATACAAAACAAATGTGTGTGCAAATCCTAGAGCCAAATTTCACATATTCTATCTTTACAAAACTAAACTTACAAACTACACAGGTCTTCAAGACTTCAACTTGAGCTATCTTCTCTTGATCTTCAATATTGCAATTTGAGCCCAATTTGACTTGTCTTGAGTCCAATAGCTTGTATATGAGTCCAAAATCTTTGTATATGAGTGAGAGTACTTCTAGTATGATAATAAACCTGAAACACACTTAAACAACAAATGATATTAGTACAAATAACTAATATGTTTTGTAATCATCAAAATACACTAAACATGGGTTGATTGTAACCTTGGGCCAACATTTATTACAAAGATCTATACCTTACTTGTTAGTTTGTGTTTGGTTTATCAAATTTCATAGCTTTCCTAGTTTTTTTTTTTTTCAATTTGTTGTGTTTGTTCACGTCGAAATGAATCAAACAAGAAACCAACTGGGCTGATTAATAAGTACTACATTATATAAGAAAAAACATTACCATTGGTCTCTCTTTATTTACTTTTAAAAATTATTTTTTAATGTTTTCTCTGACAATTTATCAGATTTCTAGTGGGCTCAACCCATTTTAGGTTGAAACTAAATGAAGCAATTTGTTAATGTTTTGTTAACACCAGTGAAACACACCTATTTTTTTTTCCCGTAGGAGAAGGCCCGAAGGCCAACGCAAAAGAGAAGAAAAAGAAGACAAATCAAGTTACCCTACTAGGGGAAACACCGAGTTCTTGTACAGACACCAATTCAGCCTCGGATATTCCTCTTGAAAATCAAGCTGTTAGGGCAAAGACAAGAGCTAGAATCGATCGAGTGGATGACCTTTCTTCTTCTTTGAAAGTTCGATTCCCTCAGGCACAGACTGTTGGATCTAAATCTTATTCCATACAAGATCTCATACATGCATAGCCTCATTATCATGATCAAAGGGAAGGAGGGTTTTAGGCATACCTGATTTCATCACGAAATGGATGCCGAAAGTTGCACGATCTCGAGGACGCCGGAATTGAAGAAGAGGATTCTTCTCTCCAACCACCAAGTTCTCTTCTTTTTCTTTAGAGGAGATGAGAGGCCTCCAAGAGAGAGATGATCATTGCAGAGGGAATCCTGCACATGATATATATAGCATCAAAGAACCCTAGTTCAACTCATCATAGATTTAGGCCCTTGACTTATAACACGAGTGAAATCACCTAGAGGGGGGAGTGAATAGGTGACTAGCTAATCTAATGATGAATTAATGTGAAATTAAAACTATTTATGCAAATTAAAAATTCTTAAGCTAAACACACCAAATATAACACAAAAGTGTAGCCGAATTCCCCGTGAAGGGATCTGGACTATCTCCTCAAGATTCCACTAAATAAGAGTTGAGGTGCCGCTATGGCTCTCATGGTTGAATATAAGTGTGAGCAAACAATCACATGCATATAACAATATAAGCACAAGTACATCAAGCAAGTAATGGATATGAGAAATAAGCATAAGTAAGATATAAACATAAGTGAGAGATAGAGAGAGCAATCGCAAATACGGAAGATTTGTTTTGAGGTTCGAGCACCTTTGCTCTACGTCCTCGTCTTCAACACTATGAAGGATTTGCACTAAAAACGATCCCACCGGATCACTCGGTGCTGTAAAACCTACAAACGAGTTCACACTAGAACTCTTTGAACTCTCTAGTCCTTCTCTTGTTCCCGTAAGAACAGCACACGCAAGCATGCAAGCTTGCCGAGGCCGCACCTCTACACCGAGCTCTCACTAGAACTCGAAACAATGCGAACTCACAAGTCTACCTCCTCAAATACAATGAAAGAACACTTGGTGATATAAACACTTTGATCACCTAAAAACAATCTCACAACAACTCTCCTATAGGATGGATATATCAATGGAAAGCTCAAGTATGTGTGAAAAAAACTAGGATGGAATATGTGGTGAAAAACTCAAGAAAATCACTTTTGAAAACTCTTGATAAACTCTCCTTTTGATTTAGAAATATTTGCTCTGAAACATGTGGATAAAACTACTAATATAGGTAGGAAAAATTAGCCCAAAAACTCTCTTGAAATCTTATGTAAAACAGACCAAGTGAAGCCTCTTTATATGCTCCAAAAATCTGCCCGTTGGAAGCCAACTCAGCAGTTTGACTGCTGATGGTCGACCGCCCGGTCGACCGCCAACGGTCGGATTTTCGACCGTTGGGAAGGCCGGTCGACCGCCAACTGGGCAATGGCCTAGCGGTCGACCGCCCGGTCGACCGGGCCATTTCCAGAGAGCAGAAGCTCTCTGGCGGTCGACCATACGGTTGATCGGCCCAATCTGTGCACGTTTTGTGCACGTCGGTCGACCGCCCGGTCGACCAACCTCTGTCTCGGTCAACCGGCAGAAGGCCAGAAAAACAGTTTTGGGGATTTAAAAACTTGGACTTTTACTTCAATAAAATCCCATAAATTCTCTAAAAATCTACAAAAATAAGTTCAGTAATATACTTTGATATACAAACATGTTTGAGTAAAAATCAAAACATGTTACAAACATTTTGAACTATTTTTGTGTTATGGAAATTTTGGCTTTAAACAAAATCCGTATTTTTCAAATTGATTTTTTATAACTTCTCTAAATACAAAAACAAGATATTTTAAACACTTTTAAAGTTTAGTGTGTATGGATATGATCCACTACACATATATGATGAAATATCTTTATTTTTGACAATAAGCACTAAAATGGTTTTGGTAAAACACATGTATATTTTGACTTCCAAAAATCAAACCGGTATTTTTCTATAACTACAAATCTTTTATGAAAATATATCTAAATCTTGTGTGTGTGTGTGTGTACTTGAGCAATCCACCAGCTAATCTATCCTTTACATTTTATCTAAAAATAAAAATCTTAACCAAACAAACCTAGACACAAGTCTTCTCTTGAAAATCTTCTTCTTTTTCTTGACTTGGTCCAAACCATGATCCAATGAGCTAGACTCCTCATGTGGTCTTGATGCACAAGCTCTTGAATCAACACGTGCTACCTTCAAAATTTGACTATGAATCCTTTGTTGAAACTAAACACCTACTAAGATCTTGATCACAAATCTGAGACTAATTAAACACAAGATCATTAGTATTATAACTATATGAGTTAATCATCATCAAAACTAGAGTGATGGGTTTTGGGCCAACAATCTTCCCCTTTTTGATGATGACAAAACTCATGGAGTTATATATGCATGAATTAAAGTTAAGCTTCATAGAAGCTCCCCCTTAACTCATGCATAGCAATAATCAATAAGATATACAATGAAAGCTCATAAAGTAAACAAAAATTATGCAAACATAAGGAGATAAACATGTCAAACAAGTATAAAACTCATCAAATTCTTCTCCCTTTTGCAAAACAAAACATATATGCATAAACAGAAATCCTTCTCCCTCTTTATGTATAAAGCAAGGAATACATGCATATATACTAAAATACTTCTCTTCTTTTTTGTCAATCATCAACAAAAGGGTTTAAGTAAACACAAAACAATGTTCTCCCCCTTTTTGTCACAAAAAAATCAAGAAAGGGGTGAAATCAATTCAACTAATAAAGAGATATATGCGATATACATTCATGAAGAGAGAGACGTAAAGTTTGCTCCCCTGCATACATGCATTACATGAATAAGAGATGACAAAACTCTAACTCACATAAAGCAAAATATGCAATGCATAAGTAGAGATGTGAAGCTCCCCCTACACACGTGTATCACATAAAGAAGAGATGTCAAGCTCTTCAATACTAAATACACTCAACATGAATATATATGTAGAAGAGATGTTAAGCTCCCCTTGCATATAGACAATACATATCAAGAAATTTTGAATTTCTCATTAAAACAAAATTTTTAATTTTCTTAACAAAACAAATTTTGATACTAAATGAAATCAACAAATTTTTAATATATCAATTGAAATAAACAATTGAAATTTTCAAAATAAACAAGATTTTTTATACCAATTGAAATCAACAAATTTTAGATACCAATTGAAATAAACAAGATTTTTATACCAATTGAAATAAACAACATTTTTACCAATTGAAATTTCTTAAAACAAAGCCAATTGAAATGTCTTAAAATAATACCAATTGAAATTGAAACATTGTACATTTTGATACCAATTAAAAAAGTAAAATATGAAGTATATTTTTGATATCAATTGAAATTATTAGCAATACCATTAGAAGACAATGCATAAGCTTATAAGGATGTCAATTATCATTTAAAAATTATTCAATCTTAGCATAAACATAATTTGTGCTATAAACATGTAATGATTTTTAAATTAAGCACAAACATAGCATATATATATATATGAAAATGAGAATCCCAATAGAAATTGATATTATTAAAATTATGAAGCATACATATATAAAAAGAAGTATGAGTATACAAAAGTAGAGTTTTCATAAAGTTCAAGTGTAATACTCATAACAATCCACCCTATACATGCACAAGACAAAAAGATTTTTAATTTAGGCACACAAGGTATGGACACCCATCCATCCGCCCTTAAAGGGTCGGTAGGGATTTTCGAAAATAAGAGTTTAAAAATATTTTATCATTTGAAAACACTACCAAATGAAGAATAACTAGTTAAAGTAATTTTTAAAAAACTAGTTAAAGATCCTTCAAAATATGTAATCAAATCATATGTATCTCATGAAGCATGCTAAAAACACAAAAGTTGACACTCGAAATCTATAAAGCTCAAAATTTCTCATGATGACAATGTCATGAGTAAACAAATGAAATGTGAATGCACAATAATCATGTAAGTAGCATTTTCATAAAAATAGTCAATTAGGCTCAAAGCAACAAACATGTGAAAATCATGAAGATTCATTTTATCAAACAAATATAAAGATTTATTTTTCATTAAAAACTAACTTCCAGGTATATGTATACTTTATCCAAAAATATCAATATATATACATATCTCAAAGCATAAAAGAGTTCATAATAGTATTTGCATGAAGGCAGGTGACTCAAGAGTATATATGTATATTTATTAGTTTTAAATAAGCATAGCATATACATGAAGCAAAACATGCACAAAAATAGGAAAATATGTATAAGTGAAGAAATCATCAAAACTAGGCTATAGATGTACGTGTAATAGGTACAAATGAGCGATAAAGTACAATCATATAAGAATCAATTGTTTCCCACTACTTGTACAAGTATATACACAAATTTTAATGAAAAGTTCATCTAAACACGTATTCACCCTATAAAGCACAAAACATGATTATAAATCATAAATCCAAAAACATGCTAAAATTATTATTCATGTAAAAGCATAAAAATAGGAGTTTAGAGATAGTTACCAAACCATAAGAACTACACTCTAAGTCTCCAAAACATGATGGTCTTCCCACCAAACTTTCTTGATAGCGGTGCATCAAATATATGTCCATCTAGTTCATACATCCACCACCAAGGCACTGATTCTCTCACATCATGTGTGTTGGCCCAAAGGCCTATCACCCTAGTTTTGATGATGATCAACTCATGAAGTTATGTTTACTAATGATCTTGTGTTTAATTAGTGACAGATTCATTATCAAGATCTTAGTAGGTGCATAGCTTAACAAAGGATAAAATGTCAAGATTTGGAGCTAGCACGGTGTGATCCAAGGAGTTTTTGGATCAAGCTTGGACCAAGTCAAGAAGATGAGAAGCCTTCAAGTGAAGACTTCAAGAAGATGAAGACTTGTGTCTAGGTATAAGATTTTGTTTTTGTTTTAGTTAAAAATGTAAAGGATAGATAGTTGGTGGATTGCTCAAGTATACCATGCACACACACTCTTGATTTAGTTTGTTTTCATAAAAGATTTTAACCAAAACCCAAAATAGTATTTCAAGTGATTTTTGGTATTTCATTTACATTTGTTTAACCCAAAACCATATTTAGAGCTTAATGACAAAAACATAGATATTTCATCTTGATTGTGTAGTGGATCATATCCATACACACTATGTCTTAAAAGTATATCTTGTTTTTGTATTTGATGAAGATTTGGAAAAACATGTTTTGGAAAAAATATTGTTTTGGAAAAACAGTTTTTATCATGAGCCAAATATTTTCAAGTTACAAAAATAGTCCAATCTTTTATAACATGCCTTGATCTTGTGCAAGCATGTTTGATTATCAATGTATATTGGCTAAACTATTTTTGTAGTATTTTATGGGATTTTATATGAGCCAAAAAGATAAACTTTTTAATCCCAGAAAAACTGTTTCAGGCTTCGTATAAGTCGACTAGTGACCTTTAATAGTCGACTAATACAGAGTCGGCCGACCGGACCGGTCGACCGACGTGCACAAACGTGCACGCCTTTGTGTACTGATGGACGGTCGACCGTGCCGGTCGACCGCTCCAGAGAGCAGTGCTCTCTGGAAAGTTCGGCTGACCGCACCGGTCGACCGTGGCTCCAACGGTCAGAAATCTGACCGTTGGCGGTCGATGGGCCGGTCGACCGGCAGTTCTGACAGATCCCAACGGCTAGTTTTCTGGCAGCCTATAAATTGGGGGTCTTGTCATTGTTTTACTACAAGATTTTGGAGTCTCTTAGAGCCAGTTTTTCTCAGACTTTTAAAAGGGTTTTCTCCACAAAATAGAGTGAAAATATTTCCTATCTAAAGGGAAGTTTTATCAAGAGTGTTAAAAGAAAGTCTTTGAGTTTTCCTCCACCTTTCACATCCTTGTTTTTCTCACACCACACTTGAGCATCCATTGATTATTCATCCTATAGGTGTGTTGTAGTGAGAGTGCTTTAGGTGATCAAAGTGTTGTGATCACCAAAGATCTTTTCTTTGTTCTTTGAGGAGACGGGCAAGTGTGCTCGTCGTTGTTTTGAGTTCGGGTGCGGACTCGGTTGTTTGAGGTGCGGTCTCGGCGAGCCGGTGGGCTTGCGGTGTGTACGGGACTAGAGAGTCCGAGGGCTTGTAGGTGTTGCGGCACCGAGGAGAGATCCATTGGGATCTTGCATAGTGGAAATCCTTCGTGTGTCGAAGGCGGGGATGTAGAGCAAGTGTGCTCGAACCTCGAAACATACCCTTGTGTTTGCGATTGCCATCTCTCTCTCTCTATCTCCTTTATATCTTGCATAGCCTATATTGTCTTTACATTTACATGCTTGATATATGTTGTGTGCATAATTGATATATATACTTGCGTGGGATTGTTGCTAACACTTGTATTCAACCAAGAGAGCCAACGCAGCACCTCAACCCATTCAAGGGGAATCTAGAGGAGTTTGTCCAGAGCCCTTCACGGAGAATTCGGCAACACTCTTGGTTATACGTGGTGTTTAGTGTAAAAGATTTAATTAGGTCATAATTGTTTTTAGCTTCCGCATCATTTGTATCATTTGGCATTAAGTGACCATTAGATTAGCCATCACCTATTCACCCCCCCTCTAGGTGATTTACAATTGGTATCAGAACTTGGTACTCTGATTTGGGTCTAACAACTTAGAGTAAAAGATCCTTATTTTTAGGCTAATCACAATATTTGTACACACACCATGGACTTCATGTCACCACCCACCTTTGACATTCTTAACATCCAAATTTGGAAGGTTAAGATGTCATTGTACCTCAAGGCCTTAGGCATTCATGTATATCTTGCCACTACTAATAATGCATATTCTTTAGATGGTAAGAATTTTGAGGCTAATGCAAAAGCCCTTCATGCTATCAAGTCTACCCTAGATGATGTTTATTTATCTAAAGTTTCTAATATTGATTCGGCTTTTGTAGTATGGAACACCTCACCTCCCTTGGCGAAAAGGATCTATACTATGCGGGGAGCGATTCGGACGTTGGAAGCGACATCTCCAACGTATGCTATATGGTCCAAGGGGATAACCCTCTTGAGGTAAACTCCGAATCCGATGATGAGGACATGTCATATGATGAGCTCACTTCATTTTGCCAAACAATTCTTGAAAAATATGACATGCTTAAGAAAGAAAATAAAAATTTGAAAAAGAATATTGCTTGCATGCATGTAGAACAAGACTCTTTTAAATCTAACATTGCATGTTTAGAAAAAGACAACAATAATTTGAAAAAGAATTTTGATGCCATGCTTAATGAAAAAGATTCATTAGAAAATAAATTGACATGCTTAGAAAAAGAAAATAAAAATTTTAAAAATGAGAATGTTTCCTTGCTTACAAAATTGAATGATTTATGTGAAGGAAACACTATTTTGAAAAAGAAAGTTGATTTGGTGGAAAAACAAAAAGAAGTTATTTTTCAAGAGAATAAATCTTTGAAAAGAAAAATTTGTGAAAAAGAAAAGGATTTTGTTTCACAAAAGAAAAAGAAAAATGATCATATATCTCATCATGCTTTACATGCCACAACTAATGAGATTAAGAATTTGAAAAATAAAATGGATGGTTTGAGTTCAACTTTGAACTCTTGTGCTTTTAATCATTCTAGGTTGGAGTCAATGTTTTCAAAGAAACAAACTCCACATGTTCATGCACATCATACCCATCATGCATATGCTTATGTTGCACAACATGATCACACTCCTACACATAAGCATACTAAGGTGTACGTATGTACACATTGTGGCCGCAAAGGCCATTTAGCAAAATATTGTTATGATAGATTAGATCATTTTAATTTTGCTAAGAATAAAAGATTTTGGGTTCCTTACAACAAAGCTAACCCCCGTGGACCCTACAAGAAAATATGGGTACCAAAACCCCCACCATTTGCTTGTGATGTAGGTGAGGGCTCTCACAGAACGTGAGAAGATTGGTGCCTTGGTAGTGGATGTAAATGGACTTGATGGACACACATTTGGAGCACCGCTATCAAGGAGGTTTTGGTGGGACAACCACCATGTTAGGAGCTTTGGAGTCGGTAACAATTTCTAAACTCCCATTTTATTTTTTTTAACATGCTTGTTCATTCATAATATTCATAGCATGTTCATGTTATATGTTTTTATGTGTTTCATGTGGTAATAACATGCTTAGATGTAGTTTTTATCAAAACTTGTATTATACATGTACAAATAGTGAGCTACATTTGTTTTATATATATTTGCACTTCATGCTCATTTGTACCCACTATATGCATATGTATAGACTAGTTTTGATGATTCTCTTTTATACATGTTTACCTACTTTATGCTTTACTTCATGTATATGTATTTTTAATTCAAATCTAATAAATATACATGTATACCCGTGAGTCTCTTGCCTTCATGCAATCATCATTAATAGACTCTTTTAGATTTGGGATATGTATGTGTATTGTTAGGATTGATTAATCATACATATACCATGAAGATTAGTGTTTTGATTAAAAATGATTTTTCGTGTTTTTGTTAAAAATGTGACTTATGAGCTTCATTGACTATTTTCATAAAAATACTAGTTACATGATCGTTTAACACTCACACTTTTGTCAAAATCATTTTTGAGCCTTATAGACCATGAGTGCTTAAATTTTTGTGTGTCTAGTTATGTTTATGAAAAACATAATACTTGATATATTCGAAGGATTTTTAACTAGTTCTTCAAAAACAATTTATACTAGTTATTTGTTCTTCAAATAATTTTTGAGATTGACACATGATTCTATTTTTCTCAAAATTTGATGCTTTATGATTTGAATATTAGTTTATATGTTAGTTTTGTTAACACTAGGATTTATACTTGTACATGTCGTGGGCCACAAATAAATCTATTTATATTTGTGCTTGAACGCTTATGTGAGCCCATGAAATGTGCTTGTATTGCTTGGTTTTGATGATACATACATTTTTAAACTTATATTCCCACTTTTTGGATTTGATTTATGATCATGTGTTTTTCATTTCATGTATATGTGTATTTTGCCAAACTTTAAGATATACATGTATACCTCTTGAGTCATTTGCCTTTAATGCAAATCTATTTATATGGACTCAATTGTGTTTAAGAGATATGTATGTATACTTATTGTGTTGTCAAAACATACATATATCTTGAAATATAAATTTTGTTTTTAATAAAAAATGTGTGATGATTTAAAGGTATATTAAGATTTATTGACATTTCTTTTTGCTTTATTCCTTGCTTGAAGGATTTCGTACTAGTTTTAAAATATTTTCATATTAACTAGTGCAATCTCTTCATATGGTAGAGTGTATGATAAGCTTACTCGTCAATTGGTATCATTGGATATTTTCAATTGGTATCAATATGATTTTTATATACTCGTATTTTGATTGTATGTATGAATGCTTTCAAGTTTAAATTATATCAATTTCTATTGGTATTATCTTTTCATACATATATGTGATCTAGTTGCTAAGCTTAATTCAACTTTCAATTGGTAATTCTTAAAGCTTATGCAATATGTTTTCAAATTTGATATCAAAATAAAAAATATGTTGATTTGATATCTCAAAATGTGTTTTAGTAAGTAAGTTCAAAATTTTAAAGAAAAATTCAAAATGTTTGATTTGTATTTCTTATATGCAAGGAGAGCTTAACATCTCTCTTACATATGGATTCATGTTGAGTATATTATAAATTGAGGAGCTTGACAACTCTTCTTTATATGATATACGTGTGTAGGGGGAGCTTCAAATCTCCTCTTATGCATTACATAATATGTGTTATGTGAGTTAGGGCTTGTCATCCCTTCTTCATGTAATGCATATGTGTATAGAAGCTAACTTAGCGTCTTCCTCTTCATGGATGTATATCGCATATTGATTGATTTGTATTACCCCTTCTTGATTTTTTTTGTTTTTGACAAAAAGGGGGAGTAAAATTTGTTTGATTTGATTTTACTTTGAACCCTTTGTTGATGAGTGACAAAAAGGGGGAGAAGTATTTGAGTTTATATGCATGTTTTCATTGCTTAAGGGGGAGAAGTATTTGTCTTCCTTGTTATTTATGCATATAAGTTTTATATTACAAATAGGAGAAAAAGATTTTGATTTATACTTGTTGCATGTTTTATCTCCATACTTGCATACATATTCATGTGCCTCATTGCTATATCTATTACTTATTTTGTATGCATGAGTTAAGGGGGGAGCTTCTTTGAAGCTTACTTTAATCCATGCATATATAACTCCATGAGTTTTGTCATCATCAAAAAGGGGGAGATTGTTGGCCCAAAGTCCTATCACCCTAGTTTTGATGATGATCAACTCATGAAGTTATATTTACTAATGATCTTGTGTTTAATTAGTGATAGATTCATTATCAAGATCTTAGTAGGTGCATAGCTCAACAAAGGATAAAATGTCAAGATTTGGAGCTAGCACGGTGTGATCCAAGGAGTTTTTGGATCAAGCTTGGACCAAGTCAAGAAGATGAGAAGCCTTCAAGTGAAGACTTCAAGAAGATGAAGACTTGTGTCTAGGTATAAGATTTTGTTTTTGTTTTAGTTAAAAATGTAAAGGATAGATAGTTGGTGGATTGCTCAAGTATACCATGCACACACACTCTTGATTTAGTTTGTTTTCATAAAAGATTTTAACCAAAAACCAAAATAGTATTTCAAGTGATTTTTGGTATTTCATTTACATATGTTTAACCCAAAACCATATTTAAAGCTTAATGACAAAAACATAGATATTTCATCTTGATTGTGTAGTGGATCATATCCATACACACTATGTCTTAAAAGTATATCTTGTTTTTGTATTTGATGAAGATTTGGAAAAACATGTTTTGGAAAAAATATTGTTTTGGAAAAACAGTTTTTATCATGAGCCAAATATTTTCAAGTTACAAAATAGTCCAATCTTTTATAACATGCCTTGATCTTGTGCAAGCATGTTTGATTATCAATGTATATTGGCTAAACTATTTTTGTAGAATTTTAAGTATTTTATGGGATTTTATATGAGCCAAAAAGACAAACTTTTTAATCCCAGAAAAACTGTTTCAGGCTTCGTATAAGTCGACTAGTGACCTTTAATAGTCGACTAATACAGGAGTCGGCCGACCGGACCGGTCGACCGACGTGCACAAACGTGCACGCCTTTGTGTACTGGTGGACGGTCGACCGTGCCGGTCGACCGCTCCAGAGAGCAGTGCTCTCTGGAAAGTTCGGCCGACCGCACCGGTCGACCGTGGCTCCAACAGTCAGAAATCCGACCGTTAGCGGTCGACCGGGCCGGTCGACCGGCAGTTCTGACAGATCCCAACGGCTAGTTTTCTGGCAGCTTATAAATTGGGGGTCTTGTCATTGTTTTGCTACAAGATTTTGGAGTCTCTTAGAGCCAGTTTTTCTCAGACTTTTAAAAGGGTTTTCTCCACAAAATAGAGTGAAAATATTTCCTATCTAAAGGGAAGTTTTATCAAGAGTGTTAAAAGAAAGTCTTTGAGTTTTCCTCCACCTTTCACATCCTTATTTTTCTCACACCACACTTGAGCATCCATTGATTATTCATCCTATAGGTGTGTTGTAGTGAGAGTGCTTTAGGTGATCAAAGTGTTGTGATCACCAAAGATCTTTTCTTTGTTCTTTGAGGAGACGGGCAAGTGTGCTCGTCTTTGTTTTGAGTTCGGGTGCGGACTCGGTTGTTTGAGGTGCGGCCTCGGCGAGCCGGTGGGCTTGCGGTGTGTACGGGACTAGAGAGTCCGAGGGCATGTAGGTGTTGCGGCACCGAGGAGAGATCCATTGGGATCTTGCATAGTGGAAATCCTTTGTGTGTCGAAGGCAGGGATGTAGAGCAAGTGTGCTCGAACCTCGAAACATACCCTTGTGTTTGCGATTGCCATCTCTCTCTCTCTCTATCTCCTTTATATCTTGCATAGCCTATATTGTCTTTACATTTACATGCTTGATATATGTTGTGTGCATAATTGATATATATACTTGCGTGGGATTGTTGCTAACACTTGTATTCAACCAAGAGAGCCAACGCGGCACCTCAACCCATTCAAGGGGAATCTAGAGGAGTTTGTCCAGAGCCCTTCACGGGGAATTCGGCAACACTCTTGGTTATACGTGGTGTTTAGTGTAAAAGATTTAATTAGGTCATAATTGTTTTTAGCTTCCGCATCATTTGCATCATTTGGCATTAAGTGACCATTAGATTAGCCATCACCTATTCACCCCCCCCTCTAGGTGATTTACAATGTGAGAGCCCACACCTACATCAAATACAAGAGGTAGGAATTTTGGTACCCATTTTCTTTTGGTCCACGGGGGTTAGCATCAAATGGAACCCAAACATTTTTAATAGGAAAATTTGAAAAATTTACTCTATCATAACAAACTTTGCTAAATGGCCTTTGCGGCAGCAATGTGTATATTTGTACACTCTAGTATGCATATGTGTGTGTGAGTGATCATGACGTGCAAAGTGTGCAGATGCATATTATAGGTGATGTGCATGAACATATGGAGCTTATTTCTTTTGAAACAAGGTTTCTAATTTATTATGATTAAAAGCACAATTGCTCAAGGTTGAGCTCAAACAATTTATTCTATTTTTTAAAACTTTTGTTTCATTTTTACCAATGGTTGTAGCATGAAAAGCATGGTCAACAATCTTTTTCTTTTTAGAAATATTTTCTTTTTCCTTTGAAATAATTTTCCTTTTTAAAGAGTTGTTATCTTCCAAAGCAATCTCTTTTTCTTTTTTCACCAAAATAATCTTATTTTTTAAAGATGTATTTCCATCACAAAGATCATTTAATTTAGAAGACAAGAAAATATTCTCATTTTTCAAAAATTTGTTTTCTTTTGAAATGCATTCTAATTTATTTTGAAAAGAATCTTTTCTTTTAACAAGGAATCAAATTTATTTTTCAATTTCTTATTATCCTTTTTAAGCAACTCATATTTTTCAAGAAGTTGTTGACAAAATGATTCAAGTTCATTATAAGATATATCAACATCCTCTTCTAACTCGGATTCGGAGTTTACCTCAAGGGGGTTATCCCATTTGACCATATAGCATACATTGGAAGCTTTATTTCCATCCGAGTCGCTCCACGCATAGTATTGCTCTTGTTCACCAAGGGAGACTATAGTGTTCCAAACTACAAAAGCCGAATCAAGATTAGCAACTCTAGATAAATATTCATCATTTAGGGTAGATCTTAAAGCATGAAGGGCTTTTGAGTTAGCCTCTAAATATTTGCCATTTAAACAATATGAATCTTTAATTGTGACAAAATAAACAAGAATGCCTAGGGCTTTGAGGTACATAGACATCTTAACTTTTCAAATTTGAATGTTAAGAATGCCAAAGGTGGGAGGTGACATGAAATCCATGTGTGTGTACAAATATTGTGATAAGCAATAAAATAAGGATCTTTAACTCTAGGTTCCTAGATCCAAATCAAGAGCACTTGGCTCTGATACCAATTGAAATCACCTAGAGGGGGGTGAATAGCTGACTAGCTAATCTAATGATGAATTAATACGGAATTAAAACTATTTATGCAAACTAAAAATTCTTAAGCTAAACACATCAAGTATTAACACAAGAGTGTTGCCGAATTCCCCGTGAAGGGCTCTGAACTATCTCCTCAAGATTCCTCTAAATAAGAGTTGAGGTGCCGCTATGGCTCTCTTGGTTGAATACAAGTGTGAGCAAACAATCCCACGCATATAATAATATAAGCACAAGTATATCAAGTAAGTAATGGTTATGAGCAATAAGTAAAAGCAAGATATAAACACAAGTGAGAGATAGAGAGAGCAATCGCAAACACAGGAGAATTGTTTCAAAGTTCGAGCACCCTTACTCTTCATCCCCGCTTTCAACACTATGAAGGATTTCCACTAAAAACGATCCTACCGGATCACTTGGTGCCACAACACCTACAAGCGAGTTCACACTAGAACTCCTTTGGACTCGCTAGTCCCTCTCTTGTTCCCGCAAGAACAACACACGCAAACATGCAAGCTTGTCGAGGCCACACCTCTACACCGAACTCTCACTAGAACTCGAAACAACGCGAACCCGCAAGTCCGCCTCCTCAAATATAATGAAAGAACACTTGGTGATCTAAACACTTTGATCACCTAAAAACAATCTCACAACAACTCTCTTATAGGATGGATATATCAATGGAAAGCTCAAGTATGTGTGAGAAAAACTAGGATGAAATATGTGATGAAAAACTCAAGAAAATTACTTTTGAAAACTCTTGATAAACTCTCCTTTTGATTTGAAAATATTTGCTCTAAAACATGTGGATAAAACCACTGATATAGGTAGGAAAAACTAGCCCACAAATTCTCTTGAAATCTTATGTAAAACAGCCCAAGTGAAGCCTCTTTTATAGGCTCCAAAAATCTGCCCGTTGGAAACCAACTCAGCAGTTCTGCCGCCGACGGTCGACCGCCTGGTCGACCGCCAACAGTCGGATTTCCGACCGTTGGGAAGGTCGGTCGACCGGCCGGTTAACCGCCAATTGGGCAATGGCCTAACGGTCGACCGCTCGGTCGACCGGGCCATTTTCAGAGAGCAGAAGCTCACTGGCGGTCGACTGACCCAACCTGTGCACGTTTTGTGCACGTCGGTCGACGCCCGGTCGACCGACCTCTGTCTCAATCGACCATGCAATCAACCGGCAGAAGGCCAGAAAAACAGTTTTGGGGATTTAAAAACTTGGTCTTTTTACTTCAATAAAATCCCATAAATTCTATAAAAATCCACAAAAATAAATTCAGTAATATACATTGATATACAAACATGTTTGAGTAAAAAATCAAAATATGTTACAAATATTTTGAACTATTTTTGTGTTATGAAAATTTTGACTTTAAACAAAATCCGTATTTTTCCAAATTGATTTTTTCAAAACTTCTCTAAATACAAAAACAAGATATTTTAAACACTTTTAAAGCTTAGTGTATATGGATATGATCCACTACACATATATGATAAAATATCTATGTTTTTTATAATAAGCACTAAATTGATTTTGGTAAAACACATGTATATTTTAAATTCCAAAAACTAAACCGGTATTTTTTTAGAACTACAAATCTTTTATGAAAACATATCTAAATCTTGTGTGTGTGTGTGTGTGTGTGTACTTAAGCAATCCACCAACTAATCTATCCTTTATGTTTTATCTAAAAACAAAAATCTTAACCAAACAAGCCTAGACACAAGTCTTCTCTTGAAAATCTTCTTCTTCTTCTTGACTTGGTCCAAACCATGATCCAATGAGCTAGACTCCTCTTGAGTACTTGATGTGATCTTGATGCACAAGCTCTTGAATCAACACTTGCTAGCTTTAAAACTTGACTATAAATCCTTTGTTGAAGCTAAACACCTACTAAGATCTTGATTACAAATCTGAGACTAATTAAACACAAGATCACTAGTACTATAACTACATGAGTTAATCATCATCAAAACTAGAGTGATGGACCTTTGGGCCAACAATGAGTTCCACACGTGTAGATGAGTCCCATATTTTAATTTAAATACACTCATGACAAAGTATAATTGAAAACGTGTCTAGACCTAAGCCATTTAAGCTTGATCAATTCTTTATTGGGTCAAATAATATAGGTTAAGTGGGCGGTTGCAAATATTCAATTTACTTGATTAGGCCTAAATTAAATTAGACTTTAAAATATAATAAGTCTAACAATCTCCCACTTGGGCCAAGAAAGTCATACTGAATAGATATTATGCATAACTTTATGACGTCAAAACTTTAACTGCCAACAAACCACTTTTCAAAACAATCTGGTCCATTAAGTGTCCTACTACCAAACATGACGGTCGTTACCTTTGGTATAATCGAGATAGGACCTTCTACATCACAAGTTTCAGAACCTTTAATGACATAGATCAAATGTAGACGTGTGGCATAGAAATATCCTCTAATCAAATAAGGTATAATTCCAACTGGTTTTCACTTTATGAATCCAACGAGTATAACCTTATGACTCCAATGAGTCTAACTTTATGACTTCAATAAGTTCAACTGCTATCAAACTCAAATGAGCAAATTAAAATAAAAAAATTTAAAGAAAAAGCAGTTATCACTTTATTATTAGAATCAACAAATATACATAAAGTGCACTTAGAAATAATGTCTGTTACATAAAATTATCCACTCCCATGAAATCAGGATATCATAATGACTAGCCATCCCCATATGAGCAATATGCTCTAAGAAGACTTTATGTGGAAGTCCTTTAATGAGTGGATCTGTAATATTAAGAATAGTTCTAACACTATCAATAAACACAATATGATTTCAAACTTTATTATTAATGAAAAGAAACTTGATGTCGATATGCTTCGACCTTCCTGAACTCTTATCATTATTGTAGCAGAGCTCTATAGCTCTTATTGTCACAGTGTAACTGTAATGGCCTCTCGACTAAATCTACCATCTTCCTACAATCAGAAAAATATAACTTGAAGTGGACATTCTATTGTCGATACATCTAGTATAATCTTAATCTGTGTATCCGATCAGCTGCAACTGATCAGATTTCATGTAGTCTTCTGCAAATATCGCATTACCTTCTGGCAGCCTTCAAGTGTTCAATTTCAGGATTGATCAATTATCTTTCAAGTTTCTCAATGATATATGCTATGTCTGGACGGGTACAAACTTGAGTATACATCAGACCTCCAACCGCCATTGCATATGGATTGTTTTTCATTTGCTCTATCTGTAGGTCATTCTTGGGACATTGGAGTAGACTCAACTTATCTCCCCTAGAGCAATTCTTCATACCACATCTATCTAGCACCTTATCGATATAGGCCTTTTATGATAAACCTAATATTCCACGTGTCCTATCACGTTGAATCTGGATGCATATCACAAAAGAAGCTTCTCCAAGATCTTTCATCTCAAAGTTCTTTAAGAGAAAACTCTTGGTCTCAAGTAAAAGAACCATATCGTTACTTGCCAGTAGAATGTCATCTACAAATAACACAAGAAATATAAGTCTACTCTCCTTAAATTTATGGTAAATGTATTGATCATTTACAATCTCCTTAAAACCAAAATTAGATATTACTTGATCAAATTTCAAATATCATTGACGGGATGCTTTCTTTAGGCCATAAATGAATTTCTTTATTTGCAAACTAGATATTGTAAACATTTAACTTTAAAACTATCTGGTTGCACCATATAAATTTCTTCCTCAATATCATGATTAAGAAAGGATGTCTTAACATCTATTTAATGTAACTCCAGGTCAAAGTGAGCGCCATAATAATCTTAAAAGAATCCTTCATGGAAGCTGAGGAGAAAGTCTTCTTATAGTCAATGCCCTCTCTTTGAGTGAATCTCTTTATGATAAGATGTGCCCTATACCTTTTAACATTTCCTTTCGAATCCCGCTTGAATTTGAATACTCATTTACAACCAATCGGTTTCTTTCCTTTAGGCAACTCTACTAAATCCCAAATATCATTATCCTTCATGGATTTTAACTTATCTTTTATGACATTTAACCACTTAGTGGAGTGAATACTGAGTTTGGCCTCATTCAAGGATGTGGGGTCATCCTCTTGCCCTATGTCAAACTCATACTCTTGGAGATAAACTATATAGTCATTTACAATGGCTCCTTTCCCTAGTTGATCTTCTAGGCACTTGTGATTCAGAATTTTCAGATTTTACCTCATCAGTAGGATCTACTTTAGGATGAACTGTATCTATACCTTGTAAGAGTACAACTGTATTTTCATTCTGAAGTGGAACAACTACTTCATTATTTGAACAGTTGTCATGGGTATAACAATATGTTCTTCCTCAAATATGAAATCCTTATATAATTGACTCCTATTATTTGAATATCCTCAAAAAATTTTGCATTATCCGTCTTTATGTTCTTAGTGGAGGGATAATAAAACCTAAAGTCTTTATACCTCTCAGAATACCCTGCGAATAAACAACTAACTGTCCTTTAGTCTGACTTCTTCTGATATGGTATATATGGCCAAGTTTCTGCTAGACAACCCCAAACATGTAGATACCTAATACTGAGAGATTTCTGAGTTCATAACTCATATGGGTTTTAGTTACTGTTTTGAGCAGGTAGACAACCATTTTTAAGGCGTCACTATATAATGACTCTGGTAGAGTAGTGTGGGGTATCATACTCCTAACCATGTCCTTAAGTATGTGATTTTGTCTCTCAGTAACACCATCCTGACGAGGTGTCCCTGGCATGGTGTACTAAGCGACAATGCCACACTCTTTCAGAAATTGACAAATGGTCCTGGATATTTATCTAATCATCATGTCTTCCATCACGATCAGATCTAACGGCTTTAATCTTTCCATTCAGTTGATTTTCAACTTCAACTTTATAGATTTTAAACATATCCAGTAATTGGGATTTATCATGTAACAGTATAGGTATCCATAACGAGAGTTATTGTCTGTAAGAGTGATGAAATATTCATGATCATTCTAAGAAGCTGTATGGAAGGGACCATAAATGTCTATATACACCAAATCCAAGGCAACCTGAACTCCATTTAGTACCAAACTTCTTAATGTTTATTTAGTTAATGTTCGCTTAGTGCTTAGGCTATTCACATATAAAGATTCTGAAAATGAAGCATGAAGTTTCAATTTATATAGTCATCAATTAGAATTCTAGCACCAATAACTTTATATTTGTAAAGTAGACTAAGCATTTCATTCTCAAAAGTGACAGTAAAATCAGATCTGTTTAACAATGAAATAGAAATACGATTCCGCCTAAAAAAGACAGTACATATAAGTCTCATTCAAATCTAAAACAAAAAAAAATTTTAATCTAATACTATAAACTCTGAAAGCTTCAACTACAACTTTATTTTTATCACCCATGTATACGTATCTCTCAGTTGGGCTAGGCCTCCTTTAGGTTTGGAAGTTCCACATAGAATTGCTTATGTGAATTATTTATCCACTATGTATGGGGTGGCACTAAAGCTAAATTATTTTAAGAACAAATATAAATATGATATTTACCCTTTTAATTTAGTCATTTCTGATACTTTATGCAATCCTGCTTGAGGTGACCTACTTTCTTGCAGAAGAAGCATGCAATAACCATAGGCTACTTTTCCGGCACTTTTGCCACATAGGATCAGGTACTATAGTGGTGTCTATTTTCCTCCCTTTAGTTTCACTTTTTCTTTTCTTATTAGAAGGTCACCCTGAATGCTAAGTGAGCACTTTCAGTCTTTTCTTATTTCAATCTCTTTTATTTTCAGACACAGTGACTGATGAGCTCAATGAAACTCTACTTTTCCCTTTGAGCATTATAAATAATCTTGAAAAGGATTATACTCTATAAGAAAAGAGATTAAAATGAAGTGCACTAGAATCTCTTCAGAGAGTTTCAATTTCAATGCCTTTAGTTTAGAAAAAAGATTGGACATTTCCATAATATACTTTGTTATATTTTCTTTGCCATTGTAGCGCATATTTATCAGCTTGCTATGATCGTACTGCCTCAATTTTATCCGATTAACAAAACAGGTCGGCTATTTCAGCTGAAAAATTCTTAGCACTGACTTTATCAGGCATAGAACCCCTAATAGGTATAGGAATAGTGTGCTTTATGACCCTTAGACACATCCTATAAGACCTCTCCCAATTATCTTATTTGGCCTTTTTTTACTGAAATTTTGTTGGTGATAGTAGAGATCCATCAGTCCTTAAGGTGTAGTCTTGGTCCATTAATCTAAAAACAAGCTTGTATGTAGACTTACCACTTCTTAAAGTTTGTACCATTCAATTTAGACTACATAAGTGTACAATTTCTTATCAATTTAACATAAACGTTGAATTTAACAAAATTCTACTGTAATATCCATAAAAAAATGAATTTCAGAAAATACAACCAGTTTAACTGATAGAGCTGCCCGCCAAATTGTCAGAACAAGTTATGTCTCTTTATGCCAACACTATACTGGCCCAACATTTACCCTAAAGTTTAGGTCCTATGTAAGAGATCAACCTTCCTTTGAGTCGACCGTCCCTTTATAGGTTTGGTCCTAAAGTTTAAGTTATCTATATTGACTATATAATATATGTAATGACCCGGCCATAATGACAATCTTCCTTTAGGCCGATTGTCACACACATGGGCCACACAAATCTACGCATCTGGGTTCTTTTTCTGCCATCAGACTAGTTGATGAGGGTAATGCAATATGTGCCTATAGTGTGATAACCTTCCTTTGGGCCGATTAACACACACCAAGGTTCTCCCACTTATATTATCCACATCAAATATCCAACGTTGTACATAATTCAGCCAAACAATAGTCTTCCTTTGGGATGGCTATTGTCCGCATGAACAATATACGCAATTAAATAAGCTCTTTTATAAATTCTTTAATTTGAACATGTAAATATTTTTATATATGTGTTATCAACTGTAGTAAACATCAATATTCATCATGCTAGAATAATATAAGCAATATAATAAATATTGATGAGCACAAGCATGAAAGAATACATATAACCATGGTATATATATACTTCAATGCCTTCTTTATGTCTACTAAATTTTATTTTGTCATGTCTAGCACTTGTAATACTGTACTGCTCGTCAAGAGCTTCGAAACGACTATTTACATGCCCAAAACAGAGTTCAAATGAGCCCGTAACGGCTAATTGAAGTTTCTTTTGGTAAAACGGATCTGCAGTGCTTATCGAGTTTGGATTAGACCTGACCCGTAATGATTAAGTTATGGGTTTTCTTGTTAATAGATTGGGTTTAATAAACTGAATAAAACCTGATTAGTTTAATGTGAGATTGATTGAGATTATGTCCTTTTATTTGATTAGAATTCTAACCAAAATACCTTAATAGACTAGAATCTATCTTAATTCTAAAACACAAATTAATCTCAACAATCCCAATTAAATTTTAATATGAAATTAATTAGGAGTAGGTTTCCTTGCTAAAGTAAAATTTTATATCTAAATATCTAAATCCTAGATAATCTTATAATCTTAATTAATTTATGGAACACAAAATAATTAACTTCTTATTTATTTATTGTTTTAATCTGTTTTGTCACTGTATGTCGCCGGCCCATGGCGGCTGGCGGCACGCGCACCGGCAGCCGGTGGAGGGGGGCCATGCCGGCCATGCAGACACAACAGGCAATGCCAGCCACGCATGCCCACATTGTCATTCAACCGCACAATGCAACCATGCAGGCCAAGGATACATGCCCGCGTTGGCACAGGGCCTGGGCCAGGGACACACGCGCGACAAAGCCGCGTGCGTGCAGCCCTAGCAGCACCCATTTTTTTTTTACTAGAATAACACACAGATTAAATTCCAAAAAATATATATATACATGCCAAATTCAATAAAAGCATCCCTTTTAAACTCTAATTCAATATATGAGACACAAAATATTTATTGAAACAAGGGAAGTATTATTCATGATGTTTATAGATCAAGATCAAAGGATTTCTGTACATTCCAATAATCTGGAGACTCTGATACCAATTGTGGGATATAAATTTTATTTCATATAAGATCTCATACATACATAGCCTCTTTATCATATATTTTTTTCTTACACTTTCACATTACAACCAAACACTGAAAAACTTATTTTTCTAAATCTCAATTTTCCGCTACTCTTTCACATTTTCCATTCTCACTTTCCATTTCCTATTTTTTGCCATTTCCATGAATCCAAACACGCCTAGTCTCCTTTCTTAATCACAAAGAAGTGGGACCATCAATTTGGAAATTGGAAGCTTTCCTTAGTCCTCTATTCTTTTACCATGTTCTTTTGCATGCATACATCACTATAATTACGAGCGAAAAAGAAAAGAGTGATGGGTTTTAGGTATTACAAACAAACTTAGACTTTTAAGGGAGCATGCAACCTAAAACATGATCTGTGTTTTCACAATTGAATCTATAACTATGAATATAAAAAGAATCCTAATATTCTAGTAAATAATTAAAATTACTACAGAAGAAAATAGAATTACATACCTTTTAGTTGTTATAGTAAACAACTAAAATTTTCCCTTCAGATCTCTTGGAAGCAAGCACCACAAATGTCGTGCCTCTGATGGAATCACACCCAACGATCCAAAAATTTAACTAAGTATGGATGAACTATCAAAGAGTTCTTCCAAGAGGAGGAAAAAGGAGGCTAATACTCAAGCCAAGAGGTTGTGAATTAGACTGAATCCCTAAGGCTCTATTTATAGCCTTGGATAGCCTCCAGTTTTCTTATCCCACCAATGTGGGACTAATTTCCCAAAGGAAATTTTGTTCTCCTTTTAGTTATACTTATTTTTGAATCTCGAGGGCAACCCAAAAGGACTATGCTGCTATCAATTATAGTTATTACTTAGACACCTAATCCAACAGTCTCCCACTTGGATAAGTCTAATAACTTCCTAATTGATCAGCAAATTGTAGCTTCCAAAAGCCATTGTCGAACTCTGACCTAGTCAGTTTCGTGTCCTAAGATAAGAGATCATATAATCCTTCGTTCTACAAGATATCATTTGAACATGAGACATGGAACATAATCAATCTCTTTGTCCAGTATTTTGTTTCCCGATTTCTGATTTGTACTGACATAGAACTACTAAATGAACACATCAATTTAGTCCTGGTCGGGCCCGACACTATCTGTCAACTTCAAATCACCGAGGGGCCCAAAGATATCGCTTTTCCCGTTAGGGCAAAAGGAACGAATAAACTTTGACCTATATGCTTGCACCATTTACTCATCAAATCATGCACAACAATACGTTTTATAACATCAAGTTACTGATGCGTTTACATATTATCAACGCACAACTGACTTGTAAACCACAACTCATATATCTCCATTTAAAGATTATAAGATATTATCGTCTCAGAATTACTCGTGATAAATTCCATGAAGTAATTCTCTGAGCGTGGGTTAATCCAATACTTAAATCTCCATTTCAAAGTACTCATGAACATTGCAGCAATACCATTGCTATGTCTAAAACTCTTTAGACAATCCACAACTCTATTCATGACAGTCTTTATTCACTACTTACTTCCAAAAGTATGATCGACTGTGGAATTCGAATAATCAAATTATTCGGGAAGTAAAACATGCAAAATGAAACACAATAATAAACAATTGACAAAAGGTAGTAAACAAACTCATAAATAATTCTCTATTATTTAATCACCAAAAGTCAATCACATTTACTTTGTTATAAGTTTCAAACTAACTATCTAACTGCTAAAACCAACATCATCTCTCAGACCAATGCTCCTAGCATGCTGATTGTGTTTAACCCTACTCAGACCCTTTGTGAGTGGATCTGCAGGATTATCTTCAGATGAAACCCTCCTCACTACAACGTGACCTTCTTCTACCTTGTGTCTGACAAAATGGTATTTTCTGTCAATATGTCTAGATCTGCTATGATCTCTTGGTTCTTTTGTTAATGCAACCGCTCCTTCATTATCACAGAAAATATCCATTGGCTCCTTGATGGTTGGCACAACTCCAAGATCTTCGATGAACTTTTTCAACCAAATTGCCTCCTTTGATGCTTCGCTTACCGCTATGTACTCTGATTCACAAGTAGAATCAGCCACTGTGTCTTGCTTGGAACTTTTCCAAGTAACTGCTCCTCCGTTTAAGGTAAAGACCCAGCCAGATTGGGAACGGAAGTTGTCTCTATCTGTTTGAAAGCTGGCGTCACTATACCCAGTTACTCTCAATGTATCACAGCCACCAAGTACTAGGACCCAGTCCTTAGTCCTTCGCAGATACTTGAGAATATTCTTAACCGCTACCCAATGAGCTTTACCTGGATTTCCCTGATAACGACTGACCATGCTCAAAGCAAAGGACACATCAGGACGAGTACATGTCATAGCATACATAATAGAACCAACAGCAGAAGCATATGGAATTCTACTCATTTCTGCTATCTCTTCATCTGTACTCGGACTTTGAGTCTTACTCATTTTGGTATTACTCTGGATGGGCAGTTCTCCTTTCTTGAAATTCTCCATACAGAAACGTTTCAGTATTTTATCCAAGTAGGTACTCTGATTAAGTCCAATTAGTCTTTTACTCCTGTCCCTTAAAATTCTTATTCCTAGAATGTAGGCAGCCTCTCCTAGATCCTTCATAGCGAAACACTTTCCAAGCCAAGACTTAACATTTTGCAAGGTTGGAATGTCATTTCCTATAAGAAGTATGTCATCAACATACAATACCAGGAAGGTGACTATGCTCCCACTAGCATTGACATATACACACGACTCATCCTCACTTCTAGAGAAACCAAACTCTTTGACTTTCTCATCGAAGCAAAGATTCCATCTGCGAGACGCTTGTTTTAATCCATAGATGGATTTCTCAAGCTTGCATACTCCATTGGGAAACTTTGCATCCACAAAACCTTCTGGCTGACTCATGTAAACATCCTCAGCCAACTTTCCGTTTAGGAAGGCAGTTTTGACATCCATCTGCCAAATTTCATAGTCATGAAATGCAGCTATGGCTAGCATTATCCTAATAGATTTTATCTTAGCCACTGGTGAGAAGGTCTCATCATAGTCAATCCCTGGGGTTTGAGTAAAGCCTTTCGCCACCAGTCGTGCTTTGAATGTGCTTACATTACCATCCATGTCGATCTTCTTCTTGAAGATCCATTTACAACCAACTGTCTTCCGACCAGGTTGTTGATCAACCAAGTTCCAAACTTGGTTGTCATACATAGACTTGATCTCGCTGTCCATTGCCTCTTTCCATTTGGCTGCCTCAGGGCCTGCCATGGCTTCCTTGTAGTTCGTCGGCTCATCTAAATTTACCAGTGTATTGTCACTGATAAACGTGTCTCCATTTGCAGTTATATGGCAACCATAGAACTCAGTTGGCTTGCCAACTCTACTAGAACGCCTAAGAGGTAATGAAGTGTCAATGGGTTCAACTGGAATCTCTTCCTCTGGTTGAACCATAGTGGTTTCAAAGGTTCCTTCGTCTGCTGGCTCTTGAATTTCTTCAAGGTCAACGGCGCTCCCACTGTCCTCTTTGCATATGAGCTCTCTCTCGAAAGACTCCTCTCCGTGCTACAAAGACCACGTTCTCACTAGGTCTGTAGAACAAATATCCAAATGACTTCTTCTGTGGATAGCCGATGAAAACACATCGCTCACTACGAGGTTCAAGCTTGTCGTGAATTTCTCGTCTAACGAAAACTTCACAACCCCAAACCTTAATATGTGCTAACGAGGGAACCTTTCCTGTCCACATTTCGTGAGGTGTTTTGGCAACCTTCTTTGTTGGAACAAGATTAAGAATGTGGGCGGCAGTTTCTAAGGCATACCCCCAGAATGATATTGGAAGTGAAGCTCGACTCATCATGGAACGCACCATGTCTAACAAGGTTCGATTGCGTCTCTCAGCCACACCATTAAGTTGTGGTGTCCTAGGAGGTGTCAATTGTGAAACTATTCCACATTCCTTGAGATAGTCATGGAACTCGATACTAAGATACTCTCCGCCTCTATCTGATCGGAGCATCTTTATCTTCCTGCCTAATTGATTCTCGACTTCTTGTTTAAACTCTTTGAACTTTTCAAAGGTTTCAGACTTATGCTTTATTAAGTAGATATAACCATATCTGCTATAATCATCAGTAAAAGTCACATAGAATCGATTAGCATCCCTTGTGGCTGATCTGAAGGGTCCACACACGTCTGTGTGTATGAGATCCAACAAATCTTCACCTCTTTCACAAAATCCAGTGAAAGGTGATTTTGTCATCTTACCCAAAAGACAAGATTCGCATGTATCATCTGACCTTAGGTCAAATGATTCCAACACCCCATCCTTTTGGAGTTGAGCCATGCGTTTTTTGTTAATGTGTCCAAGACGGCAATGCCACAAGCACGCTTTGTCTACACCATTAGACGAATCAATTTGAAATACACTATTACCTAAGTTGTCTACACACATCACAGTTTCATACACACCATCACAAGGTAAAGCTTCAAAATAAAAAATGCCATTTTTATAAGCAGAAATAGAACCATTCTCATCATTAAAAGAATATCTAAAACCTTGTTTGAACAATGCATGAAAAGAGATAATGTTTCGTGTCATTTCTGACGAGTAGCAACAATTCAATAAATCTAAATTAACACCATTATTAAGCACTAGACTATAAACTCCAATCTTGGTGACAGGTGAAGATCGCCTATTCCCCATGATCAAGTTCATTCTACCATGCTCCACATCCTCACTTTTTCTTAGTCCCTGCAATACAGAGCAAATGTGAAACCCACATCCTGTATCAAGGACCCAAGAATCAGAAGATGTTGCGTTAATAGACGAAATAGTGTATATACCTGCAGTAGATGGTTTTACTTTCCCATCTTTTAAATCTTGCAGATACTTTGGGCAGCTTCGTTTCCAATGTCCTTTGTCGTTGCAATAGAAGCAAGTGGCCTCTTTAGGATCAGAGACAGGGGTAATATCAGAACTGGTTTTTACATGAGACTTTCCCTTCCAGTTTTGCTTGGGAGGACCTTTCCTCTTTTTCCCCTTTCCTTGCCCAATGGCCAGAACGGTAGTATTAGCAGGAGTGGGGGGATCACTCTTTCCCTTCATCCCAGTTTCAGCTGTTCTCAGGAGGTTGTGCAATTGAGCCAATGTGGTCTCATTGTTGTTCAAATGATAGGTCAAGATGAACTGATCATAACAACTTGGCAATGAGTTCAAGACTATGTCAATAGCTAACTCATCATCAATATGCACATTTAGCCTCACAAGGCGTTCCACGTATCGCTGCATCCTTTGCACGTGGCCGCTGACAGACTCTCCGTCCTTCATCTTGCTTGATATGAGGGACTTTACTATCTCGTACTTTTCTTGACGAGCTCGCTTATGGTACTTTTCCATAAGGTCTTTGTTCATCTCGTACGGCCAGTAATCCTCATAGAATTTTTGCAGTTCAGGAGTCATGGTAGCAACCATGATGCAAGCAACTTTTGTTGCATCCGTGTAGTGCTTCTTATAAGCAGCTAATTCTTCAGGAGTGGCCTTCTCTTCGTCAATTTCAACAAGTTCTTTGCCAAGGACATACTCCTTGTCCTCGAAACGAAGAGCCATTTTGATGTTGCGCATCCAGTCATTGTAGTTGGTGCCATCTAATGTCACCTTTGAGCAGATGTTCAACAAAGAAAAGTTGTGATTGGAGGAGGAGGAACCAGAAGCATCGTAAGGAGCAGACATTTCTAAAAGAAAGGTAGTTTGAGTTAGAAAAAAATAACCTTTAATATAACAACTCAAAATTGAAATATCGAGGCTAGGATCCAACTATGGAATTCACAACTTAGAAAAGGGATGCCGTAATCTAATTGCAAATTTCATACAGGTAAGTCTTTTGAGACTCATTGAAACTATTCAATGGCATGTTTAATCTCAGATTATGCTCTTACATTTGTGACTGGGATACCGAGGATCACAAACAAGATGTGAATAACCATGCAAATATACTTGGTAACTTTCATGTCATTTATCATCTCAATTGATGTGCTGGTAAACCACACACGCTCCATCAACAATAACAATTTATAAGATACCCATTACTGCTCTTTATTAGTCCCTATTAGTGTGCTGGTTAACCACACACGCTCCACTAATGACTTATAAGGTGTAATGTGCAATTTCATGGGTTAACATACAATTTCACATTTTTTTTCTTAAAGTAACTAAGATTGGGAATAAAATTTAGTTACCTTTTATTATCATTATACCTTTAATGAGAATCAATGTATATATGGTAAATAAAATTTAGTTACCTTTTATTATCATTATACTTTAATGAGAATCAATATATATATGGTAAATAAAATTTAGTTACCTTTTATTCTCATTATACCTTTAATGAGAATCAATATATATATATATGGTAAATAAAATTTAGTTACCTTTTATCAATTCAACAATTATAGCAAATTCAATTGAAAACAAACCTGCTCTGATACCACTGATGGGTTTTAGGTATTACAAACAAACTTAGACTTTTAAGGAGCATGCAACCTAAAACATGATCTGTGTTTTCACAATTGAATCTATAACTATGAACATAAAAAGAATCCTAATATTCTAGTAAATAATTAAAATTACTACAGAAGAAAATAGAATTACATACCTTTTAGTTGTTATAGTAAACAACTAAAATTTTCCCTTCAGATCTCTTGGAAGCAAGCACCACAAATGTCGTGCCTCTGATGGAATCACACCCAACGATCCAAAATTTAACTAAGTATGGATGAACTATCAAAGAGTTCTTCCAAGAGGAGGAAAAAGGAGGCTAATACTCAAGCCAAGAGGTTGTGAATTAGACTGAATCCCTAAGGCTCTATTTATAGCCTTGGATAGCCTCCAGTTTTCTTATCCCATCAATGTGGGACTAATTTCCCAAAGGAAATTTTGTTCTCCTTTTAGTTATACTTATTTTTGAATCTCGAGGGCAACCCAAAAGGACTATGCTGCTATCAATTATACTTATTACTTAGACACCTAATCCAACAAAGAGACCATGCAAAGTTAATAAAACATGTGATTTGTTGTAAGAAAATTATGTATTCAATACATATTGCAAATATATATTGAAAATATGTATTCTATTTTCATTCCTCTCACAAAGCTAAGTATCTTAAATTTTACTTGTATTAACTTATGCCTCTTATCTCTAATGTCTTATTGTACTCAAAAGTTTAGTCATCAATGCTTTTTTTTTAGAGAGAAAATTATAAAAGGCCTAACCGATTCCCCAAGTACATACTGGGGGGGGGGGGTGTTTACAAAATTTACAACATTCCTTCTTTAAAGTAGCGGACAAAGAGGAACATATTCTTTAGAAATAAAAAACTAATTTTCTTAATACTTATTTTAACTTTCATGGTTTTATCGGAAAACCATCTCCAACTTAGGAAATTTCAAAATACTATCCTCAAGTACCCGTTTCACAGTTAAGCCCAACTAAAAAAAACTGCTCCGAACTTTTGAATTAGTGTAAAAAAATCTCTGAACTTTAGCCTGAATGTCAAAAAACTATTTTGAATTATTGAAAAGTAATCAAAATTAATATACTTCAAGGTGGTTTTTTGAGATTTCTCAAGTTGAGGGGTACTTTTTGAGTAAACCATAGAAGTTTCAGAGGCTATTAAAAATTTTAGCCAAAATTAAACCTCAAAATTACAATATTAACTCTAACTTGATCAGAATTTTCGCTGACATACATCAGGCTAACAACATTTTATAGTAGGAGATTAACAAAATTTTACTGAATGCAAATTGAATTTTAAAGAAATATTTCTGTTATAATTGTATATCCAAATAATTCTAACCAGATATTCAAATAAATAATCATAAAATCAATCAATGACTTCCATACACTTGTTCGTATAACAAAACTTAACTAGAAAGCAAGAGAATAGACATAAAATGTCCCGAATATAAATTAGTTGCATGACTCACCTACAGTTCCTTCAGGTGAGAGAGATGGTTGTCCCTGTGAAGAGAAAGACCCCTGCTGACTTTGCAGAACTTTTTATGACCGGAGAGTTTTTATTATTTAAAATTAGTTATTTGAATTAAATATGTCACATAGTATATCGATGGATAGGTAATTAAATCCATAATTGTATGAACCTTACCTCGCGTAGGTTGAATGTAAATCGTAAGAAATATCAAAAGAATACAAACAACCGGTCAGAAATTTAGTTTCATAACCGAATACTAAGGATGGACTTGAATCGGATACTAAGAAAGAAGTGAGTAAGGAAGAAAAGCGTAAACTTAAAGTTGTCCAGGAAAATAAGCCAATACGACCTCCAAATCAGATACATATGCTCAGATGAAAATTTTCCTATAAGAACTATTAAATATTGCAGGAATTCTATTGAGAAACAAGGGAACTTCAACCACAAAGAATTGTTTTTTATTCTCGCCATTACTGCCTATGAGGTCTACGAGAAATTCATGGGGACAAACGGAGAGGCGTGTCAAACTAAGCTTAGGAATCAACACATTCCTTCTAGCAATGTATGTTATGATCATGAAATAAATATTGTGATGTAATTGTTAGTGTATTGATTACCTACAATATTAATGTTCCATAGCACGACGTTCAACAGATACATGCTAGTTATGACAGATACGTGCTAGTTATGTTGACAAATTATCCTCAATCAAAGTGAGAGATTTGTTGGACTAAGATACACTCTCCGATTTTATTTTGATGATTACAAACCATATGAAGTTATTCGATACTAATCAAGTTCAAATGTTTAAGTTTTTCAAGTTCAAAGAATATTTTGTTTTACTCTACCTCAAAAGGAAGATGTTCAAGTCTCAAGATCACTCAAAGATGTGATTCAAGTTCGGACGATCAATATTGACTTTTGGAGAAGCCCACTTGAATATTACTTGAAGACTTATAAAATCGATGTAAGAAAATAGAATGTTTAAGTGTAGAATGTAGAATTGATGCTCAAGAAATCATACACAAAATACAAGTTTTCATGTCTAGTTTTTCGGTTTTGGTATTTTACAAGGATTGATTTTTGATATATGTTCTATATTTTTCAAATTTTTATATTTTATTTCAAACATGTATCTAATAACCTATGTGTTGCCAAATCACATTTCAAACTGGTTCAGAATATTTAAAAATAAATTTCATATCAAAAACTTGATTTAAAATGATTTTTGGGTTTGGTCGATCGATGACCGGCCGACCGAACCAGTGCATTGAAGTGCACGGTTGGTAGTTTGTGTACTTGTGCATGTGCACGTTTGTCAGACGACCGATCGGAGGACCGTCAAACCTAGCACTCGACAAGGCGGTGAACAAACTGACAAACTTTTGGAGCACCCTAGTCTCTGTGGAGATCGGATGACCAGGCAGTCGACCCACGCTTAATGGCTACTTTTATTTTTAGACAGCCGGTTGACTGGTCGGTCGACCGAAATCCTGTCACAGCATAGTAACAACTAGTTTTTAAATTTTTGAACTTTTAACTATTTCTCCAACGCTTACATTTGCTCTTTTTGGGTTTAATTACCCTCCTAATGCCCTGATTGACTCTCTAATTATATTTATCACTTGCCTATATATATATATATATATATATATATATATATATATATATATATATATATATATTCATTTGGAGAGGATTAAACAATCTTTTGATTTTGGAAATATTTTGAAAAATTAAGTTTATTCAAAAGACAAAGTTTTCTAGTTTTCTTGTTTCAAGTGCTCTCATTTCTAAATCAATTTCTATAAGTTTTCAGCTCTTAAATTCATTCTTTTCAACTGAATTTTCTTTCTCACAAAATTTTTTGAGCTTCACTTCTTAATATATGCTGTAGGAAGTTGTAAAAGAGAGTATTTATGATCTTTGTGGCACCAAGAACTTGTTAACCTCATTTGCTTTGTGCTACCTCTTGTGTAGAGAATTGAGAGTTGGAGTTGTGTACTCCGGTCTTGTGAAGACCTTATAGTTTTTTCATGGAGGTTACTTTGTGAAAGATCCTAAGTGGATAGTGAAACCCTTCACGTGGTGAAAGCGGAGACGTAGAGTTTTGTGCTCAAACCTTAAAACAAATCCCTTATATTTGTGATTGCTTTCTCCCTTACTCTACTCTATTTGTTATTACTTACACTTGTGTTTTTCTTTCATTGCATTTGCTATTTATTTCTAACATCATATTTACTTATCAGTTTTTACTCACTCAATCAAGAAGGCAATTGAGTGCCTCAACTCATATTGTTTAGAGGAATATAGAGGAGAAGTTCTAGAGACCTTCATAGGAAATCTGGCTTCACTTCTTTATTTGAGTTAACTGTTTGTACCATTTAATTTTTATTATTGCATTTCCACATTTGATTAGCATTACACCTATTCACCCCCTCTATGTGTACTTTCAATTGGTACTAGAGCCTTGAACTCTAGTTTTTTTTTTAAACCACCTTAGAGAGATTCTCTTGCTAACGACTCACTCATTTGCATCATTTTCTTATTTATCACACTAGTATACATGGCCGAAAGTATTAAGACTCCACCCAAGTTTGATGGCATTAACTTTCCCATATGGAAAGTTAAGATGATCGTTTTCTTGCAATCCCTAGGAAGCCAGGTTGCAAAGGCGGTGATTAAATCATTTAGCGCACCCGATGGTGATGAGGACACTTAGTCCGAAATTGACATCAAGGAGTTTGATGCTAATGCTAAGGCACACTATGCCTTACTTCAAGCCATGAATGATGATGTATTGCTAGGGTAATTCATTACAAATCAGCGTACAAGATTTGATCATACTTGATTGTCACACACGAGGGGACATCACAAGTCAAGAAAGTTAAGATTGATCTCTTGCATTCTCAATATGAAAATTTTTCTACAAATGAGAATATATCCATTGATGACATGATTATCAAGTTTACTAAAACCACAAATGGTCTTACTTCTTTAGACGATGAAATAGACAATGGCCAAAAGGTGAGGAAGATCATACGTGCACTTTCATCATCATAGGAGGTCAAATCTACTACTTTGAAGGAGCTAAATGATAAGAAAGAGATGGAGCTTATTGTCTCATTGGGAATTTAAAAACCTATGAGATTGAAAGCTAGAGAGGAGAAGGCACGCACAAAAAAAGAACACCCTTACTTTCAAATTCACTCCTACCATTTTCGATGATGAAGATGATGACCAAGAAGATAATGAGAATTTGTTTCTTCTTGTGAAGAATATAAGAAGGATGTACAACAAAGCTAAGTTCAACAACCGAAGAAGATGGCAAGGGAAGAAGGACAAGGAGATTGTTTGTTACAATTACAGGAAACTCGGACACATTATTGCCGAGTGCTTAGAGATCAAAAGCAAACTCACAACCTCCAAAAAGTATTCCAAAAAGAAGTCCTTGAAGGCAACATGTGACTCAGAGAGCGACTCCGAAGAAGAGGTAGATACGACTAATGTGTATTGTTGGCCCAGAGGCCTTCCACTCTAGTTTTGATGATGATTAACTCATGTAGTTATATGTACTAATAATCTTGTTATTTTAGTTTTAGATCATTAATCAAGATGTTAGTAGGTGATTAGCTTCAACAAAGATGGTTTGGAAGCTTTCACATAGTGATTCAAGAGCCCGAGTGACAAGATCATATATAGCACTCATTAGAATCAAGCTCGGTGGATCACGAAGTTTTGGATCGAGTCGGCTTGGAGACGGCGCTCTACAAGAAGACTTCGGTACCATAGTTTTAGTTTGTTTAGATCCATGTGTAAAGATTAGATTAGTATGATATGCTCAAGTTCACAACACACACGTTTCATGTTTTGAATATTGGTTTTCGATTTTTCCGTTTATGGTTTAACCGATCTTGGTTTCATGAATAGATAGATTCAAAACAAGTTTACATGGTTTAATGTATATTAGATTTGTTCTATATACATGCATGCTTAACTTCTTAGACAAGCTTAGTTTGATAGTCTATTTCATGTGTTTTATGTTTTGGTATTTTTAACAAAACATATTTTGGAATTAAAGACAAAAACATGGATATATATATATATGTTTCATGTATATAGGATTATATCCATATACATCATGCCTAAATGTTGTTTAATATCATGTTTTATATTTGGATGAGTTTTGGACAAAATGTATTTTCAATTCAAAAATTCAAGTTTTAGAAAATACAATTTTTGATTTTTGGTAAAAATGAGAAGACAAAAAAATGTTTCAAGATGTTTGAAATTTGTGTTGAAATTTTTAACACAAGTTTATATTTCAATATAAAATGATAAAACCATTTTTTGTGTAATTCTAGAGATTTATGGGAATTTATTGGATAATAAATACCTTGTTTTTCTGACCCAGAACTGCAGCTGTCAGGCTAGGTCGGTCGACCGGACGGTCGACCGTACCATGTAGCTGGTCGATCGTAGCGTCGACCGACGTGCATGGATACGTGCACGCTGGCTGCCCCATGAGCCGGTCGACCGCACGGTCGACCGACTGAGAGCAGTTTGCTCTCGGGTTGCCCCCGGCCGACCGAGCGGTTGACCGGACAGAGAGCGTTGCTCTGTGTATCTGGGACGGTCGACCGCACGGTCGACCGGTTGCTGCTAGCGGTCAAAATGTGACCGTTGGTCGGTCGACCGAGCGGTCGACCGGTAGTTCATTTTTGGCAGGATCTGCTGCCAACGGCTAGTTTTCCAAATGGCCTATAAATACCCCATTGGAAAGAGGTTTTCTTTAAGATTTTTAGTGCTAAATTTTCCTGACTCTCTAGTGTTTTCACAACAATCAAAAGAAGTTTTTGGGCTTTAAATTGAACAATCTATTTGGTGTTTTTGCTAGGGTTTGGAAAATCAAGAAAGGGTTTTTGGGAAAAGATTTTGATTCAACTTCTTCATCTTGTTTTCTAGTTTTTCCCAAAGATTTTCTTTGAGTTTTTTTTATTTCCATTCCTTTGGTTTTCTCCACACTTGAGCTACATCTACTATCTTATTCTATAGGATCTTTGTGTGGGAAAAGAGATTGTTTGTGGTCTTTTGATCACCAAGTTGTAAACCCAATCTTTGCTTGACTTTGTGCCTTTCCCTCATTGTGTTGAGGAGGTTGTGCATTTGGGTTGTATCCCTCAAGTGGTGAGGTAATCCTTGTGTAGCTTTGTGCTTATCTCTCAAGTTGTGAGGTGATTGTTTGTTGACTTGGTGTGGTGCCTCAAGGAGGAGGTTGTGTTTGTAAGGAGAGGAGTTGGGTACTCCTTGTGATTGTATTGCCCCAAATCCTCGGTGGAGGTTCCCTTTGTGGGAGTCCTTTGTGGACAAGCTAGTGGACTTGAAATCCTTCTGTGTGAAGGCGGGGATGTAGAGCTGGGTGCTCGAACCTCAAAACATATCTTGTTGTTTGCGCTTGATCCCTTGGCTCTTACTCTCTCTCTCTCCACATTGTGCCTTGCATCAATTCATATTGTTCATTCATATTTATTTGCTTGGCTTGTTTGAGTGTGCATCTCTTGTTAATTGCAATTAGTTTTTAAATTCCGCATTAAGTTCATTAGATTAGCATTATCACCTATTCACCCCCCCTCTAGGTGATTACATGTATTTCATGGCAAATGAGAACACACCTAAGATAATATCCAAATCTTCACTTGATAAATGTGAGTTATTTATGGATGAATTGGGTGAAGCTTTTGAAGAACTTTCCAACAACTATGATTTTCTTAAAAAGAAGTATTTAAAAATAACAAAGGAAAACGAATTTCTTCAAAATTAACTAGTTGCTATTTTCAAAGAAAAAAACTTTTATCTTCCATACTTCAAAAGACACAAAAGAATTTTGATGCACATAAAATTTCATGCAAAATTAAATTTCCTATCATTGATGAAATGAGATTTCACTTTGAAAAATAAAATTAAGACTTTGAGCGATTTTTGAAAAAGTGTGAATTTGACAAAGTTAAATTAGAAGCTCCAAAGAGGCAAACTAAAAGGAAACCACACAGTAATCATGTTTCACACTTTCACAATCATGCTCACACACAAGCACAATCATATGCTCACCATGCCACTCATGCACATGCTCACACACATCATGCATTTTTATATGTCAAGGTGTATACATATGCCTATTGTAGCCGCAAAGATCATTTGGCTAAGTTTTGTTATGATAAATTGAATGCACCAATAGTCACGTATGGATGCGAAAAATTAACATTTTAAGACCCAAGAAAGTTTGGATACAAAAATCAACTTCTACTCTACTTGTATATGTATGCACCAAGGTTCCAATACGTAGGGAGTGGTGGTACCTTGATAGTGGTTGCTTAAGATACATGACTTGCGATATCAACAACTTTGTAACTCTATCACAGTATCATGAAGGTGGCACCGTCACCTTCAAAGATGATTCAAAGGGTAAAATCATTAGTATAGGTAATATCAAGATTGACTATCTCTTTTGATTGAAGATGTTATTTTAGTAGATGGACTTAAACATAATCTATTAAGTATTAGTCAATTATGTGACAAAAGCTTAAGAGTTATTTTTGATGACTCTACTTGTGATGTTTTAGATAAGAAAATAAATACTTGTGTTCTTTTCAGTTTTCAAGAAAATAATGTTTTTATGATTGACATGCTTCATTTAGAATACAATGCCACTTGTTTGAATACTTTTAATGAAGATTTTTAGTGATGTCATAGGAGACTAGGCCATATTTCGTTTGATCATCTATTCTTAATTAATTCTAAGGAATCGGTAAAGGATATTACTAGTTTAAATTTGAAAAGAACCACATTTGTGATGCGTGCCAACTTGAGATACAAACCAAGTCATCTTTCAAATCAATCAAGGATATCATGACTTCAAGACCTCTAGAATTGATACATATAGATTTGTTTGGTCCAACTAAGATGAAAAGTCTTAGTGGTAACTGCTTTTTTTATATTTTGGTTGATGTTTTCTCAAGATTTACATAGGTTTTCTTTTAGAACATAAAGATGAAGCTTTTCACAATTTTCATATTTTTAGAAAAGGGTTGAAAAAGAAAAAGATTTTTCGATTTTAATAGAGGTTGTGAGTTGATGTCAACCATTGTGTTATGCTTATTATGAAGAAAATATAGTTAAATATGAATTATCTTATCCTAAAACTGCACAACAAAATAGAGTCATTGAAAGGTAGAATCGCACTCTTCAAAAAATGGTTAGGATAATGATTAGTGAATACGGACTTTCTTAATACTTATTGGCTAAGGCCGTAAACACTTCATGTTATATTAGGAATTGAATTTATTTTTTCAAAAATTTTAATAAAACTCCTTTTGAGATTTACTATTTAAGAAAACTAAATGTTTTCTATTTTAAAGTTTTTGATTGCAAATGTTTTGTTTTGAACACTAAAGGTAATTTAAGGAAATTTGATTCAAAATTTTTTTGAGGCTGTCTCTGTAGGTGTTCTAATACTAGTAAAACTTTTAGAGTCTCCAATAAGTCAACTTTGACTATTGAAGATTCTATGCATCGAAAGTTTGAGGAATCTCTCTCTTGTGAAGAATGTTATAGAGATTGATTTTTTAGGTGAAGATTTCAAAAAAAAATTCTATGAAAGACTTACTGGCACAAGAGGAGGAAGACAAGAAAATGATGATATAAATGGTGAAGATCATGACATTGAAGTGGAGCCAATTCAATCATTTCCAAAGGATTAGAGATATGCTACAAGCTATCCCAAGAACCTCACAGTAAGTGATGTATCTAAAGAGGTTTCTCGCTCTAAACTCCATGACTTATGTGGTTATTTTGCATTTATTTTTCATATTAAGTCCAAGAATATCCTAGAAATCGAGGGTGACTCATATTGGTTGCTTGTAATGCGAGAAGTGGTCAATCAATTTTGAGCGCAACCAAGTTTGACACCTTATTCCTAGGCCCCATGATAGACCAACTATTGGTACTAAATATATCTTTAGAAATAAGTTGGATAAGTCAGAAAACATTATTAGAAATAAAGTTAGGTTAGTGGCTCAAGATTACACCCAAGTCAAAGGGATCGATTTTGAGGAGACTTTTGTACCCGTAGCACAGTTAGAAGCCATGCGATGACACTTACATTTGCTTCTTTCAAAGATTTTAAGCTTTTTCAAATGAATGTTAAAAGCACATTTTTGAATGGTTTTATTGAAGATGTGTATATTGAACAACCCCCTAGATTTGTTGATCCTACACATCCGGACTTTGTTTTTAGACTTGAAAAATCTTTATATGGTTTAAAACAAGCTACAAGAGCTTGGTATGAATAATTGAGCAGTTTCTTTTGTTTCCAATGGTTTTATAAAAGGTGAAGTTGATACCACCTTGTTTATAAAGCGTTAGATAATAAAATCTTGATAGTGCAATATATACTGATGATATTATTTTTGGATCTACTAATGAAAAACTTTATAAGGATTTTGAATCATGCATGAAGAACGAGTTTGAAATGAGTATGATGGGGGAGCTCAACTATTTTCATGGGCTCCAAATCAAACAAAGGGATGATGGGATCTTCATCAATCAAGGCAAGAATACAAGAGAGTTTATCAAGAAATTTGGGCTAGCAGATGCGAAGATAGGCAAGACTCCCATGACTGCGATAACTAAACTTAATAAAGATGAACAAGGTAAAAATATTGACATTAAACTCTATCATAGCATGATTGGTAACTTACTTTACTTGACGACTAGTAAACCGAATATTATATTTAGTGTATATTATGTGCTAGATTTCAATCTTATCCTAAAGAGTCTCACTTAATTACGGTAAAACGCATTATTAAATATCTTAAGGGAACTATTGGAATGTGCTTGCGATATCTAATGACCGAATAATTCTCAATGATGAGTTATTCGATGCCGACTATACCAATTGTAGAGTGAATAGGAAGAACACTAGTAGAACTTGTCAATTTTTAAAATTAACTCGTTTCATGGTCTTCCTAGAAACAAAATTTTGTAGTCCTCTCAACTGTCAAGGAGAAGTATGTTGCAGCTCAGCTTGTTGTGCGCACATTCTTTGGATGAAATGTACTCTCTTTGATTATGATTTACATTATGATCATATTAAAATATTTTGTGGTAATAGTAGTACCATTCATATGATCAAGAATGCAAATCAGCATAGTAAGGCTAAGCATATAGAGATTTGATATCACTTTCTTAGAAATCATTATGAGAAATGAGTATTGAAATTGATTATGTTTCTACAGATTTTTAATTGGCAGACATTTTTACTAAACCAGATTATAGTAGAGATTTTCTTTCATTTGTGGTGAGTTGAATATTTGCATTATGGATTCAAGAAATTTTCTTTTAATTAATATTCATGTTTATATTTAAATTGGTATTTTTTAGTATACATGTTCTTTACAATTTACTACTTTAAATTTGTATACTACTTTCAAATTTGTTTTACATTTGAATTTGATTATTTGGTGTCCCCTTTTGATATGTGACAAATAGGGAGAGAAGATTTATGAGTTATTTATTCGAGAAGAGAATATTTATGATTTAGTAATTACCTCTATTCTCTATTCTCATGTTTGAATGTAATGTTTCCTTTGTTTGTTATTGGTTTCTTACTCATTATTGCATACTTATTATTTGGTGGTTAGAGGCATGGAAGGAGGTTGGTCCGTTTATGGATAATGTTCTATATTGCACATGTATACCTATATGCATAAGACTTGCTTTGTTATTGCTACAACATTTAGTCCTAAATGATTGAACTTGATAGATAAGTATAATTTTTAGGGAGCTTTCTAAGCTCTTCATTTTGTTTGGCTTTAATAACTCATATGTTCTATCATCATCAAAAGGCGGGAGATTATTGGCCCAAGGGTACACTCTCGATTTTGTTTTGATGATTACATACCACATGAAGCTATTTGGTACTAATCAAGTTTAAGTGTTTAAGTTTTTCCGATTTAAATGATATTTTGTTTTACTCTTCCTCAAAGGAAGGTGTTCAAGTCTCAAGATCACTCAAGGATAGATTCAAGTTCAGATGATCAAAATTGACTTTTGGTGAAACCCGCTTGAAGATTGCTCGAAGACTTATAAAATCAATGTAAGAAAAATAGAATATTTAAGTGTAGAATGTAGAATTGATGCTCAAGAAGTCACACACAAAATACAAGTTTTCAAATCTAGTTTTTCGGTTTTGGTATTTCACAAGGATTGGTTTTTCATACATGCTCTATATTTTTTCAAATTTTTATGTCTTGGTTCAAATATGTATCTCATAGCCTATGTGTTACCAAATCACATTTCAAACTGGTTTAAAATATTTAAAAATAAATTTTATATCAAAGACTTTATTTACAATGGTTTTTGTGTTGGGTCGGTGACCGACCGGTTGACCAGACCAGTGCATTCAAAATGCACGATTGGCAGTTTGTGGACTTGTGTATGCGCACGTTTGTCAGATGACCAACCGGTCGACCGTCAAATCTAGCGGTCCATCAGGCGGTCGACTGACACTAACGACTACTTTTGTTTTTAGGCAGCCGGTTGACTGGCCGGTCGACCGAAGTTATGTCACCGTTACAGTAATGGCTAGTTTTTAAATTTCTGAACTTTTAACTTTTCTCCAATGGGTATATTTGTTATTTTTGCGTTTAATTACCCTCCTAATGCCCCGATTGAACTCTCTAATGATTATTATCACTTGCCTATATATATAGTTTATTTGGAGAGGATTAAAAAAATTTATTTTGAAAAATACTTTGAAAAATCAAGTTTATTCAAAAGAAAATTTTTTCTATTTTTCTTTTTCAAGTGCTATTATTTTCAAACTAATTTTTACAAGTTTTTAGCTATTAAATTCATTCATTTCAACTGAATTTTCTCTCTCACAAAACTTCTTGAGCGTCATTTCTCATTCTATACTACAGAAAGTGGTAAAAGAGCGTGTTTGTGATCTTTGTGATCACCAAAAGCTTATTAACCTCATTGGCTCTACATCTTGTGTAGAGGATTGGGAATTAAAGTCATGTACTTCGGTTTTGTGTAAATCTTATAGTTTCTTTGTGGAGCTTCCTATGTGTAAGATCCTTAGTGGATAGTAAAATCCTTCACATAGTGAAGGCGGGGATGTACAGCTTTGTGCTCGAAGCTCGAAATAAATCTCTTGTATTTGTTAATGCTTTCTCTTTTGCTGTACTCTATTTGTTATGGCTTACAGTCAGTTTTACTCACTCAATGAAGAAGACAATTGAGCACCTTAACTCATTATCTAGAGAAATATAGAGAAGATGTTCTAGAGCCCTTCATAGGGAATCCAGCTTCACTTTTGATTTGAGTTAACTGTTTGCATCATTTATTTTTAATTATTACATTTCCGCATTTGATTAGCATTACACTATTAGCCCCTCTAGGTGTACTTTCAGAATTATCCTTATTGAAAATATAGAGAAGTTTATTGTATAATGGACTCCTAAGGATATATTCATGCTGCACTTAAAGTCCTTCTTTGATTAATATATTGGATTCATAGGAGGATAACGAGTTCGATTGTTAAATGGTGTATGGATGAAATTATGTAATGTCAGAAATTACTTGTCCAAGCTAATAGTTTCTATTGGTTGTAATTGATTGCTAATTGTGCAGGTTACTGGTTAACATTGATTATACCGCTAAGTAATCAGTGAGGGAACGTGAAATTTATGGTAATCATGGTAAATCATTATTTGTTGATATATGTAGATCATATGATATTGGCATTGCGAGTGGCTAGTTGGGAAACTAAAAATAGGGTACTCCTAGAGACGTAGTTGTGTGTGTGTGTGTGATGATCGTTTACGAATTATAATATATCTTGAGCTTGTGAATTAAAAGTGGATATATCATGAATCGTAAATTGGAGGTTAGAATAGTGATGCTAGATGAAAATTAGATATCGATAAAAATAATTATAACTTATTCACCGTGCATGTGATTAAAGTATTAATACTCTTCTGATAAATTAGACTTCTTGACAAATATAGTCACAAAGACAAATGAGCAAAATTGTATATAACTCGCACTGATGTGTATGCAAATAATTGATACCTTAAAAACTCTCAGAACTTTCCCAGAAACACGTATTGAAACTAGGATATACTGACTAATGCTACAGTAACTAAATATTAGTCTGTATTATGTTATTTTTGATGATATGACCAATTGTGAAAGTATGTATCAGTATGTGAACTGAAACTCCTAACTTAATTAAGTATGAATAGTAAGCAGAATTGGACTTAAATATGGAGATAATTAATTGGCTTTGATAACAATTGATGTGTGGTAAATTACATTTCTAAATTCAATAATTGAATTTGATTATGGGATTTATTTATATATATATATATATATATATATATATATATATATATATATATATATATATATATATATATATATATATATATATATATATATATATATATATATATATATATATATATATAAAAACATGCTGACGAAGATTGAAGAACAAATTAACCCTTGAAAGGTTAAGAAATTGATGTGGAACCTGTAGATTGATTAATAACTTGTGAATTGAAGTAAATTAGTAAATAGCATACTTTTGTCCATATGTAAAATATTCATGAAACAAAATGGGAGATGTTGAGTGTGACATATTGGATATGTGTGTGTGTGTGTGTGTGTGGTGAGCTGAACTCCTAATAAAGGTTTTCATGAATTTCTGTGATAACTTTTATGTGGGGCTGTCAGATTTGATAGAGATCTGATTTTATTTGATTTGATCTATCACATCTGATGACTCATATGAAAGTTCTCACAGAAATCTATAAGAACAATTCTTAGGGGATCAACTCCCTACACACACACACACACACACACACACACACACATATATAGAGAGAGGGGGGGAGAGGTCTTCGTGGGAGAAATTTTCTCACATGAAGATCATGAGAAAAGCATATACGAACGATCATGTGGATGATTCGAACCATTCATCTTGATCGACATACTTTACTTAGGCTACAAATAAAAAAATCATGCGATTTTGATTCTTTTTATTCATGCAACAAGTGTTACAAAACAGACGTTATATTCATCATAAAATAAAGATGTCATTTGATGCAAGGGTAAAAAAGCTCAAAATCACGTGATTTTTTATTGATAGCCTAAGTAGAGTATGTAGATCAAGATGAACGGTTTAGGTCATCTACGAAATCACTCATATATGATTTTCACATGAAGCTTATTTTGAGAAAGTTTCTCTCTCTCACACACACACACACACACACACACATACTCTTGTGAATTGAAGTTAAATTGGTGAATAACATACTCTTGTCATATGTAAAATATTAATGAAACGAAATGAGGGGTGTTGCTTAAGTGTGACATATGTGTGTGTAAGTAACATGATCTAGAAAACTTAATATGGATAATGTGAATGAGAACTCAGTTCATACAAAGGAGGTGAATAAATCACAACAGTGTTAACTTTTAATTTATACAGATGTATATACATATATAGTAAATCCCATGCATTCTTCGAAAACAGAATTAAAGAACTGAGAATCGAACTATAAAAAAAGAAAAAAAATTGGTTGATACTATGTATTATGATGAATTGGTTGTTATCTTTGTGTATGTGTACATATGTCTAGTGCATTCATACATATTGGAGGAAGGGGCTGGCAGGAGCCGGTAGATGGGGAAGACAGTGTTATTGTTATAATATATATTTATCAGAAGGGGTCAAGGGGGAGCCGGTAGGAAGGGAAAGACGGTACCATTATGATACAATATATCTATATATATAACAGAGGAAGGGGCCGGATGGGAGCCAATAGGAGGGTGAAGACGGTGTTACTATTATATGTATATGTACATATGCATATCGAAGGAAGGGGCCGGATGGAAGCCGATAGGAGGGAAGAGACGGAGAATCTCACACTTTATTTTTGATAGTGTATGTATTTAAATAATATATAAGATGTATCTCACTAAGTATGATATGTTAATGATGAGAAGTGTGATACGTGATTATGTGATACATAAGCACATTTGTGATAATTGTATAATCTGAATAGATAAATTATATTTATGAAATTATGATTGTGGTTACCGCACTTCCTGCTGATATACGAGATGTGTGTGAAACGTGCAGTGAATACCTAAGTTAAACTTGATAATAAACTATAATTAAATAAGAAAAGACTTTACTGAATTCATTGACCTTATAATTTGTAGAATGAAAACTTAAAAAAAGTTAAAGAAAATCAATGACCAAAAGAGTCGAACCGCCCTTGGAGATTACATAGACAATTGTTCTAACTGTTATATCATGGAATGGAATATACATTGATTTTTTTTTCTTTTTCATTCTTCTAGATTTGCCTTATTACTTAGATCATCATACTTCTTATTGATTATATTTTTATCTTTTGATTTTCTTCTAACTATACTCATTGAGTTATCGAGCTCACTCCCTCCCAGTTTTATGTTTTTCAGGTCATGACGAGGCGAAGGCCCAGCTTAAGGATTTGAACGTCCCGTCGGGAATTTTTGTTAAAAGAAAAAATATTTAAAATGTAATTATGTGTTACTTGTAAAGTTTCTCGTTGTATATGTTCACAGCTTTATTTAAGGTGTATTTGTAGCATGAATTAGACTATGATGATTATGATGAGTTGGTTTATAGATAGTTTTGTATTATGTTGTGAATGTTGAGAGGAGTACTCTTGAGCATATATTTATTATGGATATTAGTAGAGAGAATACTTGCTCGATGGATTTGATAAGTAGGCGACGTCAAACCGAAATAAACTGATATTATGAGATGTTATTATATGATAGTGGAACTCTGGTGGCATGGTCCTTAATTGATGATAAGTAGGAAGTGTGAGCCGAAATTATTATATGGAATATAAGTAGGTCGTTGTGGGTCAAAATTTTTATACTTTTATCGTGCAGACTCATATTTTTGGGAGAGGTGCTGTCAAAATTTCAAAAAAATTAGAGATGATTATAATAATTTGTTGAGTAATAAGGAGGTTTTATGGTAATTGAAGATATTAGAAACTGGGATCATTACAGAAACTGGTGGGACTAGCAGAGGAAATTTGTCATTGTGGTATGGTATACGCTCTGAGGTTAAGGAAGAGACCTCCTTCTTCTTGGAGAAGAAAGATCATATATACTTGACACAGATGATGTGGTGAAGACGAAATTGGTAGATTATTGTAATTTGCATGATCTGCACTTGCTGTATTTGCTATAATGGTTGTGGTCACCAGTGCTAGTTGGCTAGGATTGCATGCAAGAATATATGTCATTGTCTATAACTACCTACACTGACAGGGCGTTGCATGTTATGAACGTGGGGGAGGATAGAGCAGCATAACTGTCGGTAAAGATCAAGGATAATCTGTTATTGGAGCTTCAGTTTTGAAGCTGAAACCTTCAAAATGAAGAGGGTTTTAGAGTGAAAAAAGACTCTAAAGAGGTGAGGATTTCAGAGTGGAAGAGGTTTCAAAGTGGCGTTATGCAGTTTCAGATCAAAAATGTCTTCGGGGTGGAGGACAGTTCCGGGAAACCCGGATGTGACAGAGGCTTCAGGATGGACTCTGAGAGTTGTGGATGTCTCATGGGAATTGGGAACCCCTTGATAGTTTGGACATATGTCATCATCCCGGTGGGAGTCAAATTTTAACCACTACAAATGCCCCCGCTTCCCCACTTATCGGAGCCTACGGAAGGGAAGTCAGGGGAGCAAAGTGGAACGGAAGGACCCTCTATGCCTTATGCTCACTTTAGCTCTTGCGGACAGAGGAGGGTTTGACGAATCTCTTCGGATCATTGTGAATCTTCTGGAGTTAATTGGAGATTATACAGCTAGCCGCCAGTTGTCACATCGATCGGCTGGACTCCTCAAAAGTCACATCATGCGTCTCTTCAAATCTTGGCATCATTATGACTGGGATTGTAGGGTTTATGGTTTCACGATGATGGTTGATCTTCTGCCTTTTCTGTTGACTAAAAATCTCAGGATGTGGGCTGACTTTTTAGGGATTGGTAGTTTGAATTGAAAGTAGTGTGACTTCTTGTCCATCTATAAATAAAGAGAGACTCGTCAGAGAAAATCATCATCGCTGTCTCTTTCAAAACCATTGCTTCAAAATTCTAACTTCTTCTTTCCTACGGGCCGTCATGCTCTCTTCTTTTCTCTTCTCAAATGGAGAAAAGAAAAGGAAAGGGAGGAGGACGATGAGGAACGATGATCAAGCTCTCTTTTCTAGATAGTCTGGCAGATGCGTCACATTAGTTGTTGTGAAGGGGCTGTTACAGCGCATTAGTCGTCGTGATAGAATGTTGTCCCCGGAGGAGATGTATAACATGGACGGATGTGCCTTTAGTTTCCAAATCGAGGGACGCTTGCTTTCCCATAGTAGCTTGGGTCTCTCTGTTCGGCAGTGGTACTTCTCCTAGGCCACTTCGGAGTGCAGATGTGATTCCGTCATGGTCTTACATGTCTTGCAGGCTTTGATCTCCAGAGAGCTGTTGCCTCGCTCTCTCAGGACTTTCCAGAGGCTCTTCTCGTCTTCTTGCAACACAAGGAGGACGGTGGTATCGATTGGCTACTTTAGAATTGCGGGAGAGCGACAAGGAAAAAAGTGTTCCAGGTTGAAACATTCTTTCCGACCCTTGTCTTGCCTCAACCTTTTGATCTTCTCTTCACTGATGTCAGGATCTTCGGATGGCGGGATGAACAACGATGAGATGTCTTCCCGTAAATGGTCCCCTGTGATTCCTAGTGTGTCCTTAGAGTTCGGAGGTGAGGCGGGACTAGTGGGATGGACTGGAGTGTCTAGATTAAGATTTGATGTACTTCTTTTCAAAAATGTAAACACAGAGATGTGAAATGATTTTTTCTATTACACTTGTCAAATGTAACCAAATAAATTTAATGGAATGATTTTTAGAATGAAAATATCTTGGGAATGGAAATATCTTTTGGAATGAAAATAATTTATTTATATTGTCTGATTTGTTTTTACTATAAGCTTTTTGAAATTGATATGACC